>JAEQBH010002679.1:0-366422 GCA_016808115.1 Tetrastigma voinierianum | reverse complement strand
GATCAAAGGCATTTGCAAGACAAACTGGTTGCAGCTTAGAGAAGAAGTCGCGGCCCGATCCACTGGCGATCAAGGCGAGTCCATGTCGGCGACATCGACTTGAAGGATTGCGACATAGAGCCCGATGTTGGGCTTTTCTTTGGATTTCACACAGACATTTTGGGGATTTGGCTCATATTCTTTTGCGTATAAATGAATACTGTAGAAGAGTAAAATAAGTTCTGTCTTCACTACACAGAAAGGGGAGAAGAGGGCTTCAGTGTATATTTTAGAGTAGATTTTATTTTATTTTTTTATTTTTTTTTGTTTGAATCTACTTGAACTATGCGAGAGGCAGTAGAAATTTGGATCTTTAGTTCTATTATTTTTCTTAAAGTATTCTTGCTGAAAATTTATGAAATTTAGGCAATTCACAGGAATTCATTTTCTCGGTTTTATTGCAATTACGGTGGTTGTCGTGATCGGTGCTTCGTTTCTTAATTCGCAATGCGATGTCCGAGCGCCCAGCTACGCTGGATTTGATTTACATTTAGTTACGGTCTTTCTGCGCAATTATGGAGAGTGGTGGGTTCGATTTTACTTAATCGATTGTCGTTTGAATGGATAAGTTCCCGATAGTAGTACTAACACGATTGAGGAATGTATCTTATACGATATCCGAGAGGATGCCCTATAGCGTGACACGAGACGGAGATTCACGAGAGTTGAGAGCATTCTTTTAAGACATGTTCGGCTACCATTGACGAACCTGCGAGCTTTGAAAGTTCATTTTGATAAATCCCCATTAAGCTCGTAATTAAAGTTGGAGGGTGTATTTAACAATATAAATATCAGTTCACCTTAATCTATAGGTAGTTCAATCAGGAATCCCAATCGGGTGAAACCATGGGATCTGGGTTGAGCCACAATTAAGTAGTAGAAACTTTGTGAAAATCCTGAGAAGGTAAAGTAAAGGGTTACAGCGCCGCCAAGAAAATGGGTGTGAAGTATTGAGAAAGAAAAATACCCAGATCTTGCAAGAGAGTTTGGAATACAGGTAGCTGGTTTGATCTTGTCTTCGAGAGAAGCAAGGATATCCAATCAGCGAATATGGAGAGATCTAATTCCAATAATTAGGAAATCTTGGACAAAAATCAGATCCATACATAGAAACGAGCAATGGGTTTAGTCTTAGAATTATTGTTCCAGTGTATTTGCATTGATAGTTTTCGTTTTTCTCACAAGAAGCTGATTCAATCCATTCATTTGTATACAATTTATTTTCGTTTATTTACTTTTGTTTTAGTTTGGTTTAGGAACATATTCAATAGTATAGGAGTTTTAATTTGTGTCGTGTAGATAAAGTGCTAATTATAAGTTTTGAGTCCAAATAGTATGAGATTTTAGTAGTTGGTGGATTGATATGTAATTCGCTATCAATCTACGTAGAATGATACTACGGACTTACATTCGGTTACTACTTGTATGACCTGTGCACTTGCAGTGTCATAGACTGAACCCTTTTTTACATTTAAACCATGAATATTAAGAGAAAAGTATTTTATCAAACACATTTATCCAAAGTAACATGGATGCAAGAGAAGTGTAAGGCTCTTGTAGCTATGTTAATTTGAGGGGTTTTAGTGTATATAGAAAAAGGCAAACAAGCCGCTCCGATGCCTAAGTCAGTTCCTCCCTGAGAGAAAAGATAGTTTGTAGAGGAGTAGAATGTTTTTCAAATGCCTTTCTCAGATGGGGTAGCTTCGGTATTTATAGTACATATTATTCCCCATTGGGAGGAGTAGTAAGATTTCCCATTGGATGGTTATTCCCTGCCT
Source organism: Tetrastigma voinierianum (assembly GCA_016808115.1). Lineage (NCBI taxonomy): Eukaryota > Viridiplantae > Streptophyta > Magnoliopsida > Vitales > Vitaceae > Tetrastigma > Tetrastigma voinierianum. The sequence goes on along the minus strand of JAEQBH010002679.1, from coordinate 364,605 downwards.
TTATCGGTTTAATAAGGGATATTGAAGAGGTAGTTTGAGGGTGTCCTCATTCCCTTTATTTGTGAGAATGCAGTTTGATTTTCATGATAAAGCTGTTTATCGTAGGTATCACATTTCCTTCTTGTGAGATTTAGTTGGAGATTTAGCTAGATTTACATGATAAGATGTTATTGGGAACTATCCTCCTTCCCTTATTAGCGAGATTTAGTCGATTTACGGGATGCGGGCGCTCAAATTATCCATGGCTGGGGTCTTTGGGGCGCGGACTAGGCCTTCGTTTTGAAGTACGGAGCCGGGGGTGGGTGTTTCATTGGGCGCGCCTCTTCTTTGGGTTTGGCGAGTGGGCCTGCAAGCCCATTTTTTAAACCCTATCAATATTAATGGAATAAAATTAAATATGGATAAAAAACATGTATTTTCATGATTGGTGATTAGTTGATTATTAGAATTAAGAAGGGTAACTTTGGAAATTAAAAGTGTAATACTTTATCACTTTAAAATGTTATAGATATATCATCGGATGTAGGAGCTTCTATAACAAATATTGTGAATTTGATCAATGCTTACAAGTTAAGGAATTGCAGATGACAAAAAACATCTTTGTTTACATTGATGCGAGATTTGAGGGCCTTATCGGTTATCATGGTGAAGACTTGAGGGGCAAGTCTTTTTCCAGTATATCGAGTTGGTGCGAGGAGCTTTACAGCAAACATTGAGTCGATCCCTCCCGATATGGAAATTAGATTTGGAGGTTATGAAACCTTGGAGACACCAAATCTATTTCTAAATCCAAGTGCGAGTCTTGTTTTTAAAACTTGGGCAAATTTGAACTTTTCCAAAAAAAAAGTGCAAACACAATGAACTTGCCGCTATAATACAAGTTGAAAACCTAAAATTTTTCTAAACCTTGGATGACGAAACGGACCCCATCATTGGATTCGTTTAGGTGAAATCTGAGTACGGCCCGAATTTCGTTGAATTAAATTGTCGAATTTCATGTATTCGAGGCGGGAGCCCGACGAGACATGATAACACATGGCGTGATGCCACATGGCGTGATGCCACATGGCGTGATGCCACATGGCATCATGTCAATGGTATGAGAGCCATGTGTATGCATGTGCCACATGACTTAATGCATGTATCCATGTGGCACATGGAAGGGACACAAGTGTCATGCATGACACTTATCATGGACAAAGAACATGTGGGTGACACATGGAAGCCATGTGTCACACCACTCAAATTTGAATAAGTTTGAGTGGGGAAGGAAAGGGAAGGAGAGAAAAGAAGAGAAGGGAAGGAAATGAGAGGAAAAGAAAGAAAAGGAAAAAAAAGGGAAGGAAAAATCAGTTCGGTAGAAGAAAGAAAAACAAGAGAAAAGAAAAAGGGGAAAGAGAGGGAGGAAGGAAATGAAGGAAAGTAGTGGGGTTTTCCTCCGACCTACGGCGCTCCGACGGTCAGAATTCGTCGAACCAAAAGCCAAAGTTTTTCTACGAGACTCAAGCTACGCATAGGTATCGAGCGGGGAGATTTATTGAAGCTCAAAGACCAATATGATCGTAGAGATTCAAACACAATTTAATACTTCGATTCGTATACTACTCAATGATAATATGAAGGAATATCTTTCTATGCCATTTTCTTTCTGTATGTCCTCCAGTAGGATCCTCCGTCAGTCCTCTCGTGCTCATAATCCTCAGCAAAATGGAGCAAATGAGTGTAAGAATCGTCATCTAGTTGAGATGACTCGTACTCTCCTGCTCCATAATAATGTCCCTCTTCGTTTTTAAGGGGATGTGATCTTGACAGTGTGTTACTTGATTAATCGTATGTCATCCTCCATATTACATGGTCAAATTCCTTACCTTGTCCTTTTCCCTAACTAACCTCTTTATTGCCTTCCCCCTTTGTCTTTGGTTGCATCTATTTTGTTCACATTCTTATTCTTGGACAAGATAAACTCTCTATCAAAGCCACAAAGTGTATCTTCTTAGGTTACTCTCGACTTCAGAGAGATTATCGTTGTTATTCTCTTGACACACATCGTTACTTCATTTTTGTTGATGTCATCTTCTTTGGAAACTCCTCCTCCTTCTCCTATATAGAGCTTCCCCATGTCCTCGATGTCTTGTCATTTCCTCTTATCTCACCATCTACGGAACTACCTTCTCTATTTGTGAATATCCCCTCTCGAGCACTGAAGGTTTATACTCATCATCCTTGCGTTGATATTGAGACCCTTGTTGACTCATCTCTTGTACAGTCGTCCTCTCCACAACCTATTCTTTCTCCCACCAATGATCTACCTATTACATTCCAGAAAGATACCCGTTCTACTCGTAACCTCACCCTATTTATAATTTTCTTAGCTATCTCTAGGCAATGTTACCCCATTAGTACCATTTTTCTGATTGTCTATATCAATGATCATGATATTACCATCTTCAAGTATAAATCAACAAGTATTGCAGAAATAAAACAACCTTAGAATCATCGATTTTCAACTACAGGCCGAAGTGCACCTCTATACCTCCTTAGCATTGAGTTTGCTCATTCTTGTAGAAGTATCTTACAATCTTAACAAAGGTTTCTTGACGTTCTTTCTAGGCCTAGTCTCTTAAGTGCTCAACTTTTTGGTACTCTAATTGATTATACAGGTAGACTTGATAGAAAGGAAAGGTTATCTGGTGATGTTAAATGATATTGACATCTTGTTAGCTAAATTAATCTAGGTGTGCTAGTGTTAGGAATATTAAGCATGTTATTAGATAGATTAGTCACTGCTTCCAACTACTTGAATAGAAGATCTAAACTTGTGAAAGAGCTATGAAAAATTGATCTACTTCTTCGGAAAAAAAAAATATACAAGATATATAAGAATAAACCTACTGACCTCTAAAGCTCTAAAATAGGAAAACATCCTCACACCATATGCATGGCAGAACACATTAATAATAAAACTGTAAATATACAGCTTTATAGAAAAAAAATTCTCTATTCTAACAGGGGATTACTAATGTGCCAATGACAAAGTTGTCTATTACTCATAACTTCAGCCTAAGGAAATCAGAATTCACAAGAAACAACAAAAGCTTTTTTGATAAGATTTCTAAGAATGAAAATTTCCATATGTGACCTTATTCTTATCAATAGTAATTCCAATCTCCAGCCCTATGGGTAGGAATTTCTGTTTCAGCTTCTCTTATCCCTCAGAATACCCAAGCTCAAACTACCTACCTATAAAAGTGGCACTTTGGAGATAGATTTTGAAACAATTACAAATCTTGAAACAAATGTTGGTCAAGGTCCACAAGCATTTTGACAAATTGGTTAAAAAGGTTTGACATCTATTAGCTTAAAAAGTGCAAAATTATTGAAATGGTAAAATTTTTAATAAAAAGTCAAACAAAATCAATGGATTCTACAAAAAGTCCAATTGTGTTCACATGACGATAATTTCATGTGGGAATTCTAGTTAAAAGTAAGTGAATAGCACATGATTGAAGGCAATCTTTTTAATATTAATAAAAATAAAAACTAGCTCATTGGATCATGAATCGAAATGTACAAGGAGGCCTATGTTTCAAAGCAAAGAAAAAGGTAAGATTAGAGCCTGCTAAGGAAACCTAAAACAAAGTCTAATAATAAAGGAAACAACTACAACTTAGAGAGCACGTCATACACAACACAGACCTCTGAATTATCAGCACCACTCTTGACCAAAGAGTTTGCTAACTGATCAATCGAGTAGGGGATCGATCGTTAGGTTCCAATCAGAATTCCAAGTACGCAATTGAAAAATAAAAGATTTCCTTTACTCAGTAGCAAGAATGATACAAAGATTCTTCCTAACTTTCGAGAGGTTAGGTCTTTCCAAAGAGCCAAGCTCAATTACACAAAAATCACTCCAATGCCCTCCTCTCCTCAACCCTCTTTATACTAACCTCAACTAACTCCAAACTGTCAAACTGATTAGCAAACTCTAACAACTTGCAACAACATGCTCTAAACCTTAGCGCACTTAATTGACTGTACCCCCACTGCCTTTACACCTTTGGTAAGTCAAGCGTATTGGTGATCTAACAGGGATCCACAGAAAGGAAATATTTTTTATCTATAAACCTATCCAATATCCTATGCAACAATAAGTACAACTTCCAAACGCCTCTATGCCTTTAACAAGGCCCCTAAATAATTGTTGTCAACTCATCCATCACTGGAATGTTGCTGAGACCCAAAGGAACTGACTAGGCCAAGCCCACCAAAAATGAAGCACCTCAGGCCCTATAATCTATCCCACTAAGCAGGATGTGCAGAAGATCTAAGGACTCCATTTTCATAGTCTCAAGTACACCATTGATGCATATATATCATGGATTCCCAAAGAATAACAGTCAAAGTTAGAGCTTCAACGGACTCAGAAAATACTAGCATACAAGTGCCAATATAAAGTAATGATGAAATCCAAAAATGTCAAACTCAATGGGTCTCATGAGAACTCTAAACCTACACCCACAAGGAAGAGATGGAATACATAATATCTCAAACTGACATCAAGAGCGTTAGACAGTTTCAACTTTCAGATTAATCTACTCTAGAAAAACATGAACAACTAAAAAGTGACAACGGGTGAAATCATTACGACACACTTAAATTTGGGAGAAGATTGTTTTGGAGAAGATACATGCATAAGAAAATATAAAAATTGATCATATTGCTACTCTTTGTCAATGAGTATATGTCATAACAAATTGATAGACCAATATATCACTTAACAAAAAGAAAAGAGAAAGAAAAATATGAGAGGAGATACCTACTAACAAACAAGTTAAGAAACAATTGAATAAACATGAAATTCAAGTATAAACTTACCTGTTCGATGACTTGTAATAGACATAATAAGGACTTGGAGGGATCATCTTCATACCCATAAAAACTGGCCCCACAGAGCACATCTGCAAAATTGATTTAATCTAGTGACTATTAACAAATTAAAAAAATAAAATCGTAATCCTTACATGGTTTACTTAAGTATAACTAAAACAAAGATGTTGAACTAATTTCGGAAACCATCCTTGCTATAGAAGAGAACGAAGATGCGGTTTTGATAGAAGAAGAAAAAAAAACACCAGATGGGTTGGTACTTAAAGAGCTGCCCGGGAACCTTCGATATGCATTCTTTGGTGAAAATGGCACAAAACCTGTGATTATCTCTTCAGTTTTGGATGCAAATATGGAGGCCAAATTACTTTATGTACTCAAGAAGAATATGGGCGCTTTTGCATGGTCCATTGAAGATATCAAAGGCATTAGTCCTTCAATTGGCATGCACAAAATTCTGATAGAGGAGGACTACACACCAACAATTGAGTATCAAAGATGGTTGAATCCCTCAATGAAGGAAGTTGGGAAGAAATAAGTCCTCAAGTGGCTTCATGTCGGGTTTATCTATGCTATTTCAAGCGACTCTTAGATTCGATCCGGTGCAAGTAGTTCAAAAAGGGTAGCATGATAATGGTGAAGAATGATAAGAAGAGATTATCTCACACTCTCAGTTACAAGATGTGGAAATGTGTGGAAGTTATTACAGAAGCTCAACAAGGCCACAAGGAAAGATCATTTCTCATTGCCTTTCATAGATTAGATCACTTGATGAGTGTAAGGCATGCATTGTTACTTTTCGAATGGATATTCAGGCTATAATCAGATCATTGCTATTCCGAAAGATCAAGAGAAGACCACATTCACATGTCCATATGGGACCTATGCTTTCTAAAGAATGTCGTTTGGTCTTTGCAACACACCAGCCACTTTTCAGCGTTGCATGATGGTGATTTTTGTAGATTTAGTTGAAAATATAATGGAAATCTTCATGGATGACTTTTCGGTATTCGGCGGCTAATTTGATCATTATCTCCACAATTTGAGTATGGTCTTGGAAAAGTGTAAAGCAGAAAATCTGGTACTAAATTGGAAAGTGTCATTTATGGTGTGAAGATATTTGTGCTTGGATACTTCGATGTATCCGAGGGACTAGAAGTAGACAAGGCAAAGATCTCCACCATAGAAAATCTTGCACCGCTAATGAATGTGAAAGGGGTGAGGAGTTTTCTTCGTCATGCAAGTTTTTATAGAAGGTTCATCAAGGACTTCTCCAAAATTGTGATACCATTATGTAGATTACTTGAGAAAGATGCAGCTTTTGTGTTTGATGAAGCTTGCCTTGATGCGTTGTTGAGATTAGAAAAGGCTTGTCGGCTCCATTGCATCGGATTGGAATGTTCCCTTTGAAATTATTTGCGACACTAGTGATTTTGCTATTGGAGCTGTCTTGGGGCAACGTCTTGAGAAGATTGTCTGAGCCATTTACTATGCTAGCCGGACCTGATGAAGCCTGAAAACTACACCACCGAAAGGGAGATGTAGAAGCGGTAGTTTATCCTTGTGATAAATTTAGATAATTTATTATTGGGTCCAAGGTGAGTGTACTGAATCATGCAACCATTTGATACTTGATGCAAAAGAAAGGATGTATAGCACCGGACTCATTCACGGGTATTGCTCCTCGAGAATTTGACATGGAGATCCGAGGATAAAAAGATGTGTGGAGAATGTAGTTGTGAGACCATTTATCTCTCATTTGGAAAAGGAAAATGAGGTTGAAGAACCAAGAAATTGAAGAATCTATAAATGGAACTAAATATTCATTGATCTCAACTCAAGATTACAACTCAAATCACCCTTCGATTCTACGAAGAAAGGAAAATTAAAGAAATTACAAGAAGAAAAGAAAAGAAAATGAAATACAAAAAATCAAATTTCTACTCTACTACTACTGTTCCTAAAATGGCAGCTCCTTGTTTTCCTCTTCTTTGCCTTTTTTTTCCATCTCTCTAGGGCTCGTTATTTATAGCCCCAATAAATGATGCTAGGCCAAAAATCAAGGCAGATGACATGGGTTTCAGTGCAGGCCCAATTTGTTGTTATTGTCACGACATTGTTATTCTATGTCGTGACATAGTAGTCTCTGTCGCGACATTGTTAGTCTATGTCGCGACATAGCAGCGTCCATGTTTATCATGCGCTCTATTGTGGCTTGTGTCGCAACATCTCTTCATCACTGCTTTTTTTCAAGTTTGTCATGACAAATAAAATAAATGTCGTGACAAAGTTGAGTCAACTTCAATTTATATTTGTTGCGACATAGGTTACGCTTTTACGCCAGATTATGTTGGAGCAAAGTTCCTCTGTCATCAGGGACAAAATTTCCATGTCTGCATTATTAACCTTTGAAATGTCTATCGTAACATAAAAATCCTTGTTGCTGACAAACTCGGCCTTATGATACTTGACTCGGTCACCCTGAAAGTTTGCTTGTGTCGACCTGATTTCTTCTCTGCACTTTTTATGTCACGACATAGATGTTACGTGCTCACGACATAGTACACTTCCTTGACTTAGTTTATGTCGCGACATAGGTTTGAGAATGTCGACATAATTTTCTGCCTTTACTGGTTTTATGTGACATAAAAATTTTTGTCATGACATAACTTTTCATCATTGCTTTGTTCTTTGTGCGACATAAGAAACCTTTAATCGTGACAATCTTCTTGTCTTCAAAATTTGATTTGTCGCCACAAAGGAATTCTTTCTATGTCTTAACATAGTTCAATGTTTCTTCATGTGCTCTTCTCAAGCTATCAGCCGAGGACTACCGTTGAATGTCACAACATAAAATCACTTTATTACTTTAAAACTATGTCGCAAACACAATTTCTTATGACTGACATTTTTACTGTATTCTTCACAACTTATGTCGTGACATAGTTGTAAAATGTCGGGACATACTTCATTTTCTCCTTAGCCCATTTTTGCTGCTTTTTCAGCTTCTTTTCTCTAAATTCACCACTCTCAAGGATAAGCTCAACTCAGGGCCTATTCTTATAGCCCCAGATTGGGAACTTCCATTCAAGCTAATGTGTGATGTAAGCAATTATGCAATTGGAGCTATTCTAGGGCAGCGGAGGAACAAGGTGTTTCATGCCATATACTATGCTAGAAAAAATCTAAATGAAGCATAATTGAATTATGCCACCACTGAAAAAGAGTTTCTAGCAATATTATTTTCTTTTGACAAATTTCGGCCTTACTTGATTGGCAACAAGGTCATTGTATTCACAGATCACTTGAACATAAAGCATCTTATGAAAAAGGACACTAAGCCTTGCTTTATAAGATGGGTCATTCTTTTGCAAGAATTTAATGTGGAGATAAAAGACAAGAAGGGATCAAAAAATTTGGTGGCTGACCACCTTTCCAGATTGGAATCAGAGGATAATGAAGCTTCACAAGTTCACATTAATGATAGCTTCTCAAACGCGCAATTACTAACTGTTTCCTATGTTGATTGGACTCCATGGTTTGCCGATATCGTGAACTATCTAGTTGTTGGAATTATACCTTCGGACTTAACTTCTCAACAAAAAAGAAAAAGATTCTTCTTGAATTGAAGGCATTATTTCTAGGAGGATCCCATTCGTTACAAACATTGTGCGGATCAAATGATTAGAAGATGCCTTCCAGAAAATGAAATGCGGGCCATCATTCTCCATTGTCATTCTTTGGAGTGTGGTGGACATTTTCTTGAGCGTTCGCTCGGTGGAGAGAATTTAAAGCATGGTTCCAATTATCTCTTATTCATGCATCTTATGTAGAATTGACTATTTTATGCACACACAACACTTGGGATGGCACGGTGTGAGGGAATTGATGAGTATGAAACTTATATAATTTTAAGTCCATTTTGGCATGCATATTTGAGACCTTAATGCTTAATTTAATGCAAAATTATGGAATTTTCACCAAAGTTAGTATTTTGCAGGAATCTATAGCAAATAGGCAAAGAAGCGAAAAGGTTCTTCGCATACTTGGATTTTTAACCGAATAAAGGCAAAACTGAAAGTGCTTGAAAGTTATACACACTTGAAGCCCAACTTCTTTTAATGCTCAATGAGACTCTCTCTAGCTCAGATGGATCGAAATATAAGCTTGAAGCTTATGATGAATCTGAGGTCTTATTTATAAGGTGTAAAGTGAAATGAATGCGCTAAGAATCTAAATTGAAATTGATTCGAGAGAAATGGTGGGTGAGAAAATAAATGTGATAAGTCACCATGGCGTAAATGATCACTGCTTAGAAATTTATAGGGATGAAATCACCGAAATAGCATTATATGCGCAACCGATCCTGGCGAATTGATCGACTCGTTAATAAACTAGTTGTTGTGCATTTAATGCTGCGAGTGTAGTTGAGATGGCCAGTTTACTTAAGCTGTTTGACCCGATCGGTCGACGTTTACTCACCGATTCATAAAGTGAAAAATAGACCTTTCTAAGACCCCGAATGAGTGACATTACACTCTTAGGTTGGTAGACGATCGACCGCTTGGACCAACCGGTAAGCCAGATTGATAGCGGGATGATCGCGACAGCTCAACTAGTTTGCTTGTCGTCGTTTTGGGTTCGTTTCAACTCTTTTTAAACTTGAAAATCAGTTTCTAACTTTAAAGCAAATCTTTTAAGTATTTTACACTACAAATAAATAAGATTTCAGTGATGTGTGGGTTTTAAAATATTTAGTAATTTTAAAGAATCAAGCGAGTAAAAATCACAAAAAATATGCAAAGAATGCCGAAAAGGGCCCGAAAATGGTCACTTTAGGTTCTTTTCGTTCCAAATCAATTTCAAACCTTAGAAAACACTTGAATACATTATAAACTTAGGGAATTCCTAAGGTTTGATGCACATAATTTATGAGAGTTTTCAAAAAGATGTTCAATTTAAGACACAAAAGCAAATTATGGAATATGCATGTAGCGATGATACATCTAAAGTACACGATGCATTCATCTTACATTGGATTCACTTTGCTTACAAAATCTCATTTATCTTCAGCTTTTAGAATTGGTTATATGTTTTGGTTTTGAAATCTTAGTTGCTGGTTTAGTGAACTTCACTTAAAGGCTTGATCAAATCATCGTTATTAAATCTTAAAGCTGGAATATAATTGATGCTTGATTAATTTGACACATCGACATTACTTCCGATTTAGCAGGTGTGCTGAAATAATCTTAGTTTGTTATTATCAAAACACCAGTGGGGTATCGGCTTTGGTAACAAAATATTTTGAAATTAAAATTAAAATATGTAATGAAATCCCTAAAATGTGAATTAGCAATTGGGACTTTAATTCCAAAATGATTTGCATTTATCATCTATTGTTCAACTCAAATATAAAGCTACAGTTGATAATTGAGGAAAGCAAGCAGATCTCAAAAGAAAAAATTGGACTTTTTCTTCTACTTGACATCAAAAGATTCATTTAAACACAAGTTTGGGAAAGAGGTTAAACAATTTTTCACTAAATGGACTTTTGGTCCCCAAACTCGGTTTCTAATGTAGTAAATTTAAGTATGTAATGGCAGGTGACAGAGAGTGATTAATCAATTGTCAGTATATTTCATGCTAAATATCCCCACACCGTATACTTAGAAATATAAATTAAAATGAAAAGTGGAAGAAGAGCCGCCATTGAAATTACTACGATTAATAAAAGCAAAATACAGAATAAATATTAAATAGCGGGACGTTGCTATTCCAGCATTAAACAAGCCAGTGCAGAATACAAATACACATACATATATATATATATATAAACGAAGCCGTGCAAAATTACAAAATATACATATATATATATATATATATATATATATATATATATAGGCATGGTAAGCTTTCGACACAAGGAAGAAGAGGAGAGGAGGGGGAGAAAGCAGAGGAACCACAAGACTAGATTAGACGATTCCAATTCCAACTTGTACAACGGCTATACTTGCAGCCATCATCCAATTGGCTTTTACACCGCCGAAAACATACCAGTCCGCCACCGATAACGCCGTATCCATGCCTCACGGCGGCAGGGGTGCCCTTCCCTTCTCTAGGCGGTTCCCTTCGAGCCTCCCTCTTCCTTGCCGGTGGCGGTTTCTGCACTATTTCTTTAATCATCGATTTCGCTTTTCTTTCTCTATTTTGTTTATTATTATATATAAGGCAGATTATTGCTGTTGCATTGTCGGTTGGCGGGTAATTGAAATATTTGACTATCAAAGAGTTGACCGTGGTCTCCAACTACCAGGAAGATGCTTCAGAATCGGCTCGGGTGTGGCCACCAACTGCTATGGACACTGTTGCTACCTGAGTACCTTTTCATTGCCTTTTTCTTATTCCTCTGTTTGTTTCCACGGAAAGTTCTGAGAAAAATTTAGGAAGTCTTGGATTAGAAGTTGTCCTCGGACGGGAAAATTAGCTATTAGGATTTCTGTCATGAAAAAGTCTGTACGGATGAAACAGAGACTAGTGATTTATATAACTATATAGTAGAAAGGGAGAAAAAATAGAGATGGGGTAGAGAAGGGTAATAAAGTTTTGATTTTTATTCATGTAGGCCATACTAACGGCTAGCTGCTATTATAGACGGTCGTTATAAGAAGGGCCAAAGTTATAAAGGTTGGCGCGATATTTAGAAAATATCTCGGTTTGATGGATATAACCGATGCTGGATTTCACGAATTTGTCGGTTCTGTCGAATATATTGATGGATATTTTCACATGAATATCGATATATCGAGAAGTGCTTAGATTTATGTCAATCATGCTTGGATTGGATAGTCGGGTTTCAAATCATGACCATTTAAATATATCTCGATATGGTGATATATCATAGATATTTCAGATATATCAGGATATTTTACGAAAAATTAACAGCAGCGTGTGCCACGGTGATGTTTCGATTTATTGGTGAAACGCCGTGTATCTATATCGTATCGAGCATGCCGATATCGATATATCGAGGAGATATATCGGCGAATATGTCAAAATGAAGAAGAAATACCCCGTGCGGGGTTGGCCATAGGGGTTCATAGTTTTGAAAGGGTTGGCGGGGCCAGGCAACGATAGCCTCTGGGGTTTAGACACAATGCAAGGCGCGCCTCCTAGGGTTTAGGTCAAGACTGCCTGACCTTTTTTGAAGTAGGTAAAATAGGTTATCGGATGCATATTAATTTTTAAAACAGTTCCAAAATCTGAGTTAAAATTTATAAAAATAAATAAATTAACAGTCCTAATCTTTAAAAGAAATATTCAATGAAAAAAGTAAATAAAATTATATAAGTATCATTTATATAATTTAATTTTAAGAATAAAAGTGTTTAAAAAAATGAAAATTAAAGTCTAAAAAATAGAGCCTTTTTAATAAGGTACGTGTTTTTATAGTGAGGGCAACACCAGCCACGAAGTGGTTATTGTATGTGTGTCACTAACTAGGAACTAAGGGTGTTATTATCGATTCCATTATAGGGCATTAAAACCCCTTTATAAATGACAGCGCCCAAGAAATTTATCCTTTGAATACCAATTTTATTTTGAATATATTAACAAAATTTAAACTAACTTCGTAAAAACAACAATTTCCAATGACATAATTAATTCTCCCTTAAAGTATAATAACATATCATTAAGCTAACATCTCCCAACAAGATAAATTTTTCAAAGCTAATAATCTCAAAACATAAAATTTTATCAACATAAATTCTCTAAATGAAGTTTACAAACATTCAATCCTAAAACAACAAAGTAGTCCAACAATCCTATTTCTTTCTAATAAAACACTAATTTAAAAAGTTCTCAACTCTCATCCCATACTTTTCACCCAACATCCAGCTCGTGTGATATGCAAGTACCTGAAAATGATCGATAATAAGGGTAAATATAAGAATTTTAATACAGATTCATGAATCAAGTACTTTAAAATTCTCAAAGTGAATATAACATATTTTCTTCATTTCCTCAAAAATCTTATAAAATCCTTGAATATAAGAAAAATAAGAGATTAATATATTTCAAACCAATGTTTATCATAGTTTATATATCTCAAACAATTCCATATCATAGTCAAATTCACCAATTTTTCAAAAACATATACTCATGATTCTAGCTAGTATTTGTTTGGAAATAAAATGTCAGCCCCAATTACAACAGTTGAAGATGACCATTTTGTCAACTACTATAACCCATTGACCGGGATCATATTTGTCAAGTACCCATTGATAGGGGTCATATTTGTTAAGTTTATCTTGGTGTAGTGAGTGTTGTCGAGTTTATACCCATTGACCGGGGTCATATTTGTCGATTTATCTTATTGACCTTAAGATTAAGTGTTGTGATTTATCTTGAGTGACATGGGCCATATAAACCAAAATAAGATATTTCTTCATGTTTCCAATTTCACAAAAATATAAGAGTATATCTCCTTAACTTTCAATTTTTATCGTATAAACATTCTCAAATTCATTTTCCATATAAAATATGTTTTTGATCCATGCATGTAATTTAAATAACTAGAAAATTCCAAAACTCATATTCACATATACTAGCAAAATATTTTGTTTTATAGGAAAAGCATCATTAATCTTCCTTACTCAGTATTCCAAGGTACTAGTAAAAAAAAAACCAAGAAGCCTCGAGAAGTCACAAATCACCTGAATAATATGAATAACATCCTATTAGACAAAAAATAATTTCCTATTTTTCTTGTCTAATAACCAAAATATTCAAATAAAATCTCAAAAGGAATAACACAACTTGAGATTTTCAAATAAATTAGGTCATTTTCATGAAGTCACCAACATCACTTATTTCCAACTTTATCAATTTCTTAAATCCTCAAAATTGGGTTTTGCCATAAAACATGATTTTTGTTAAGTCTCCAAAAATATTTTATGAACAAGTGATTCTTGCCTGCTTGTAGGAAATCCTTTAGGGTTTCAAATCCAAATTTTGCTAGTTCAAGAACTACCAAAATACATTAAATACAAATTCTCAAACAAATTTACCGATATTATGTTTTCCTCGTTTCGGGTTTCATCTTGAAAGTTTAGGTAACATTAGGTTTTCAAATCTAAGTTTACAAGAGATTTGCCCAAATACATCAAACATCAAACCCTAATCAAGTTTCTTTTGATTATATGCGTTTGTCGTTTATAGGGTTTGTGTGCTAGAGTTTAGAAAGCCACCCCAGAACTGCCAATCTAACGTTGAAAACCACAACTACTAAATCAAGAGGAAAATAATACTACTTGAGGATGTTTCTTGAAGTTTGAGCTGCTCTTAGAAACCCTAGCTCATTTCTCCTCTCCTTGAAAGAGAAGATCGAAAAAGAATGAAGAAGATTATGATTGTATAGGAAAACCCCCTTTTAGCAAAGCATTTCTGTATTAGTTAAAAGCCCCTTCCAATTTTGAGAAATTGCATAACAGCCCCTCTTATTTCCCCCTTTTTGTTTTGTTTTTTTTTTTGTTTTGTTTCTTTTGAAATTATGGGTATTACAACTAGCCTTTTAAAACTATGCCACAGGTTATTGCATAATGTGAAAGAAGGCCAATGAAATCAAACAAGAAAATAAAAATAAAAAATAAAGAAATTGGCTAACACGTTTTATACATGATTTAGAAACTTTAGAATGATTAAGATGGAGCGGATTTTAAAAGTGTCTTCTTTACTTTAATCTACACATTATACTATTGACAGCCCTTGATTCTAAAATTCATTATACCATACTTGCAAGTTTGAATAACTAACTCAGTTGTAGTGGTTTAGTTTATTTCTTGTATTATGCACACATAAAGACAGAACAGAGTTCCTGACAAAATGTGTTGGGTGTATAAGATTTGCTTTGATTGTTTCAGTATCAAAAGCTTCCCTTTGTACACATTCAAGAAAGGAGTGAAGGATTCAACAGAAGCATGGGATAGAGATTTCATCTGAGGGACAACCTCCAGCAGCTTTCCTGAATAACTTGTTGCTGGGACAGTGGGAGGATCGGATGAGCCAGTACTCTTCCGGTATGATGTGACTTTTATGTGAAGACAAAGATTATCCCCGGGAACTATGGCTTTTATCGCACACAACTGAATGAGGACGGCACATGAAGAAACGACCCACAGAGTTTCAGGGTTTGTTGAGATTTCTTCAATAACTGATGAGGCAGAGATTTCAATTTCACCAAAATTGGCTAAGAAGAAGTACTGTTCAGGTTTGAGCAAGCAAGGACAATAATGCCCAGTACTTTCCTGTCTCACCAGTTACTGCTGGATTCGGAAGAGCTCTTCAAATGTTGTTGCCATAAATGTAAACCAACTCGATCTTTGTTCCCTAGATTTTCCTCAATTTTATCATGAGATAAGATAATAGACTGCTGTCAAATTTTATGGTTCTGGTTAATGAGTGTTCACAATTTTTTTTTCTCAGGTGAGCCCAATCGAGTATGGACATGTGCTTCTGATCCCCCATGTTCTTGAATGCTTGCCTCAGAGGATTGATCATGGTAGCTTCTTGCTTGCCCTGCATATGGCTAAAGAAGCAGCAGATCCTTTCTTTAGAGTAGGTTACAATAGTTTAGGTGCCTTTGCCACCATTAATCACCTCCACTTTCAGGTAATTAATTTATATAACATGATTCTTTTTCCTTCTTGACACTGCCCTTTTTGTTATGCCTAATATTCATGTCTGTCACTAAATGATGATTTAAATGCTTTTATTCACCACAGGCATATTACTTGATGACACCATTCCCAGTCGAGAAAGCTCCGACCCAGAGGATAATTAGGAGGGGGAAGTTGACTAATTGTGGAGTGATGATCTCAAAGCTGTTGAATTATCCTGGTACCTGAGTTTTGTTTTGAGGGTGGAAATTCACTGCAGGATCTGTCCGATGCTGTTGCTAATTCTTGCATTTTTCTTCAAAATAATAACATCCCTTTCAATGTCCTCATCTCTGATGATTGTGGAGGAGGAGTATTTCTATTCCCTCAGGTATTTTTCCAACACCAGAGGTTTGAATTTCTTTCTAATCATCCAATGAGAGAATATTTCCTGAGTGAAGACTACTGCTGTTTTATGAAACAGAAGAGAACTAATTGCTTCTAGTGAATGTCAATTAGCTTGCAGAGAAACAAGCGCTTGGAGAAGTAAGGCAGGAGCTTCTTGAGACGCTAGTAAACCCGGCAGTTTGGGAGATCAGTGGACATATGGTGCTGAAGAGAAGGGAGGATTATGAAAATGCATCAGAGGAATATGCACTGAGACTTCTTGCTGAAGTTTCCCTCTCAGAGGAGAGGTTCCAAGAAGTGAAGGATTATGTGTATTAGGCTTAGCGGGTTTGAAGCAGGAGGCAGATATGATGGAGGAAATCAATGAGAGGAATGAGGAAGATTTTAACAAGCCCCCTACTCCTCGAGCCACCCCCACATTGGCCTGAAGATTAATGCATGCGACTGCTACTGCCTTGAAGGATTAGCTTTTGTTTGGCCTTGTCCTAAGATTTTCTCTAATTGGGAGCATATATATGAGAGGAATGATTCCCAATAGTGGTGGCGTATCATTTCCTTGTATGATCTCATTTTGAAAGAATAGATACACATACATACATGAAATATTATCCCTCTATATGGAAAAACCTAATGGCTCTCATTTGAAACCTAAGGAAAATAGAGAATAGAAGGAATAGTGGAAAGATTAAAAACATTTCCAAGGAAAATGAAAAATAAATTGATATGTTTATCAAACCCTTTTCATTTTTTCTCTCTATTATATAAAGACTAAGAAATTTTAAATGTGTAAATTTACACAAGAATTTCATTTTAATTTGATTTTCTTTTATAATTTTTCTTTATTAAACAACGTAAGAAAATCATTTTAACTGCCACATATACTACATCTTTGGGGTTCAGCTTGAGTAAATATGCTTATATTGAAATGGCTTCAAGTGGTTTCTTTGAAATTGTATCCTTAACATTGTCTTTGGTTGGAAGAAATGTAAAGAATCAAAACTCATATTTGTTTTTACTTTTTTTTAACGAATGGACATGAGTAACTATAAAAGTAAACGTTAAAAGCATCCCCAAATAGAAAAAAAAAAGTTCAAGGATAAAGTGGGACATGCCCACAAAACTCGGAGTACCTTATCCTTACTTTTTACTTTGTCTTCATCAATCCTTTCAAAAACTTCGGATGTAGCTATATTCACCCTAATTTTCAATACCACATGAAATTTTTGTCCATATATTAGAAATTTACAAGCAAGCAAGCAATTTTAATCGATATATCGGAAATTTTTGTCCATGCTTTCAACTTCTTACAAATTGTATCATATATAGTTTTCTTCCACCAAACAATTTTAATATATTTTAACAGTGAGTTTTTTTTCGGAGCATTTGATGACGGATGCATCCGCCAAACGGTTTTCGTTTATACGAGGTTGGCCCAAAAAATCAGCTTCTTTTAGAACCCAACCTTGTGACTTCAACAGTATCGTCATATCTGATTCTCAATATCAACCCAGAGATGTTGACTACCCTGAGAAGGGCCTTCTCCTCAAACCCCAGTTCGAAATTGGAACAAGAAGTTGCCAGGAAGATCTCCAAAACTCTACTCAATTCAGGCGCCGAATCTCTCCAAACGATGCCGTCTCTCCTTTCTAGTCTCAATTCTCAGACCGTTCAACTTGTTCTTTCAAACCATACCCTCACAGCCGAAACTTGCTTAGATTTTTTCTACTTTATTAAAAAAAATTACCAGAAACCCGATCTTAGGGCTTATATAACCATGATTTCCAAGTTATATAGATCCCGAAAGCCTGACAAGCTACAAAAGTCTCAAAAGTTCGACGAGATGAGGAATCTCGTCAATTGTGTTGCTGTTGATGGTGATCTTAGTGTTTCTGTCATTGCTCCTTTGGTTGAGGTGCATCTGACCCAGATCTAAAAATCACCAATCACGAGGAGAGATAAATTTATGGAGAAGTTTTTTGATATATTGTTTAGAGTTTATGCGGATAACAAAATGTTTGGGGAAGCTTTAGAGGTTTTTGAACATATGGCGAAGAAGGGGCTTCATCTTGATGAGAGGTCCTGCTTGATTTATTTACTTGCCCTTCGTAGAGGCGGCCAGGTGGATTCATGTCACAGGGTTTTCGGAGAATGATTCGTTTAAATGTTGAGGTTACCGTCTATTCTTTGACGATTTTGCTTGATGGGTTGTGTAGGAGAGGTGGAGGTGGGCAGGAAATTAATGGAGGAAGCAGCTGCAAAAGATTCAAGCCAATGTTGTCACTTATAATGCATTTATTGAAGGCTATTTTAAAAGATTGGATCTTGGGGGAGTCAAGGAGATTTTGAAGCTTATGGAGAAGGAAGGGTGGCGTCCAATGTCGTGACTTATACACTTTTGATTCATGGGTTCTCGAACGTGGGGAAGGTAGAAGAAGCCCAGACGGTGTTTGATGAAATGCGTGAGAAAATAATAGAGGCGGATGTTTATGTTTATACTTCAATCATTAGTTGCAATTGTAGGTCGGGGAAAGTTAAAAGGGCATTTTCATTGTTTGATGAAATGATTGACAAGGAGCCTCATTCGAATGCTCACACTTGCCCACGGGGCTTTGATCCATGGCCTCTGCAAGGCTGGGCGACCAGACTACAAATGTTGGTAAATGAGATGCAAAGTAAAGGGATTGATCTCAATCCAGTGATATTTAATACGTTGATTGATGGATACTGTGAAAGTGGAATGGTAGATGAAGCTCTGAGGCTGCAGTTTGTCATGGAGAAGAAAGGACTTGAGAGTGATGTGTTTGCTTATAACTCAATTGCCAGCGGGTTGTGTAAATTGAACCGGAAAGATGAAGCAAAGGGCTTGTTGTTTGCAATGGTGGAAAGAGGTGTGTCTCCCAATACAATGAGCTTTACTACTTTGATTGACATCTATTGCAAGGAAGGGAACTTTGTTGAGGCCAAAAGGGTGTTTCAAGAGATGGAGGAGAAGGGAAATGTACCTAATATCATTACATACAATGCTCTAATAGATGGGTATAGCAAGAGAGGGAATATGAAAGAAGCTCTCATAAGCTTTGAAATGAACTGGAAAACAGGGGTCTGATACCAGATGTTTATACGTACACATCACTTATACATGGAGAATGCATAGATGGAAAGGTAGATAGGGCACTGAAATTGTTCAATGAAATGCCTCATAGAGGGTTGGTTCCAAATGTAGTTACATACACAGCTTTGATTTCAGGCCTGTCTAAAGTTGGGAAATCCCTAGAAGCTTTTAAACTATATGATGAGATGAAAGAGGAAGGCATTACACCTGATGACACCGTATACTCTTTGCTTGTGGGCAGCCTTCATTCAGCCAACGTCTAGCTATAAATGATTCTCAGAGGGCCCTTACATGCCATGGGTAAGAAGTCCATCTTACACCCATGTCCTGAGTGAAGTTGGAGGATAAAGTATTATAGCTTATACCAAAATCGATCTTTAACAGGATTTGGCTGACTATTTATCTTGCAAGAGAGTTGAAGTTGAACTGGTAGAAACTTTGGTCGCTGTAAAGATTAATAGCTTCAACTCTGGAGTAACCATTGTGCGGCTGTTTGACTGCTCCACTCAATGAGGTAATAGATAAACTTTTGTGGGCCTATTGCAGCAGTTGTAAGAGTGACGATGCTAATTACAGCTCTTCATCCTATAATCCAATTGAAAGGTTGGATATAGAATCTGATGAGGCGACCAGTAGCTTGAGAAATCGAAATGATCCCCCAATGTACATTGATATCTGGGAGGAGCTACCAGATTTAAAGGTCAACCCGAGCCCCATATGTCCTCACATCTAGCGAGCTCTTACAGGAGATATAGAGACCAACCATGATATTTGGCAAACAATAATCACATAGTAAAACTTCATTGTCTTAGTTTTGTTCACCAGCATAATATGGGTATTATCTTGTTATCATCTTCTGACTATCTAATAATTTCTCTCTTAAAATGATTCATTCTTTTTTTTGTTATACTTTCAACAAGAGCACATCTGATTACGAAAGGTACATCAAAAGAGGGACAAAACCCATATGTCCATTTCATCTTCTTCAGATAAAGAGGGCAGAAAGGAACAAATATTTGATATTGCCCTCATAGCATCAGTGTGGATCCTAGTTCTACATTGCAATTCGTTCAAGACGCTGAACCACCTCCTGCATGCAAGGCCTCTTCTTTGGATCCTCATTGGTACAGTCTACCCCCAGATGTAGCAGCTCAAGCATCTGGGGCACCCATGTAGTCCCCCCCTCAGCAATTTCCCCATCTAAGCACTCTGCTCCATTGTCCTTCCTAATCTCCTTGACCCATCCACTAAAATTCCCCCTTCCAAATCCTTAAATCCCAAACCAGTAAGGCTCCCTTCCATAGTAACCATTTTCTAACATAATCCACACAAAACTGTATACATCCTTTGGAACATGAATCTCAGAAGTTCTGAATATATTCTGGTGCAATGTATCCATATGTTCCTGCAATTACAGTGGTCACATGGGTTTCATGGACTTTCAGAATCCTTGCAAGTCCAAAATCTGCAACCCGAGGATGGAAATCTTCATCCAGAAGTATATTACTGGCCTTGACATCTGTGAATGACAGGAGGAACAATGTTGTGCAAAAAAGCAAGCCCTTGCGCTGTTCCTAGTGCTATTTTTAACCTTTTAGTCCAATCCAGCACTTCCAAAGCCCTTGGCTTATCTCTTAACCAGAAATCCAAACTTCGATTTGCCATGAATTCATATACCAATAGTTTTTCATCTCCAGAAGAACAATATCCCAGCAGTGGAATGAGATTCTTGTGCTTCACTCTCCCAATCGCATCCAGTTCTGCTTGGAACTCTCTGCTTCCTTTGTCTCTAGCCTTCCCAAGCTTCTTGACTGCAACCAATTGCCCATTAGGGAGGACCCCTCTGTAAACCGTACCTGATCCTCCATCACCTATGATATTGGCTTTGGAGAAATTGTTTGTGATGTGCATAATTTCTGAGACTGTCAGCTGAAGGGGAATCTGCTTCAAAATGCCAGCTGTGTTGAAATTGTGACGAGTGTTCTTTCCCATGCTTTGAGGGCAAAACTTCCAGTTATCCAGAATTATGGCTTTCCGCTTCAGGAAGAGGATGATTAACCATAAAATGGAAATGGTAGTGCTCAAGAACAATATCAAGATAACTGGCCATTCAAAGAAGCAGCTTCTCCAATTGATTCTGATGTTGCAGATCTGTACTGCTGAGGATCCAGAAGGGCCACTGATATTCAGAAAAGATCTGTGTGTCAATTGAGAACAGTCCAAGACTCCATGTAACATATTGTTGGAAATGTTGAAAAGTCTTAGATCAGCAAGGTGCACAACTCATGTGGAATCGGTCCATGAAGAAGGTTCTCGGAAACATCCAGGTACTGGAGTTGTGAAAGATGGCCAAGTATTTGGTTATACTGCCAGTGAATCTATTGTAACCTGGATCATGATGAGGTATGACAGATTTTAATGGAGCCCGGAATTTCACCATTTAACAAGTTTAAGCTCAGTTCAAAGTGCCAATTTGGTGCCCACATTAAGCTATCCGTGATAAGCACTGGTATTTACCTGATATTCTATTTCTTTCGCAAGTAAGTACAACTCGCGATCAAATTCTGAGAAGAAGGAATTGAACCAGAGAGATGATTGCTGCTTAGATCCAGATCAGAAAGGCTTTTTAGCTTGCCAATTGAAGCAGGAATTTCACCAGACAACTGATTCCCAGATAGATTAAGCTTTACTAGATCTTTTAGGCTGCCAATCTCCCAAGGAATATCTCCTTCAAGGGAGTTGTGTGCCAGCATCAAACCTTGAAGCTTTTGTGCTTTGCCTACCTCAGTTGGAATCTTCCCGGCCAGTTGGTTTGATGAAAGATCAATTGAAATCACATATGGGAGTTGGAAAAATGATCCTGGGATTTCTCCAGTGAAGTTGTTATTTTGAAGCAACAAGTCCACAATCACACTGCAGTTTCCAAGCTTTTCAGGTAAATTGCCAGAGAACCTGTTCATGGAGAGATCTAGAACTCCACGATGCTGTAAATAGCTTGTATCTGGAATTGATGGTTGCTGGAAACCCTCTGTTATCCCTATGGGAAGTGGACCAGATAGTTGGTTATGGGCGAGTACCAGGTACTCCAACCCTTTCAGCTCCCCAATATTGGATGGAATACTCCCAGTAAATCTATTATACCCAAGATCCAAGCTTGTCAAAAGCTGAAGTTGGAAAAGTTGAGGAGGTATTTCGCCTGATAGTTTGTTTTGGTTTAGCAGTAGTACTGAGAGGCTGGCAAATTCAAACTCCTTTGGAATTCTGCCTTCCAATCTGTTATTATTCAAGATAAGGCGTTGAAGGGTAACTTGATCACCAATCTTTGAGGACAACCTGCCCTGCAGAAAGTTGTAACCAGCACTGAACTCCAATAGGGACCTTGATTTCCATATCTGATCAGGAATTTCTCCTGAAAAATTATTGTAATCAAGTTCAAGACTTAAAGTGGGAAGATGGAGATAGATAAGCCAGGGATAATTGCCGGTAGGCTGGTTTTGGACTTAGAACAACTTGGGAAAGGTTTTTACAGGCTTGGAAGGTATCTTCGATTGACCCAGTGAGGAGGTTATTCTCAAGGTCAAGTACAGATAAGAATTTGCAACTACAAAGCTCTGAAGGTATGGTGCCCGATAACTGATTATGGCTGAGACTGAGAAAAGTGAGGGATGAACAATTACTTAACTGTGGAGGGATCCTTCCATGTAGCTGATTTGATGCCAATAGAATAGACTCAGCAAAGAGCCACCTGCCAAGCCAAGATGGAATCTGCCCCTCGAGCTGATTCTGTTCAGCACTGAAAGAGATGATTGATTCTGATAAAACACTCAGGTTATCCGGCAAAACCCCGTGCAAATAATTGAAACTCAGGATAACAGTCTTTAGCTTCTTGCAATTCCCTAGTTCTGGCGGAATGGTCCCATTTATTTCTGCATTGTTGATGACAAGAATTGTGAGGTTCCCCAGCTTCCCGATTGATTGGGGGATTGGTGATTGCAACTGATTGCCAGAAAGATCAAGTTTCTTCAGACTTTGTAGATTGCCTATTTCTTCTGGAATTGGACCTTGGAGAGTGCAAGATGGAGCTTCCAGATTAACCAGGTGTCTCAGAGTGCCAATTTCAGGAGGAATTCTGCTTGCAAATCTGTTGTTTCCAATCCGAAGATCTCGTAGTGCAGTCATCTTCCCAATAGTACGGGGAATCAGTCCTGTGAGCGAGTTGTTGGAAATATCTAATATCCGCAGTTTTGTCAGGGATCCGATACACTTGGGGATGCTACCAGAGAGGAAGCCATTACCAAGATCTAGAACAAGAAGATCTGAAAGGTTTGCAAAGCCTGATGGAATTGAACCAGAAAATCCATTTCCTCCCAAGATCAACACCTGCAATTCAGAGAGTTGTGGTAACTGCTCAGGAATTTCTCCGGAGAACAGATTCGACCCCAAATCCAACACTCGAAGACTTGAGAAAGAGGACAGCAGAGTGTTCAATTTGCCTGAAAAGTTGTTGAACCCAAGCCTCAGATGTTTCAAGTTCTTGAGATTTTGAAGAGCAGAAAAGGTTCCATTGAGAAGATTGAAGCTTAGATTGAGGGCTTCAAGGTTTTTGAGCTTCCAGAACTGTAATGGAATTGGACCAGAAAATTCATTGTCAGATAGATCAAGGAATTCGAGGTTCGATAGTGATATTAGTGCCTGAGAAAGCATCCCTTGCAGACCAAAATGAGGCAAAGAAAGAGCAATAACACTGCCATTTCTGCAAGTAACCCCTGTCCAAGCGCAGGGTGATGGCTGCTTCCCCCAATCTGCAATTCCTTCTGCGTTTCTGAGACTAGCTTTGAAGTTGAGTAACGCCTGTGATTCTGAGGCTTCTGCATTCAGGTCTAAAGAACACAGCAACATCACCAAGAACAGCCTGAGCTTGGACGAACTTGGAGAAAAAGCCATTCCAAAATATCCTTGGAGTTTCAATCTGCAGTCCGAATAAGTAAATTATCTGAAAGAGCGTATTAAAGCAAAAACATTTGGATTACCAGGGCAAGTCGTAACCGATATTAAAGGTCATAGAAATCTAGCATTCTTGTGGATATGAAAATCATCATGTGCAGTGAGTTATGAACGCTGATATAGAGAACCAGACTGGCTGACAGTGACTTTACTTCAAACGGTGGTTCTTTGTTGATTCTAGTTGTAAACTAGCAGAAACAGATTGAATTGGCATGTGTACTGCTTAGTTCAATTTGGGAACTTTGTTTTGGAGCTACTAACCTTCAAGGTGAACCCCTCAATTATTAACTTGTAGAACAATTTGCTAGTAACTTGAATAAGCAAATAAAAAGGGTTCTAGAATTCGGAGAAATATCGATCAAAAGAGGGAACACTTACCGATTTAGAAGTCAGAAGATGGGCAGTGGGAATCACAGAGAATCATCAGATTAAGCAGGGAAGCAGGTGATCCAACACAAACCGAGGCAGAAAATGAAAGAGGAACCCCAGACGAAATGAAGTAAGATAGAATAGATGGATGGTAGAGTGAAGCATTAATTGAGGAGTCAGTCCTCAAAGGGGGAGTCGGTGAATTTGTCAGGAGCCAAAGCATGCAAGAAAAGAGAGTAAGAGCAGCAAGCAAAAGATGAAGGAGGTGGAGTTAAAAAAGATTGACATTACAGGCATTTAACAGAGTAGGAGTAGTGGTAGTAGTAGTAGAAGCCAAAAAACAAAGGCTCATGGCGGTAAGCGGGTGAGGAGAGGAGTTGGTGGGACTTGTCGTAGCTGTCCCTCCAGGACAGAGGTGTGACCTGTGAGCGACGCGTAGTCGAGCGGTTTCCTTCCTACATTGATTTCTTGAGCGAGTTTCCAGAAATGCAGTACAGAAACCAAACAAAAGAAAGTAGAGGTTTGCACGCTGAAGCAAGCGACGGCTGTGTCCAGGAGGGTCTACCGTCGAGTGGACACTCTCGCATTCCCAAGAGTTTTGGATATATTCAAGTTATTTTAAAAAAAAATTATTAAAATAAAGTGAAAATAAAAATAATGCCCAAAGTATCATATCAAGCTTTTTTTATATCGTACTAGCATCGACAATGTTATGGTCGTTATTTACGATATTGTGATTTTGTTTGAAGTTAATGCGCCCGATCTACAGGGCCTGCAAATCTTGCTTCTGTACTCCGTTTGTTCTTTCCCTTTTTTTCTCCTTCGCTCCTCCTCTTCTCCTCCTCCTCTTCTCCTCCTCCTCTTTGATGACTATTAAAGCTGATTTTGTTGTGCATTTTGAGTTTCATCCGACTTGCTACTCTATTCTTCTCACTACAATCATTCTCTACAATAGGTAACCTACTTTTCCGTTGAATTTTAGGGTATTTTTGGGTTGGTAAAAACTGCATTAAGGTTGAGTTTTTTAATAAGTATAAGGATTAGAAATCCTCCACAACAATGAATGTATGTTTTTTCCAAAACATTTGGTTGTTCACTTTTGCAATGTGTGATTTCTTCTCTGTTTTTAGGTTGTTTTAAAATTTAACATTGTTTTTCATCTGAAAAATGTTCTTGTTAAAACCTTAGATGGTTTTTTCTACTCTATTATTGGTGTTATCTAAAATCTATTTTGATTATGCGAGATAATTGATTTATGTGTTCTTCATTGTGATAAACATTTCATTACCAACTAATACTTGATACAAAGGCTATTTGGTTCATATTTTGTTAATTATTGTTCAGAACTATTTCTGAATACAAGTGTTATCTGAAAACTGTTTTCATTATTTGAATTAAGTGATTTACGTGTTGTATGTTTTTTATTACATATTTTCATTATATAAGGCCCACTTGGTGTGTCTGTTTTTTAAGACAACTTTGGTAATGATATTATTTTATGAATGACATTTTGTGTAGGTAAATAATGTGTGACTCAACTATTCTCGTCATATGTTTTTATGATGGAAAAATTAAAAATACTGAAACATATGTGAAATATGTTGGGAACAATGCTATTGTAATCTTTGGATGCTTGTATGTCCAGAGAGATTAATACGATATGTGTGTAGCGATATGTGTATCGAGAACTATTAATTATTTTAGTCTTAGTAATAGAATTTTTTGAAAGTCGTTTTAAAGGGTGAAATTATAAAGTTTCGAAGAATTGTGGCACTTTTGCAATTAAGGAAAGTGGAGGAATTGAAATTCGATTATGGAATTTTAAAGGATAATAATAATAATAAATTACCAAAATGGTTCGAGGAAGCCTAAAATTCTCCCAGATCTCTCGGATGGCCGAAGCGTGCTTTGCGCCGTTAGAATTTGTGCCATGAAATACAGTGGCCGCAGAAAAAAGTTTCGTCAAATTACAGAGACGGTCGATATTTGCAATTCACACGGGTGATAAGTCGTCGAGACCCGGGGATGAGATGTTTACAAAAATCTCGAGTCAGTGAAAACTTGATTTAAAGTTCATTTACAATAAAAGTAGCGAAAAGAAATAAAATTTTCGGGACGAAATGGACCCGAATGGGATAATAGAAACCCCGTTTATCGAATAATAATAATAATAAGAATAATAATTAGAAAAAAAAAACGAAAATAAAAAAGAATAAAAGTCGATTTGCATGGAGAAAGGACCACGGCGTCGAGAGAGAGAGGTTTTTTTTTTTTTTTTTTTCCTTGTTTTAGATTCTGAGGCTCCGGACCGTGGGTTTCGTCGAGCAAAAGGCAAAATTGGTATCTGTGATGAGAGGCTACGCGCAAGAATGCCGATATACGTATTTTGTTAAACTTTAAAATGTAGGAAATTTTCCTATTTGTGTGTTATTTAAAGCTGGGATATGTAATGGCTTGGGAAATTTTCTTGAGACCGTGAAGGTCGTAAACTTTAAGTCCCCCAAAATTTTAGGCGAGGTTTAGGAATTTTAAGGAATTTTGGGGCTGTGTTCGGACGGTCGGTGAATTCGGAATTGTTTTTCGGCAGGTTCGGTTAAAATTTCGAGTGTAGTCGGACGAGTCGGACGGGTACTACAGAAATGTTTCGAATTATTTTTAGACTATATGGAAAGTCCCTTGAGTCAAAGTTTGCTAAAACATATAGTTTTTATAGGGCATTTAATGGCCAGGGACGTTTTGGTCGATTTCAGCGTATTATCGATGTCCTTATGTTGAATGGGATTGCTTAGCGTAAAGTTTTCTTTAGAATCAAAGAAGTTAGGATTCGATATAGTCGACTTTGAAAGCGCATGTGTATGTTTATGGTTAAAGCGTTGAACTTAGGGCATTTTAGGTACTTTGTATGGATTGTGTAGGCAATTTGAGGCGTCAGACGCAGTGCAGAGTCTTGTGAAGATTTGAAAGAAATTAGTCGAGAAAAAGTTGAGTACTCAATCCTTTTCTAAAACGAAAGTGTTTAAAATTACAAGTTTGTAAAGTGCTTTGAAAATATAAATTTATAAAGCGTTTTTCTCGTTTGTTATACTATTGAAAAGTTCGATTTCAGTATTTAAGAAACAGTTTAGCCTAGTTTAGCAAAACCCCTAGATGACATAGCTCAGTTTTCGGTCAGATGTATTTCGGATTGTGCATGGCAAGGTTATGAGATATCATGACTAACTATATTGCCTGGTCGGCAATTGGGGGTTAGATCTAGAATATATATAGTGAGTCGCCCTCTGCACATTCGGGTATATAGTTAAGCGTGCGACTTAGTAAGCGATGAAGTGTTGGTTCAGGGTTCCATCATCGGGCATTTTGATTCAGGAGTTCGTATGTTTATAGAGATCGTCGTGTTAATGGACCATCTTAAGCCGGGTAGTGTTAGGGTTCCAGTGCAGATGTCGAGATTCAGGTTAATGGCATCACGTCTAGGGTATTTCAAAAATAGACCCGCCGGTGGTTGGTACTTGATTTCCGGTATAGCACTTTCGGGTATTAACCACCAGCTGAAGCGATTTTTCGGCGAGAAATAGTTTGAACGGTTCGGCGTGAAATAGTTTTGAGGAATAGTTTTTCGGCATAAATAGTTTTCGAGCCACGAGTTTTAGGAAATGGTTTCATGGCAAAAAACTCCATTTTCTCATAGCAGGTTACTACCGACATGTGAGTTTTCATATTGGGAGGTACATCTACGACGAGACAACAACATTTAGAACTTATAGTACTCCATGAGCCAGTTTGGCTCCACGGTTTGTTTTAAATAATTTTTCGGGTGCGGGTCTTTGAAGCGAAAAGACCTTTAAGATCTCAGGTCTTAAGCCCATTTGTGTTGTGATTATATATAAGATAAAAGGTGTAAAATTAAAAATAGTAAAGAGATTCAAAAATGTGGCATTTTGTATATGTAATATCTTTTGTAACATATGTATAGTTTGAGAAAAACAGTTAAACAAAAAAAAATATGTTGGATTGATCTTATCTTATATTTTGATGAGGACCGGTTCTTTATTGTTATAGTTGGACATTTGAAACATTAAGTGTATATTTTTATATAGGTGATTTTTGTATTTTGGGCTTGACCACACGTGCGGTGATATCTTTGGCGGATTTTATTTGAAATCTAAAAGGTGTGATTTTGATAGAAAAGTGAAAAATTTTATAACCGACAGTTTCCAAATACGCTTCAGAGTTTTAACGACTTAGCTTCACAGACCCCACAATGAAATGAAGCCACGGAGGTTACCTGGCGCCATCGTATTTCCAGTCACTAGGAAGCGGGTCCTGGCAAGTTGGCACGAGCGCTTTAGAGATAGTTCGCCCCTGCTGCAGCTGCTGGATTTCTATAGAATCGCTTTGTTTTATAATGATTTTCCTATCAGAACCTACATCGTTGGCTAATCCTCGCATGCATCAAATATTGAAAGTGTCACCTAATCTTTTAATTCAAATTCATAGCATTATGTCTGGATCGAGGGTCAGAGGTCGACCAGGACTTCGCACCGCAGGCACCCACCGTGAGAGATATACCAGCACACCCCGGACCGAAATGTTTCAATGAATCAACCCCAACAGAACCATCGGCGCCTGTACCTGTGTGGCTGATTCTCGACGATGGATCCAAAGTTATACATTGTTACACACCATTAGACACGAGCCTCCAGAAGAGTGGGGAGGGGCATGATAGAATGCTCTATATCATGCAAACTTATGATGGTACCGGCAACTGCAGGCGTATCACTTACGTGGCTAGACAAGTTAGTGAAATTTATGCAGTTGATTAGGGTGTTCAAATGAGCGTAAAGTCTCTTTCGTGGTTCTTGGCGGCGCTCGTACAAGACCGTGGAGGCCGGCTTATGAGGAGACACCCTACAAGAGCTCACTGGATTCGCCTTCCGACAAGCATTTATTGCATTTATTTTACTCCGCTGTAGCTATCAGATGCAAAAATAAGGAATTCTTCTGTGTTAGGAGCAATGGATCCCACAGTGATGTAATATGAGCAGAGGCGTAACCCGTGAAATTGGTGCCTATGATACAGAAAATGAGGAACATAAGTGTAAGAGATTCACGGCCGGCTTCAACGGCACTAAAGTTCATCTAGCCTGGGCATCTCAAAATAACTGCGGGAGAGCGGTCGAGGTCGCACTAAGGGTGAGCGACGTCACTTAACTTCAGGGCGCATTAGCAGAGAGGTGCTCCAAGATTTAGTCAAATGGGACACCGCCGGGCCTAGT
This sequence comes from Tetrastigma voinierianum, assembly GCA_016808115.1. NCBI lineage: Eukaryota > Viridiplantae > Streptophyta > Magnoliopsida > Vitales > Vitaceae > Tetrastigma > Tetrastigma voinierianum. The sequence goes on along the minus strand of JAEQBH010002679.1, from coordinate 334,897 downwards.
AGAAAGAAAGGAAAGAAGTGGACCGCTGGTAGAGGCCTCAGACTCCAGGAGCAAAAGATCTAGCCAGGATCCTGCCTGATCACCAGCAGCCCCAGATAAGGGTGACTCAGATCATCTTTCCATCAGGCTCACACGCTCGAGGAGGCATCCTTGAGAGCCAGATAATATGATAGATGTTCACTGGCAGGGCAGAGCATGTCACTTTATCCAGACCGTCCATAGCTAGTAGCTGCCGAGGCCTCTCGAGGTAGGTGCAAACAGAAGATTTGTCCTGGGGTGATTCAGCTGGCCCCAAATAAATGTAGTGGGTGGTTCAGGCAGAGGTGGCAAGATGCATCTGTGTAGAGGTCGGCAAGAGGTGCAGAGGCAGGCAAGACTCGATTACAGATTCAGCGGTACCTTATTCTCAAGCCTGGGTATTTACAAATACACAAATAGAGGCGTATGATCAATGGATGCGATTATCGGTATGATTTTGGGCCATTTGATCATGATGCATAGACCCAGAGCCACCTGTTTATTCATTTATTATTTCAAGATTTATCTTACCGAGAGAACGGATGGTATTCTACGTAAGGGGATGGTCATATGGTGAGCTTTCGACAAGAATGGGGATACGAGATATCCGAAAAGGATAGCCTGTGCATCGACAGATCCGTAATAAGGATTTTCCAGCGTGATCGAGGTGTTAGGGGTATCCATGATTTTGCTATAATTCAGGGGTATGGACTGTTATCCGCATGAGCCACCAGATTGCAAGAAAGAAGTAAGATTGATCACCAGAGAAACCAGCGGATATTTCTGGAATCAAGAGAGATCGTCAGTCTCATAATGCCACACCACCTCAGAATTCTTTTAAAGGCTGCTGTATATTTGGCATTTTGTAGATAGAGACAAGAGGGGACACGGCTAGAATACATCCCCATAGTCAAGAGTTCCCAAACGTCTTCCATAGCTCAAGCCACTCCTGATAGGAAATTGAGTTCAATATCAACTAGTCTAAGGACCTGAATGTAAGATCCATTCTCCCATTAAGGTGAATATGCCAAAGCAGAGTTGGAAAAGACCTGAAAGCAATAATCGAGGAATTGGTTACAAGGGTTTACATTCGACCAGCACCTCAATCACCTGGGAGCCCCAAGCCTCTCTTCAAAGAAGAAAGATGGAAGCTACTATGATACTATGTATTAAATTTGAACGTTTAATAATACGCAACCAATATCCGCTCCTCGCATAGATGAGCTTATCACCCAATTGCATGGATCTCTATATATTCTAAGATCACCTAAGGTCGCTACCATCATTGAGGGTCCTGGAGAATGATGTTTCTAAGACGCTTCAGATCTAGATCGGTCACTACGAAGTTCCTATATGATGTTATTCAGAGTTGATTTAATGTTCCTAACATATGTTTATGGATTTGATAATGGTGGTATTCACCAGATTAGGATAAGTTTAGATCGTATTCATTGATGTGACATTCTAGTATTCTCAGTAGCCCAGAGGAACATGCGCAGCATCTCCCATATTGTACAGTAGATTCTAGAGAGCCGTATTTATACGCTAAGTTTAGTAAGTGCCGCTAAATGACAAAGTAGCTGGTCATGTCATTTCTCGGCAGAAGGTATTAGTGTGGATCCGCAGAAGATCGAAGCTATAGTGAACTGGAAGCCGCCCACAAATGTTTCAAGTCCACAAGCTTCGATTGGCAGGTTACAGCAAAGAAATTTGTTGAGGGATTTTCAAGATAGCAACCCCAAGCACCAACCTATTAGCAGATCGAATTAGAGGGTCGACAATTCGCCAACATAGTTTTGAGGAGTCGAGACAATAGATTGACGACAACTCAAAAGATAGCGACCATCGGGCTGGAAAGGACTATTTATGTGGTATATGCTGATGCCTCCGCATAGCGGGTTATTAGGTGTGTTTTGATGCGTGATGGTAGAGTGATAGCTTAAGTGCTTTCCGCCGCTTAAAACACGAGCGTAATAACCATTCGGGACCATGATTTAAAACTAAAGAAGTGGTTTTCGCTTCAAAGATCCGGGAGACATTATCTATATGGTGTCCCTCGGCCGAGATTCGCACCACTCATAAGAGCTCGCACATTTTACCACAAAAAGAGCTTAACTTAAGGCAAATACTGGCGGTCGGAGTTGATTGCTGACGAGGTGATCGCATCGACAGAAAAGATCCGGGAAGGCCAATGTAGTGGCCGATGCCTTAAGCTCGAAACCAGAGGGTTCCTATGCTTATCTGCAGACAGTATATCTCCCATTGTTGATAGAGCTGAGATCTGGTTGTTAGTGTAGCTGATATACAGCGACATCGCGATATCATTTGTCGCCTCTTCTCGGATCGATCATGAAAGCGTCAAGGTGTTTCGTAGATGATTAAGCCGAGGGTAGATCGAGGGTGGTGGTGCAAAACGTAGTTCTGCACGTAGTATTTTATGGCGTAATAGTGCGAGGGAGTCGAATGTGTACATGAAGCTGCGGAACTAAAAGGGAAATCCATGGAAGAGGCTCACTCTTCAAAGATATGCCATGCACCCCGTAGCACCAAGATGTATCATACTCGAGGGAGCATTATCGTGGAAGGGCATGAAAAGGAAATTGCGATTAGATCCAGATGCATAACCCGGTCAGCGGGTAAAGGCAGAGCACCAGAAGCCCGCAGGAAAGATACAGCCCCTTCAGATGGAAGTGGGATAAGATTACTATGGATTTTGTTACCTGCCGAGAACTCCTGAGACAACACGATGCTACAGCGTTGAGGCGGGGATGTATCTAACAACCCCAGCGTGATTTTCTCCGCTAGCAATGACACCGCTGGAGAAGCTGGGCCCAATTCATATGTGGGGAGATAGTTAGATTACATGGTGTTCCTATATCGATAGTCTCGCATCGAGACCTCGCATTCACATCCGCATTTTGGTCCGCTTTACAAGATGCCATGGGGACTGATCAAGACTTTAAGACAACTTTCCATCCTCATACTGATGGTCACTCAGAGAGAACTATTCAGACGTTAGAGGATATGCTTAGAGCATGCGTGATAGAGTTTAAGGGAAGTCGATAACGCGATTATTCGATGGAGTTCTGGCCACAACAATGGCTGATCAACCAAGACATAGAATGGCTCCATTCTAAGGTACAGATAAATGGCGGTCAGACTCCGTATGCGCCGGGATGAAGAGAGAGAGGAAACTGATAGGCTCCGTGAGTTAGCAATAATGTATTACCTTAGATAAGATCCAGATTGTCCGAGATAAATTCTTAAGATGGCCAGGACGTATTAAAAGTTATGCTGACAAACGCCGGGAGGGATCTACAATTTGTTGTGGGTGGGATGTGTCTTCTCAAAGTTTCCTCGAAAGGTGTCCTAAGATTTGGAAGATTTAGAAAGCTGAGGCCCAAATGACATGGTGATCATGAGATTTTCGGGCTGTGAGTGGGACCTGGGTGAGCACAGATTAGACCTTCATCCGTAGTTTGTCAAGGTTCATACGTGTTTCATATCCATGCTCCGTAGCATATCTGGGACCCATCCCATGTACTGCAGAGACGCCAAGAGAACTAAAGGATAATTTGACCTATAAAGAGCAGCCAATGCAACTAGTAGATCGCAGAGAGCAGATTTTGCTAATAAAGTCATTCGCTTAGTCAAAGTTTTGCTGGGAATCATGGGATTAAGGAGGCTACGTGGGAGTCGGTCAGATGCAATTAACATCTTCATTGCTTTCGCATTAAGGTATCCTTTATGTTGTTTTGTTCATTTTGAGGACTAATGTCTAAAGGAGTGGGAGGATTTCAGAACGCCCATCCCTAGGGCAAATATGTGAACCTGTGATAAAGAATCAAAAGGTTTTTAATTGTTTTTAAGGTTACATAAATTTGAGCCATTTTAAGGGTGAAATATAAAGTTTTTAAAGAATTGTACACTTTGCACATAGGTAAGAGGGGGTGAATTAATTATAATTTAAAAGGATAATAATAATAATAAATTACCAAATGGTTCAGTGAGTTCAAAAAAAAATTCCTTATCTTGATGATTTAAAACGGATTGCACCATAAATTTACCTGTGGAAACAGTGACCTTAAAAGTTTCACAAATTCCGAGATCTGCCTAATATTTTACTTAATTTCAGATAAGTCGCTGTGGACTAGGATGAGATGTTTACAAAAATCTCTAAGTCATAGAAGATTATGATTAAGTTCATTTACACAAAGTAACCTAAAAGAATAAAAAAATTTATTTAATGATCTGAATGGATAATAGAAATCGTTTATCCAAATAATAATAATAATAATAAGAATAATAATTAGAAAAAAAAACGAAAACAAAAAAGAATAAAAGTCAGTTGCATGGAGAAAGACGGACACAACGTCCACAGAGAGAGAGAGAGATAGCGTGAGGAGAGGTTTTATTTATTTTTTATTTTTTTTTCCTTGTTTCTTTTTAAGATTTATGGAAATCGACCAATGTTTGTTTTCATCTTGAAAGAAAGGCAAAATTGGTATATCACTGACTGAGAGCTACATGTGCATTCAATATCTTAGCTTCTTTGTCAAACTTTTAAAATGTAGAAAATTTTCTATTTGTGTTATTTCAAGTCAAAGTGGCTTAGGTAACGATCAAATTTTCTTAGAGGCCGGGAAAGGTCAAACTTTAGTCCCCAAAACTTTAGAATTTGAGTTTAGGAATTTTTAGAATTTGGGATTGAGGTTCTGACAGTCAGGCTGAATTTCTGGACTGCTGAGACAATGATGGGTTGAAATTTTAGGAGTGTAGCCTGGCCGTTTCCATAATTTTTCAGAACGTTTTATTTTTGCATCAGCTGAAAAGTTCCGAAATAAAAGTTTGTTAAAAATATTATAGTTTTATAGGGACAATGTATAGATTATTTTGGTCAATTTCACATCATTATCGATGCTCTTATCGAATTTATCAAGACGTAAAGTTTTATTAGAATCGAAGTTCGTCTTGATATATCGCCAAAGCCCCAAAGGTATTTTAAGTGTTAAAACGCTGACTGAGGCATTTTCAGATTTTGTATGGATTGTGTAGGCGCATTTGAGCATTCAATAGACCCAGAGCGTCAGATAAGATTTAGTTAAATTACCGTGAAAAGGTGAGTACTCAAATCCTTTTCTAAACGAAAGTGTTTAAAATTGTTAGTTTTGTAAAGTGCTTGGTAATATAATTTATAAAGCATTTTTTTTACCTCCCATTTGTTATACTCAGCAGAAAAGTTCGATTTCAGTATTTAAGAAACAGTTTGGCCTAGTTTAGCAAAACCCCTAGATGACATAGCTCAGTTTCCGATCAGATGTATTTCGGATTGTGCATGGCAAGGTTATGGGATATTATGACTAATTCATACGCCTGCCCCAATCGGGGTTAGATCTAGAATATATATATAGTCGCCTCGCACATTCTGGTATATAGTTAGATCGGGCCGACAGAGATAGCTGATGGAGGGGTGTTGGTCTGAGGTTCATCACCGAGCATTGGTTCCGAGGTTCCACTTATAAGCGAGAGATCCTGGCTTCAAACACCACCATCACTTCAGTAGTTCCGAAATCTACTAACATGTCGGGTTCCGAGGTTCCATGGCATCACGCCTAGGTATTTCAAAAATGGGCCACGCGGGTTGGTACTGATTTCCAAAGATAACACTTTCGACATTAACCACCACTAAACAGCTTACAGCAGAATAATGCAACGCCTTTCTATTATAAAGAAGTTTTCTGCATGGGCTTTCTCACAAAGATAAATAGTTTTCACACGTAAATGGTTTTCATAGCAAAACTCTGCTTTCTCATAAACATTTACTACCATTTATGTACGTATTTTCATATCGGGAGGTACATACAAACAGACAACAAATATTTAGAACTTATAAGTGACTCACCGAGCCCTTTCGCTCATGCTTTTCTGCTTAAAATAATACCTTTTTCAGTGCAAAGCCGGGGTCGAAAGACCTTTTCTGTGGATCCTCGCCTTAGACGTCGTGGTTATGATTATATATAAGATAAGGTGTAAATTAAAAATAGTAAAAGTTAAATGTGACATTTTGTATATGTAACATCTTTTGTAACATATGCATGCATGGTTTTGAGAAAACAGTCATGACAAAAATATGTTTGGACGATCCTTATCTTATATTTTGATGAGATCGGCGTTTTATTTCACAGAATGGACATTTAAAAAATTGAATGTGAGTGCCAGATATTTCTATATTGTGTGATTTTATTTTTGAGTCAGACCACCATGCAATTCGCAGGCCGGATTTTCAAGTAAATTCAGCACATTTTTGATAAAAGTAGTAAAATTTTATGAATCAGCCGTCAAATTAGCTAGAAGTTTAACCAATTAGCTTCTATGGTAGCCCTGAGCCACCGAAAGGAAGCCACTGAGGTTATTGAGTTGCCGCGGCTTCCCGGTCACTAGAAGGGGGTCTCATATCATGTGAAGGATCATTAAACATATGACTAATATAGATATAATATACTCAATGACATGTATTGATAAAGAAATGTTTAAATTAGTCATCACTTGTAAGTATCCCTTGAAAAGTGGAAATAGGTTCCAACCTTGTCCAATATGAGATGACAATAGTGTGTACCGAATATTGAAATTGGTTATGTAAAACCCGAGAAAATTCTAATTTTTCTAAAAAAGGGTAAAATAGGAAATTCGGTTAAAATTCGAAAATTTTCTAGATCTCAGATGACGAAACGGACTTCACCGTTGGAATCGCCTTGCGAATCTAAATTTACCACTGCCGACTCGGTCGAACTCCGAGATACGAATTTGCATCAAGCTGAGGCAACGAGGTGATACGAGACACTTGACACATTTTGAGTGGCTCAAGAGGTGCCTCACATTAGGTGCAGAATTAGTTAAATAAGGAGAGCCAAGTAAAGTGCCTACGGGATGTGGCATTCCCGTAAGTGGATGGAAATCTACTATTATGGATAAGGGATGTGTGTAATCTAAGGAATCAACGGTAATCGATTACGTACATGAGAGACAATTCTTCTTTACTCCAAGTCGATCTAACCATTGGGGAGAGAGTAAGTGAACTAACCCTAAAAGAGAGAAGAGCAGAGATTTTAAAGAGAGTAGACTCAACTTCTTTAAAATTCCTGATCTGAACGCCGAACCCGGCGTTGTCAAGAGAAAATTTGCTCCTCTCTACAGAACAAGAGCTACACGTGGGCACCGCATTTCATGGAGTTTCAACAACCCAGGAGGTATAATCTTCTCCATTGGTTTATTTTCAGCTAAGAGCCATTAAAATGGTTCGATGGTATGAGGTTGTGAGTGGTCGTTGATCATTCCAAAAAATCGACCGCATGTCGAATGTTAGGACCCGCTGGGACAAATTCCTGACCGACTTAATTGAAAATGGTCCTTGTAGCTTTAGAGTGTGTTATATTTGTGTGTTATTACTGATATTTGAATATGCAAATTGTGGTTTTGGGTGTCGTAATGAAATGGCCATATTGATTTGCATTCAAAAGAAGTAAACCGATTCTTGATAGAGGGGTTGTCCATGGACAGTTCGCACGCATGTTCGAGACCGTTAAAACAAATGGGGTCGATGGTTGAACCGGAAATTATCCAGTGTGTTGCTCGTGATAATATTGCTTAAATTACGTTAGTCCTACGCAGCCTAATTCTCACGTTATCGCTATGAATAACAGGTGTGGTTAGTATGCGTGAATTTTGTTAATATACGACGCTGATATATTAATACGTGTTGTTTGACATGGCATAATACATTTTATATGCAATCAAATCTTAATTGCAGAAAGCAATGAAAGGCATTTGATAAATAAATCGAGGTTGTCTAAACGATGAATTTCTTTGTAAATTATTAAAAATAATAATTTTATCGGAAAGTTGTCCGAAGAATTGTGTTGGGAAAATTGTCCAACAATTCACTTCAGAGGGGCTCATGAATTGTTTCAAAGAGTTACCCAACAAATTCATCTCGGAGGATTTTCCAACGTATTTACATCGGAGGGTTGCCCACAATTAAAACAAATATTTTTGTTTGGAAACAATTTTCATACATGACATAAGCATGCGAGGAGTCGGTGAGACTCGAGACATGGATTGGGCATGTGGATATTCAAGATGATCATGCATTTTGCTTGACGGGTTGGGTTACATTACATGTGCAATTAGTGGAGAGAAACTCAAGTAGGGAATTCAACTACTCGGGCATTGCTCACTCCCATCGAGGGAAAATATTTCATGGCGTAAGGAGGTTCGAAGATGGCGCCTCACTAGATGCTTTTAAGAAGAAAAAGCCGGATTGTGGCTTTGATATGTATTTTGTAAAACATGTATTAGAATTTTTAATTTTAATATATGTTCGTATTAAGAGTGATGTAATAACTCTTGAAACTATGGTAATATAGTTGATTATATTTTGATGGGTATGATGTGTAGGCCAATATGACCATTTTTACTCATGTATAGGTCTCATGATATAAGACATACAAGTTTTTCGCAGGTTAACAGTGGTCAATGGGACCCTCGGGAAATGGGGCGTCATAGGTTAAAACAACTGGAATTGAGGAAATTGAATTGTATCTTGAGCTAGTGCGTGTTAAGCCACAAGTGAATCAATTAGTTGGTGCTTACACAGATTTATTACTTCAAAGAAATATTAATGTTGAAGAATTGGATTATGTGTATGCCTAGTTACACTATAAGAATGGAGGATAGATGTGAAGTAAATGAAGATGATCAAGATTTGTGAAGATGACTGAGGTGATGAAGATGGTGATTTATGGAGCGATAAAGATGGTATGTTCAAGCCGATGACATGTTTCAGCCTTTCTTAACTAATATTAACTAACTTATGAAGAATGAGAAATGGAGATATCTCTATTGATTTACAGCCATGTCACAAATAACCAAAATCTAAGGACCTCGATCCTCGGGTAGAATCTAAACGAGGGAACTATTTATTATTACTAAAGACCATCACCTCGGTTTGAAAATGTAGAAAACTTTAGAATAAGAGCCACTTAATCGGACTCCATGGGTGAACTATATTATCGCAAACTCAAGTGGAGAATTTGTAGTTGGTTAGGTTTTTACTTCCAAAGCTGCTTTGCAAGATGATGTTAAGTTGTACTCTATTAAAGTACACCAACAATATGTGGTCATTAGATTCTTAAAAAAATTGTTAGCGCAAGACAAGACATTATGATGTTAATGCATATGGTGCTTCATGCTATGGCTAGAAAAAGATATTTTCTTCTTCAGTAATCAATAAATATAAAGGTCCACATACTTCAGGTCAACTATTCCTTTGAATCTGGGACCATCAACGACAGACTCCAACTTCGTTGTCGATCACATCAAGGCAATGATTACGTTAACGTTCACTTTGTCAATAGCTGTTATCCGCCAAATCAATATGGATAATTCCTAGATATGGAACACTGGCGCTGCCAAAGACATTGCTAGAAAAACATAAAGTATCGTATAATCTATTCGGGGGATCATGTTTATATAATGTTAACCGCCACGCTTTTCAGCGGTATTATTAAACAATCTGATGGCGGTAACTTGAAAAGATTAATTTGCTGCGTACATAACATCGAGGTATTTCAACGCGTTTTCCGGGTGTTTCATCCATCTATTGAAGGATCTAATTATTATCACGTCTATATGAGGTATTGATGTGGTATACATTTATATGAGAAGTGATAAAGGCATTGTTAATGATTGCTATGAGTATTACGATGGAAATAATTGTTGTTTACCAATATTTATATTACGGGGTCGAGATAATATTGATAGTTGGAAATGGTTCTTAGTACGTATTACAGTTCAAGGTAACTCAATGAATGAAACTTTGTTTTATCCTCGATGTATTATCTAGGCATTATGGTGGGTAATGACCTGATTTTCATCATGGTTGATCAACCATATGCATATCATAGATTTGCATGCGTCATCTTATAAACAAATTTATGAATCTATTCATGATGCCAAATCTAAAGAATTTATGTAGAGCTAAAAATTTTTTAGCAAACTGTTGAAAAATTTTAATAAAGATATGGACACAATTGGAGGAATTTAATTTAGGAAGCACAATAATGGTCTGAGGCAATCCTTTGAGAATGGACACTTTCACACGATGGAGGTCAAAGAGTGGGATAATGACTACAAACATGTATGAGGTTTTCAATAATGTTCTTAGTTGAGTTTAGAGCTACCCAGAATCACATTAGGTTTAACTGATAGGATTTTGTGCTCAAGAGCATTGCTGCGTTAGAAGTAACAAGGTTATAACATATCGACATCGATGAGTGATACTCCATATAAGCGATACTTTCAACATTACATTACGCCTCGTTAAAGCTAGATCATTTGAGGTTGTTTTTTACGATTACAAATGTGATACTTCATGTCAAGTCAAAGAGAGGTCGAACATATCGCCTTAACTTACATGACCAATGCACTTTGCGGGTAAGATACTTATATATGGATTTCCCCCTCAGAGTCATATTATAGCAAAGAAGTCGCCATTTGTAGATTTTCATAATTGGTTCAAGGTTACTTACAATACTCAACCAGTTACCATAGATACATAGCAACCCTATTCCATCTCATCTTCAATGAATATATGACTGACCTCCTGCGATGGTCCTACTATCAGGCCTTATGAGTCAATGCAATGCACATCACGTGGACGTCCTAAATCAACCCATTTGCATAATGAAATGAACGTTAAAGAGGGGAAGACTACTTATTACATATGCAGTAAACAACCTTAGTCACAATCGGGCATCTTATTAAACTAGGAAGGCAAAGTTAATTGAAACATATATGTTTTTTGTTAATGATTGCTTTAATTAATTATATTGTTATCTGGTATATCAGTACTTGCTCATTTATTAATCGTTATTACTGTTGTTATGGTACATGGGATATAACATTTTGAGGGCCTTTGCGATGCAAACCCTAAATATCTATCTGGTTTTTATAGGATAGACATACAGTCTATTTTGAGTGACACTACTCGTATGCATTTTTCATATTATAAAAATACGGTTTTCATTATTGTGTAACGAAGGAACAGAACTTGATTGATGATATCTTACTTAGGCTCACCTAAACCTCACATGTTGATAGCGCATGCCTAGTTCATGGAGTAGCGTGATGGATCCTCATATTCAGCCTCGCATGTGATCCAATCCGACTTCTTTGACAGATAAATTCACTGACATGTCGTCACTAATTAGGGAGACGGACACTAATATATGATTGTCACATCATCCAGCCTCCCATCATGCAATTCAACAACATTAATATGCCACTTATACGTCGTCATGATGAGCAGAGCGGGCTAAGGTGATCCCACCGCCGTCAACTTTAGGGAGGATATGTTGTCTCGACGCACTAGTTGTCTCAATAGTTGTCGACTCCACCCATAAACGTAGATGACGTGACATTAGAGCCGTAGTATTGTGGGTTTCTCATCCTGTATTTATTAGATCCTTCTATTTATGCAGACAAGAAGGGTCCGCATGTCCACCCCTGCTTTTCTCCCTTCCACATTGTTATATTCTACACAGATACCTCACTATGAATCGTAGTGCAGCTTCAAAGACAATTTATATTGAATGTGTTATGTCGGGAAATTTAACTGTGATGGTGCTATCGAGATTATCGGTTGTATGACATTGTTACGTATGTTAATACTATTATTTATAAACATACACATAAGTTTCTCAATCACTAAGATGTTACTAATATTGAATTGTTTTTATCCTCAAAATGGTCTCTGGGAGAGAACACACACAGAGTACCCCATTCTTGTGACTCAAAGAATCTCCAATCCCTTACCATTTACACGATGATGGTGAAGTAAGATGGGAGGATGCCAATGAGGGGTTCACGACATGGATTACCAAATTTATCAACAGGTCGGTGGTCGTCACCGACCAGCCAGGCCTCATGAAAGTACCTTTTATCATGGGCGCATAACTCATCCGGTGTGCTCAATTCTGATATTTGGCACCGACAAATGCACAAACTCATGATCAAGCAATTGTATATTAATATATATATTGTTTTTAGTTATATTCACAATAACGATAATTTTAAATATATTATATTTAGAGGTATGACATTTCAGAGTAAGCTATGGTTTACAATATCGAGAGTCGTTAATGAACAATTCTGATGATATATCTGCTGAATCAAAGATTTCCATTTAATTATGTATCACCAATTTATCTCGCTTTGAATCTGAGAGGCACATTTAGAGCGAGTCTTGCGTCACTAAATTTCACTATGTATACCATTTGCTCTGCAGGTTATTACATTTCGTTGACAGACGGTATTACTGCATGGCGTATGGATTGGAGACATATCATGAACACATGAGCCTTACGGGCTACCTGCTCGCAGATGATCGTCATATCACTCCCAAGGCCGGTATTATGGACTTCCATGATCCATGTTACGGGTTTCAAGATCGACGCATTACACGACATTTAATCACACCACCACCCATGTGGATCAAATGAGGTAACATGTAATACAACCTAAACATCCCACTTAGTTGGGTAAGTGCTGCCGCTCTTTTAAATTCTCAATTATTTTCCAAATTTGATATAGATAAAAATTTTGTTTTATTGAATTTTAGATCTGGGACAGTATACATCTTTAGTATGATTCTATGGAGTTTCTTCAAGCTTGTTATCCGACATTCATCATATTGCTAGATCAGTTTTACGCCTGATTGGAGAGGATCATCACATCGCTGCACAATATGAGGAGGCATCTACGTCACATGGACCATCCATTAGACCTCCTTCGTCACCCATTATAGTTAGGATGCAACCCAGTCCTGTGGTCGAGGGCAGGAGAGGTAAGGGACAAGGTCAAAATGTTTGGCCGGAAGTCAGGTGAGCTAGGTGGTCACAATCGGGTGGTCAGGTTGTTAGTTGTTCCATTGATGAGACGTTCATGCCACCTGGTGATTCACACCCCTCAGACTTCCATACTGCACGAGCTTTCACCCCAACTACTGAGACTTCCCCGTATGTCATCCACCATTATCACCAAATTTAATGAGGCAGATACTAGATCTCACTGATAACACCCACAATATTATCTCTCATTTGAATAGGACCATATCACTCAGACAAACTGCTTAGGGTGCATGCCCACTAAAGAATTTTTGTTTCAAGATCACAACTTACAGCCTAGCTTCAGCTCCATCAAATCCATTTCAATTACATGCCTTCCATGATCATTCGATAAATATCTTGCTGTCGTAAAGGTGTACAAAGCCCCATCATGTGAGCACTCAATACGTCTATTTATATTTGTATATATTATGTTCGATCAGATATGGATTTATTGTATAGAAACATCAATTGTCGGGTATCAAGCTACATTTATGGGAATTCAGTTGACTTTATAAAATATCGTTACTTGAGATTAAATGTTTGTAATGTAGGTGAAGTATTATTTTCATTTGATGCAATTAGGTTGATTCGATGTTGATTAATTCTAGATGAAATATTTGTAATGCAGATGTATTATTAATATTTCATGCAATTAGGTTGATTTTAATAAAAGTTGATTAATTTGGATGAGTTGTTTGTAATGCAAGTGATGTGAATTAATTGTATTTTTGGATAGATATATTAAGTTGTAATTTAGGTAATTATTTATAATTTAAAATTGTCATTTTAACAAAAGTAGCCATGTTATAGTCAATGACTGTGGCATTGTGATTTTTTTAAAGTTCAATGCCCCAGTCACTGATTACGACATTAACTTAAAAAAAATTACAATGCTGCAATTAGCTGATCATGACAATTAAATTCAACAAAATTCACACGCTGTAAATAACGATTGAAAGATCGTCGGAATGCATATAGCTTAATGTTGATTGCACACATTACTTCTGTGGACTATTTCCATTTTCAATTTATTTTAGCTTTTTTTTTTTTTAAAATAATTTTGAGATGCAAATCCAAAAATCTATTTAATCTCTTTAATATATTTTGGTATAAGATACAAGAATTTTAATATATTGATTAACAAAACAATGCAAAGAAAAGAATTAAAATAATCGACTTTCTGGGTAGATGCATTTAACTTAGTTTAATTCATATACTTTATTTAAAAAAAAAATTACTTAATATACTACTTTAATTAATCATAGATACTATATTGAATAATTGGTTAAGGTAGTTGAAGGGGTCTACGCTCACGTCCCCCGAGAGATGAAATCACGAGCCAATGAAGCAACTTCTGGACCTAGCACGTGTTAATGGGAAATGGGCGAATTAGGGCAATTATGGCCCTAAGTTGTCTCAACAAGTAGCACACTCAAGTACTTGTCGGGCGGTTGTCGCTAACATTCATCACCATTAATGTCGTCAACCTCAACAACTCAATGGGACAGCAAATCAGGAGGCGCCCATCGAAAAAACCAAAAACTAGTAGGCTCTTGAACTGACAAGAGTCAACCCAAGTGGTGCCGCCCGATCGTTTGTCGCGGGCCCATGACCTCTATGGTGGGAAACAATCATATGTCGAAGAAACCTTGGAAAGTAAACCATATACCTACTAATGGCCATCACATAACTCAGCAGGCGGAAGCTGCTACTAAATCCGAAGCAGTGGTCAAGAAACAAAAGAAAAAAACAAATCACTAAATATTTGAACAAGTCTGATAACGGGAATCTTCCCTATTTTTCCGTGGGCTCAATAATATTTATGATTAATTATGATAATGAATAGAATATTTATGATTAAATTAAGATAATGATATAACATTACATTAATAAAGATAATACATCTGTAAATCAAAATACATTATCGATACGCGTAATCACGCATTTCATTTTTTATAGTTATTTGTTTTTACGCAAATCTTCGGCGACGATGATACTCTTCCCCTCCATCACAGTGGGCTATGGTGAGTTGGCAAATGGGTCCCACTGTCACGGCTATGCGTATGCGCCAAGCTCGTACTTCAACTCCACCGTTTTGAAGAGGTTATTCAACAAGGCATCATTCAGGCGCATGGAAGTATTCTGCTTGCTTGTATTATTTTAGATACTTTTGTTTTTTGTTTTTTTTCTTTGAAAATTATGGGTATTACAACGTGCCTTTGAAACTATGCCACAGGGGTTATTGTGATATGAATGAGAGAACGCCAACAAACCAATGAAATCCAAACAAGAAAATAAAATAAAAAATAAAGAATTAAGTAACATTTTATAATATTTATAAATCTAGAATGACATGATGGGCCAATTTACAAAAGTGTTTTCTACTTTAATCTACATTATACTATTGACAGCCCTTGGATTCAAAATTTTTATACTATTCTGGTAAGTTTGAATAACTAATCTAATGAAATAGTTTAGCTTAGAGCCAAGTTTTTTAGTTTTTTTAAGATAATCACAAAAAACTCTACCAATGGCCTTCCAATGATCAACACTGGTTGCTGAAGCAATCGCTTAGTTTACTAACTCTCCAGTTGCAATGCTGTCTGGTCTGCATAACAGGTTACAGACATTAGACTAATACCAATAGAACTTGCATATTCAAGTTGTGCAATTGCTCTTCCATCATTCTTGGCAAGCTTAATACTTGGATCAAATGGGGAAGAACTTTTAATATTTAAGTGACTGAATTTATTCTAGAATCTTCTATATAATGTGATTGATTTAGCACATAACTCCCCACTATTTCTTTTTTTCACTCTTGATACCCAAAATGGTATCAACTTTTGTCCAAGATCTTCATTTTGAATGTGGAAGATAGAAACCCTTGTTTCTATTATACCTTCATGTCATTACTCTAGTAATTAATATGTCATCAAATGAGGAAGGACAAGAGAATATAGGGTTGCATACTTTGAGAGCAAATTATTTATCAGAAAATAGGAAACAAATCCATTGAAAGAATTGTAGAATCAAATTTATGATGCCATTGTTTGGGTGCTTGTTTTTAACCATATAATGATTTAACAAGCTACACACTTTATGTTCATTTCCAAAGTGTAACAAACCTTTCTCGGGTTGTTCCAGCTGGGACTTTCATTAAGATCACCATTTAGAAATGCCGCTTTCACGTCCATTTGATGAAACATAAAGACGGTGAATAGAAGCCAAAGCAACAAAAATTTAATAGAAGTATTCTTTCCACCGAGCACATGCGTATCAAAATAGTCAATTCCTTCCTTTTGTCGATAATCCTTGGCTACTAATCTAGCCTTAAATGTATTGAGAGTACCGTCAGTATGGTATTTTTTTCTAAAAACCCACTTACAACCGATGGCTTTAGAGCCAGGAGGTAAATCGACAAGTTCCCATGTATGGTTAAACATAATAGAATCGTGGTTAAACATAATAGAATCCATCTTCATTTATCGTGATCTTTCCAAAAATAATTCAAGACATAGCTTCTTTATATGTTTTAGACTATTCAACTTGAAGAATAATTGGCATTTTGCTCATGATTTTCTCTCCCTATTTCTTCTACAAGGTAAAAAGAAATAAGTTGGAGAATCAATTTCATAAGAACCCAATTCTTACTTTTCGTATTCTTGCTTTCAGTTCACTGGGTTGCTCAACATCCTTAGAGGTCCACTTGTGATTCTTTGTTATGAGGACTTTGAAAATTATTTCCATAAGTTAATAAATTTTCAAAGAACTCTACATCTCTAGATTCTATTATCACATTAGACTCTAAATTTAAGAGTCTATAAGTTTTTGCTATTTGTAGCATATCTCTACAAAAGCACATTTAATTTAGGTCCATCTAGTTCTGGATTATTATTCTTGTAATATGCAAGACACTCCCACACTTTGAAATACCCTATATTGGGTTTTTCTTCCTTTCCATAACTCATATATGAGTGAGATTTTGTTTTTTCTTTAATGGAATTTATTGTTGATATGACATGCAAACAAGAAGAGCTTCAATTCCATAAATTAAATGGCAATTCTACAAAGATTTAACAACATGACATTAATCATTTCAAGAAAGTCCGATTTTTTCGCTCGAACCAAACCATTTTTGTTTAGTGCAATGGGAAAGTATATCATGAATTGTATCGTGATCTTCACAAAAACAATAAATTCATTTGCAATATTTACTACCTCGATCACTTCTTTAATTATTTTAATCTTTTACCACTGATTTCACAACTTCACTGAAACTAAACACAGCAAAGCATCATCTTTAAGTGTTTTAACAAATTATAGGGTGAATCTAGAACTCATTATCTATGGAATAACAAAGTATCTATTACCACTCTAGTTAAAATTCCATTTAATTCACAAATGTCAGCATACAAGTCTAATAAATCCAAATTTCTCTCAACACTTTTGAAAGGCTTTTTAATCATCTTTGATTTAACAATGTATTTGATACTTCTAATTATCAACATCACATGAAATCAAACCAATATTTAATCATTCTTTCATGGTGATTTTAAAACGCATATGCGCGCACTCTAATATGCAACGAAATAGAGTCAAGCATATAAGCAAAAAGAAACATTATATTATTTAATACCATTGTCAATCTATACATAACTTCTGACCATTCCATCGTAATAATAGCCTACCAATAGCACCATTTCGATGTTCAATTTTCCCGATTTATACATGATTTTATAATCGCTGTGTTTCCCCAATAAATCTCCACCGACTAAGTTTCGTCATATCAGCATATTTAAAGAATATCAGTCAAAGTAATTTTCTTCCGTATGAACAAAGGTTCCACACTTTGTCAAACCCTCGAACGACCTTCATTTCCCATCTCACTTGTCCATCATTTTAATTCTACTATGATTTTTGAATAGATTTATCATAGAAACATGAATTGTGGCACATGTGAATATACTAATTGTAGCCAGGGGAACTTTGCCATTGATAGCATTTATTTCACTCACAGTAGCAATAATGTCTTCATTCTCAATGGAGTTCACCTCTTGCTTTGGTGTTTTCTTAACTTTATCTTGCATAGTGCCCAGATTTTCACAAAAAACAAAAACATCCTCCCATTTTGGATTTCTTAAATTTTCCTGATCCTTTTTAGATTCAAATTTCCCTTTGAACTTGTTGCCTGGTGTTTGATGGGCTTTGTTCCACAATTGATTGCCTTTGAATGCTACTCAAGAATTTTCATTTTTATTCCTCCTCGACCGATTCCTCTTCAATACGAAGATGTTTTCTTAATCTCTTCGCAGGAAAACTCTTAGAATCATGATATCTTTTTCCTATAACCTCTCCAAGTTGGTGGCAATTTGGCAATAATTGCACCAACTTGAAATGGTTCTGGGAGATCAATTTTCTCAGCCCTTAATTGGTTGACAATGACTTGCAATTCATGCACTTGTGGTAAAATAGGCTTGGCATCAACAATTTTGAAATCAAAACATTAGAAATAAGAATTTAGCACTTTCCCCTTTCCGCCTTTATACTTCAATTCCGCATTCCAAATCTCTCAGCGCATGGCTCCACAGATAGAGATTCATACACCGGTCTGATGAATCGATTAAGAAATATGGAAACCCCATATGATTTTCATCCTCACGTTTTACGCGATGCCTTTCACTTCAAGATTTTATCGTATGTTGCAAAATATATAAGATCGTGACTGCTACATAATAAATCTTTCAAAGCACAAGACATGAATTTCAATTTGTCCTTCACTCCAAAATTGTCTATATCAAATCGGTCCGGCTTCACAAAATCTTGATCTATCATTTGATTGTAGCATTCGCAGCTTCATTCTCCGATGATCAAATACGCTTAAGATTGTTAGAAAATATGCAGATAAAGATGAGACTGAAACACGTAAAAAGGAATATTTCCTCAAAGCTGTTATTTGTCCCCTCTAAGAGCTTATTTTAGTCTCTCGAGAAATCGCTTTCTAGATATGATTATCTTTGTGAATTTGTACCAAGCAAAGGTAGAAATCATTTTAGGAATGAAGAACACTTTTAAGAGATGTCTGGAAAGAATAGAAAGAATAGATTGCTTGTTTTTTTCTTTCATATTAAAAACAAAGTATTTATAATAACAAATGCACCTGTTAATGAAAAAACATATCTTTTGGTTGTATTGTTTCACAAAAACTGCCTCATTTTCTTTTTTTTATTTTTTTTAAAATTCAAATAACTGCCTTCCTTTAAATTCAAATAACAAAAAAAGAGTTTTTAATTTAAACAAAATGTTATATTTGAACAAAACTAACACTTCTTCCTGGTATGATGTGATTTATGAGACAAAGATTATCCCTGAACTATGGTTTTACGCACAACTGAATGAGGGACGGCACATGAAGAAACGACCCACAGCTTCATAGTTGACCGAGTTCTTTCACTTCGATGAGAATAAGTTCTAATTTCACCAAAATTGCCAAGAAGAAGTACTGTTCAGGCTTGAGCAAAGCAAGCGGGCAATAATGTCGGTACTTCCTCTTTTGCCACCAGTTACTTCTGATTCAAGCTCTTCAAATGTTGTTGCCATAAATGTAAACCAACTCAATCTTTGTTCCCTAGATTTTCTTCAATTTTATCATGAGATAAGATAATAGACTTGCTGTCAAATTTTATGGTTCTGGTTAACGAGTGTTCACAAATTTTTTTTCACAGGTGAGCCCAATCGAGTATGGACATGTGCTTCTGATCCCCCTTGTTCTTGAATTCTTGCCTCAGAGGATTGATCATGGTAGCTTCTTGCTGTTCTGGCATATGGCTAAAGAAGCAAAGAAGATCCTTTCTTTAGAGTAGGTTACTATAGTTTAGGTGCCTTTGCCAAATTGTTAACTGCCTCTCACTTTCAAGTAATTACTTATATAAATATAATTCTTTTCCTTTTGACACTCAGTTCTTTTGTTTATGCCCATTATTCATGTTTGTCACTAAATGATGATTTAAATGCTTTTATTTACTATATACATTTAGACACTATCTCTAGTCGAGAAAGGCTCGACCCAGAGGATACCAGAGAGGGAAGTTGACTAATTGTGGAGGACAGATCCTTGCTGCTTAATTCAACCAAGGTTTTGTTTTTGAGGTGAAATCATCAGAGGATCTTGGTCTTGATGCTATTGCTAATTCTGTATTTTCTTCCTTGTGCATAACATCCCTCTTACGTCCTCATCTCTGATTGTGGAGGAGAATATTTATGATTCTCTGGGTAATTTTTTTTTTATGTTTCAAACTTTTACCGTAGGTGTTTGAATTTTCTTTTCTAATCTATCCAATGAGAGAAAACATTTGAGTGGCACTACTGTTGTTTTATGAAACTAAAAGTCTAGTGAATGTCCAGTGCTTTACGCAGAAACAAAGCGGTTGGAGAAGTAGGCCGTAACGAGACATACTACAAAGTAAACTTGGATTGAGAGTTGGTGATAAGACTAAGTGCAAGTATGATGAATGCGAAGAAAATGGGCTGCAACTGGCGTGGTTATAGGGCGTAAGCCCATAAGTTATGATTCTGATTTTAGTTTTGTAGCCCCCTACTAAAGGAATTGGATTCGGCCTATGGATGGGGACATTTCGGCTGACTAAAGAGATGACTACGGATGGGGTCATTTTGTAGCCGCTACTATAAGAGATGATTATGGATGAAATTGACTACCGGCCGCCTTATAAAGGGTATTATGGATGGGGTTATTTGTGGTCGCAGTAAAAGGGTGGCTATAGAGGCTATTTCTTGTTCTGACTAAAGGTGATTATGGATGGGGACATTTTATGGCCCAGCAACTAAAGTGGTATGGATTAATTTATCTTTTCTAACAACTAAAAATGGGTAGTATAATTTATTTTGGTACACTTATTAAAAGGGTGGGTATGGATGGTAATTTGTTTGGCTGATTAAAATTAGCTTTGGATGAATATTTGGCCCAATAAACAGTGTTATGGATGGGGCAATTTTGGGACCTGATTCACAAAAGGGTGTAGATGGGGGTTATTTCGGTAATTCGTAACTAAAATAGTGTATGGATGAAGGCGTTTTTGCATGACTAAAAGAGATATCTACGGATGAGGTCGTTTCCTTAGCCTCAACTATAAGAGATGCATGATTATAAGCCGGCAAAGCGGTTTGGAGATGATCGAGAACTCTTGTTTAAAAGATTAATTTAAGTTGATTGTTATAGTGGCCAGCTTGATTTTCTACAAGCAGAGGTAACCGCAATAATCGGATTTACAAAATATCCGAAAAGCTACATCAACAAAAAACGAATAGCATTGAAAACAAAGTATTCAATCTCTTGGCAACGTAATATTGTTTTCAGCTCAAGAGCTACACCTAAGCTTGAGACTATCATACATATACCATGAACATAAGTTTGCATTGTGTATAGAGAAACGATTACTTGGAAATTCCCTCTCCTGTCCTATCTTTTTCCCTATCCTAACTTGTCCTCTTACGTTCCTATTAATCTCAGTCATATAGCGAGATTATGAAGAATAAATATTAGTGGCTTCAAGAGATATATTATCTCATTCAGATAAGAAATTATCACATGATGTTGCATTCAAATATGAAAAAAAAAATGAAAAAAAAAATTCAAGTAGAAGAAACCTTTGTTTAAACCCCGACACGGTGTCAAGCGAGGTGTGTTTTTGCACTATAAACTTATAATAGTCTTTAAGCTTGTTCAATCATATAATGTTAAACCTTAACTTGTATTGTATCACAGCCTTGTTAGTTACAAATATATCTGACTCAGAAATGTATTATTCAGCATTTCTGATATTACATTACTTCATTTGTTTACAAACAACAAAAAAATACATATACAAAATAGACCAAAGTCTTCAGTGACACTAATGATCTGATGACCCATGGGCCCGTGTGGATGTCATCCTCTTGCCTCTTGGCTTCCATACCTACCGGATGAAAGGCTTGGATCTAAGCTTTAAACGGAGTGAAGGATAACAAATGGACTGATAGTACAATAAAAAGTCGTCTCATTTTCACGCATTTACATATGCATATAACATATCATATACTTGTCAAATTCTATACTTGTCATATACACATGCTTATATATGTTTATCTGGATAATTTACACATGCTTATGCTTTCTTATCGTATCGTATTTTAAGTTGGGTGCGTTTACATTTTATTTATGTTATCAACATGTACTTGTCTTTGTTGTATCGTACATGCTGCAAATCTTGTGCTTCCTCATATCATGTCTATTGTACTTGTAATTTTGGTCGTTTGCGTATACTTGTCATTTTGTTTTATGTTTCATGCTACATAAACTTTGGAGAAGTGGATAAAAGGAAGCTATAAAGGGTTCGAAGGCCTTTATGCCTCCTTTGGCACCAAAAAGCAATTAGATATGGAACCACGAAGGCCTTGTTATCATTGTGCGAAACAATGACCATCTAAGGAGTCGAAGCGATGTATCATTATGTGAGACAACGATAATACATAAAAATTTAGCGGCTATGTGACCCAACGGGCGGTATTAAATTATCTTTGTGATTGTTTTTCCACAACCAGGCATGCACATCTATCCACTCTAGGTTCTAACCGTCATTATATTTATGTTTAGTACATATATCATATTCCCAAATAATTATTGTCATCCGATAATCATATGCGATATGTATAATCATTTATTATTATCTTTGCATTTTTCATATCGTTATATGCATGAATAACTATAGTTCTTATTAGTACCTCTTGTTTTTCATGATTTAGACTAATAGGTTAAATTTTATCAAATGCTTTATATATGCATTTGATTCTTATCTTGATTCAATGGGATTTCCATAGAGTCCAAGGGAACACCCAGAACGGATTCGGACGAAGGCGCAATTAGAAGTTGAGTCACACATGAGTAGCAATCTAACGGGCCAGCCACATCGGCCCGTGACTCTAGAAAAGCCTAGATTTCGGTAGGGTTATTTTCCTCTTGTCACTTACTGAGTATATGGTTGGAATCTTGACTCGTGGAGCTTTGCCAGAGTCAAGGAGCAAAAACAAAGTTGACAGAAGAAGTTATGGTCGTCCGAAGTTGGAGGCCAACAATAAAAAAAATGACAATTGTGTCCCTTTGAATCTCTTTTGCACATATAAGCTCTTTCTTTCATTTAGGTGATTGAGGCCTAAAGAGGGTTAGAATTAGATCTCTTTATTCGAGAAGATATGTTATATATAAGTTTAGTTTCTGCTGAGAATTTGAATGTTTCGATTTGGATCGTGATGATTGTTAAGTTATACTTGAATAAAAGCATGAGTTGGAAATTTTGTGATGTCTACTCATGCGATATTTATTGTCACGTATATTCTCGCCGATTGAAGTTCTGATTAATAAATGATCCAAAACCACAATGCGATATCACAAGTAGGGTTAACTTATATAGAATTAAATGCAAAATCAATGGGTTTATGGTTTGATTTTTTTTCAATCTAATGTAGTAATCTATACAAGTATCCAAAATAATCCGCAAAACCAATAGAAATAAAGTACCTTTTGCTCTTCTCTTCTCTTCTTAACTTCTCTTCTTTCTCTCCTTTTTGCTCTTGCATTTTGGTCTCTCAAAATGAGAGATAAATGATCTTATCTCATTTTTATATTTTTCGTTTTTAACATTTCTGATTAGGTCCTTATACTCTCTATTCTGTTTCGATTTTTAACATTTACATAATGGCATATTCTCTTCTCATATTATGCACTTGCGTATCATTTTTGAAAAGTACTAATATATCCTTGTATCTTATCTGAGATTAGTTTTTGAAATTTTTCTCACTTAGCAAATTATAATTACGAAAGATTCAATTGTACCTCTGAAAATGCATAAACGTATTATAAATGTTAGAGGCGTATTTTGGGGTATTACA
This sequence comes from Tetrastigma voinierianum, assembly GCA_016808115.1. Taxonomy (NCBI): domain Eukaryota; kingdom Viridiplantae; phylum Streptophyta; class Magnoliopsida; order Vitales; family Vitaceae; genus Tetrastigma; species Tetrastigma voinierianum. The sequence goes on along the minus strand of JAEQBH010002679.1, from coordinate 310,997 downwards.
AAACCAATACAACACTAAGATCAGCCATTTAGATATATTTTAATGCTTCTTAGGGTGGACACCTTGAGACAAGGCCACCCAGTGATTTGCTTCTTAAGATGCAGTAGGCTTGGCGATGGCTTACTTAATAGCCTCTGCGTATGTCTTGTGCTGATAGGTGAGGGTTGACTCAAGTAAATCCCAAAGTGATGTCTTAGGGTTCCAACCTGACAAATTCCATCCAAAATTTGTGTAAGATATCAACCCAACCTCAAAAGAACAACAGGGTAATGAAGAAAATTAGGAAACATATCATTACCAAGTTGTTTATTGATTATGGTCATGTCTGGAATTATCTGCTTGTCACTGTCATCATGTCCTTGCAATTCTTTGGAGCTTACATCACTTAGTTGGGGCTTCCAAGGGAGGTTCTCCACTCACCTTTGCATAAACCTGAAGGATGGAATGAAGGAAATCATCAATATATAGAATCCCAGAAGGAAAAAAATAGGATTGATATTGCATCAAAAAACCAATGTCTGTCACCTGTTATCGTTCTGCAAGCTGCTAACTGTAACTTCATTGTTAGGATTACCCGATGAAGATGTGACCCATTACCTATGAGATTATCCTGAGAAAAGATCTTCACATTCAGCAACCTGCTTTATTTCCAAGAAAAATAAATATTGAATCATATATATAATGAAAGAAAGGATGGACACTCACAATCATCAGAGACCGATAGCATCTTTGTGCGACGAGTTCTCATGGATTACCACCGCCGACAAGCTTAAGTGGCTCACGACCGAAGGAGGTTCTGCATATCGATTTAAAGGGCAAGATCAGAAAAAAAGAAAAATTCTACTAAATAAGCAATGTGCCATGACAGATGTTGGAAACTAACATTGCAGGCGTAGAACCCTTGGAGACACCCTCACTACAGTTCATCAATGCCAGATGATCATTCTAGGTAAATCAGTTAAAAGGCCTCACAATGGCGAACTGCAGACCATTTTCTGCACCTTCAACTGTAAATAATATAGATAAAAATAAATAAATAAAAAATTAGAAAGATGTTTGAGACAAACGCATGCGAAAAACATCAAGATTGTTGATGAAAGAAGTTCACTCACCACTCGTCAACCTCTCAATCAATTGCTGCATAGGCATAGGACCACCTAGCTACTCAGTTGGACCAAAATGCAGGGAGGCATCTTTCTGAGAAGATATTAAGCGGATCCTGATATCATAAGAAGTATACAGGCTTGGTTGATTCCAACAATGGCATCAAAATCAAAGGCAAAAAAAAAATGTCAGCTTTAAAGCAGTATAGAGTTCTCATTCTGCAAATAGAAATAATGAAGCAACCAAATGACCATTGTGATCTAACAGAGTAAAAATGCCTTTGCGAAAGAGGTCAAAACGTCTTAACTACAAGCTTATCAGAAAGAAAAAACACTAATTGACATAAGAATAGCCTCCATTCAATTTAAGCTCCCCATACTTCACAACATATACATAAGAACTATCTTCCAAACTCGAAAATGGCAATTATAGCCAAAAATCATTGGGAAAATAAAACTCTTTAACATTTCCAAAACAACTACATCTGTCAATGGATTCAATTGACTAACATATTAGAGCAATTCATCAAATTGGATATTAAGAAATGGATAAATACAAAAGTTTGCAACCTTGTGCATATATACAGGAAAGAATAAATAAGTTAACCATATTGAAGAAAATATTTGGAGAATGGTCCAAGAGGAACGTTACTAAGCTGTACATTTCAATCATGATCTTCATCAAAGACCAAATAATAATAATAATAAATATAAATAAATCAATCTGATAATATAAGGGGTCATGACATCAGACCATTTTGTCATTTATACTAATTTTCTTCATTGTGAACATATATTATTAAATACTTGTGTGTCTTGGACCAGAACACTCTTGTGTGATCACAAGAAAAAATTAAAACAATATAGAAACTGACGAATTTACAATGACAACAACAATAAAACAAAAAACAGAGAGAGAGAGAGATCTCACCTGCCGGAGGTGAATCTTTGGAAGAAAGCAAATAGTTTTCCCATAGACTTCAGAGTCAATGAGACGCTTATTGTTTTCAGACGTATTTCACCTAAAGCAAATAAAATGTACATCATGCATCCGTAAACTTCAACAAATTACAAGAAACAAACAATACTAACAAGAACATTTTCTTTGAGCGAAAACAAATTTCAAATCAACATCCAACAACATACCGATGAAGGGCATGACTAAAATTGACCTTAGATCGTGCAGATGTGATATTATAGTACTGAGATGCTGATTGCCGCTAGATTGATAGTCTGCATTACCATATTCAAAATAAACCAATTTTGAAGTACTATCACAATTATTCTCAGTAGAGAGTATTGATAGGAATATATAATTAAGGTATACTTCAAAATTCAAGTTATTTGGAATTTCGGTTCACTATTTTCTCAACTTTGTTCTAGTTCGTAAGATATTGCAAGCATAAATCACAAGAACACCATATACCATATATCGACAAGCATGGAAGCTTAGTTTTCTCTCACTTTACGGATACCTGACAGGATGACCTAAGAAGACCATATCTCATGTTCGAGCATAAAACGAATACTCAGACAGGAATCTCAATATACAAATTTCCAAACATTCCATCCAAATTTTGAGAAAATCAGAAAAATGATAAGACATGGAGAAAGCAGAAGAAATATTAATCATTCATACAACACTTGAGAGATATTCATCCTCGAGTGAAATTCTCAATAACCTCTTAGATTCACATGATCATGAATCAGTATAGAATCATAGTGTTAATGGCAGAAACGAAGAAATATTAACTAGTGTATAGCTACTTGCAAAACTATTAAAACCACAATAAGAAACTAATCCAAAGAGACTTATAGTAAGAATAATATGAAGCAAGTTTGGATAAGAGAAACCTACAATAAGACCTCCGTAACACAGAGAGTAGGGTAAAAATCGCAACGAGAATCAAAAGCAAATGAAATAAAATGGAAGTAGAGAGGATACAAACCAAAATAGATGGTGTAGTAGGCTTTAGGCGGGAGCAATTTTTTAATTAGTTCATAGTTGCGGGAAGACCCTTTTTGTGACTATTCGGTCACTTGTAGTTGCGGCTCAATCCAATATGCAGCTAGCAAGTCACTTATAGTTGTGGTTCAATTCTATCCACAACTATAAATTCACTTTTAGTTGCGGTTAAACCCTATCCGTAACTATAGAGTCACTTTTTGTTGCATCTCAATCTAATCCATAGTATGGTGCTCTAATTACGATATTTTGGCCCCACTAAACCATGTCCATATAAATCGTTTTCTTGTAATTGCTAGTAACCCGGGAGTTTGGGGATCGGAGGACATATAGTCTTGAAAGGGAGGATTATGAAAATGCATCGGAGGAATGGCACATTGGGACATCTTTGAAGTTTCCCTCTCGGAGGGGTTCCCCGAGAAGTGAAGTTATGTATTTAGACGTGGGTTTAGACGGGGCAGATATGATGGAGGAGATCAATGAGAGGAATGGGGAAAGTTTAACAAGCCCCCTGTTCTCGAGCACTTGTGGCACGAAGATTGAATGCATGCGACTACTGTGGAAGGATTGGCTTTTGTTTGGCCTTGTCCTGGTGCCTCTGGTGGGAGCATATATGGAAGATGATTTGATAGTGGTGGTGCATTAGTTAATCTTGGCGGGGAATGTGTTACATGCCATGTGGTTATTGTATGATCATTTTGAAAGAATAGATACACACATACAGCTACATGAGAAATAGATATCCCTCTATATGGAAAACCTAATAGCTCAGTTTGGAACCCTAAGGAAGAAAATAGAGAATAGAAAGGAATAGTGGAGATTAAATAATTTAAGGAAAATGAAATAAATTTGATATGTTTACGTCTGACCTTTTGTTTTTCTCTACCATTATATAAGACAAAAATTTTAAAATGTGTAAAATTTTCAGGAATTTTCATTTTAATTTGATTTTCTTTTATAATTTTTTGCTGTGAAACAAAACATAAGAAAATCATTTTCTTACCCTTTTTTACCTAATACTTTTCGGGTTCCAAACAGAGCCAATATGCTTATATTGAAATGGCTTCAAGTGGTTTCTTTGAAATTGTATCCTTCACATTGTCTTTGGTTGGAAGTAATATAAAAAATCAAAACTCATATTTGTTTTTACTTTTTTTGAACAAATGGACATGAGTGACTATAAAAGTAAACGTTAAAAGCATCCTGGGATAAAAATAAAAAAGTTCAAGAATAAAGTGGGACATACCCGACATCAGCCTTTGTCCCTACTTTTGCGCTGTCTTCATCAACCTTTAAAACTTAAGATGTGGCTATATTCACCTTTGTTTTTCGATAAATGGAAACTTTGCGTCTTGCAAAGCTCTTAAATTTCCAATTTTCCAACTCCCTTTTCTCAGAAGTCAGGCCACCTTCAACGCGCGGCTTGAACAATTAACTTTATAATTATATTTCTTGGTTTCAGCATTTATGATTTTCAGTCTTTAGGATACTAAGTAAATGAAAAACTTTATTTGTCAAATAAAATTTTGAAATATCTAAATCTAGTTAAAAGAACAATATTCAAATTTTAAGATTGTTCTAAAAAAAATGGACCAGTCAAACGTTTGCCGATTTGGAAAATAAAATCAAAATAGTTGAAATCATTTAGATTGAAGATAAAAATATGAAAGGCATAAATCCTAGTCTGTCTCTACTACAAGAAAACAAAAATTTAAAATCAAATTTATATTGCCCGAAATTTGATAAGTGAAACTACGAAAGTTGTAAAAAAAACACTTTTGAAAATTTGTTTTTAGATTTTTTAAAAGAAAATGAATTTTGACAATAATCTTATAAAACTATTTTTCCATTTGATTTCAAAACAATTCACATCTCAAATTTCAAATAATATTGAATATTATTTAAAGAGAAATTATATATATATATTTTGTTCCAAAATGAAAGGTATTAGCTAACGGAATCAAATTAATATGCCTATTCTCATCAAACCATCTTGAAAGCGTCTTACATTTGGGCGGCGGAGGAAAACTCTGCCGATAGGCAGCGATCGACTTCACAGTTTGAGGTGGGTGATCATATCTTCTTGAAGGTGATGCCTAAAAGAGGTGGTCAAATTCGGCAAACAGGGAAAGCTATCGCCGAGGTATATTGAGCCCTTGAGAGGTAGAGAAGCGCAGTTCTAACGTATCGGTTCGTATTACAGCTAAGCTTATCAGGTGTACGCCAGATATTCATCCTCCCTGCTGGAAGTACACACCGGATCCAGGCTCATGGTGGATTGAGAGAACTTGTAGTTGATGCAAATGGAGACAACCGAGGAGGACTGTTATATCATGGATGATCTGGGATCGAGTTTGCGGCCGCGAAGACCGTGAGGCTAGTGGAAGGTGTTGGCAGAACAGGGATTGGAGAAGACAACATGAAGCGTGAGAGGACACAATGCGCCGCTGTATCGCTTTCTTGTTTAGGGCCAGTCGTGGTTTAGTCGTTTGGTGATTCAAATATTATTCTAGTTGTATGCATGTGATCATGTATGGTTTATCATGAGATTGAGATTGTATGCGGTGTGTGTGGGAATTTGGGGTGAATTCTTTTAAGGGAAGATATATAAAGAAAAATCAAATTCTTTGAAAAGTAAAAACTCAATAAATTGCTATAGCAGTTCGGGAAGCTGAAAAATTCTCTAGATCTCGGATGATGAAATAGACTTCACCGTTGGATTCATTTCGTGAAATCTAGTTACTCGGACGAATTTCGTGTCCAGAGGCGATTGATTCACGTTTAAGGTGATGGGCGTCACGTGATTCCCAGGGACGAGATTGTTTATAGAAATGCCGAAAGTCGGGAAATGACTTGGAGTTAAGTTCATGGGATATAATTTGAACTGAATTGAGGCAGATAATGACGAGCGAGCCAGGACGACGATGGTGGACACATGGCGCGATATGGTACCCATCATCAGCTTCGTTAGATGAAATGAGAATGAGGCGATTCCTGGCGATTCCACGTGTGAGAGAAAGAAGAGGAAAAGGAGGCTGAGCTTCCTTCGAGGTCCTACTCAGAGTTATGTGGGTTGGGGTTTCGTCGGACCGAGAATAAGTTCATCCACGATGACAAGAGCTACGCATGGGTACACGAAAGAGGAATTTCTCAGAAGATGCAGAAGTTTGAAGTGATTGTGTCGGGTTTAGGAGGCTTCCTACGTGTATCCACACGCCTAGAGGTGAGGATTCTTCCTACCTTGGCTTACTTTTTCCATTTTGGGTCGTTCTTCCTACCCGCTTACTTTCCATTTTCAGCCTGGAAAATAGGGTTTTTCGTTAAGGGCCCTGCTTTAGCAAAGAAAACAAGATTTTTCGGGTTCTCGCACAAGAAGCTGCCGCCTAGGCGAACCCCGCCTCGCTCTAGCGGAGGAAAATCTTCACATGGAAGATCGGGCCGCTATTAACGAGGCATGGGCGAAGGTCCACCGAGCGAGGCGCCTCCGCCAGCGAACCCGGGGACAAATGAGGAGGACATTCTCGTCCGCTTTAGGCGGAGCATGCTCGTGGGTTCTGCCAACCAACTGCCTGGGGGCGAGGCAGCGACGCGTCGGCCACGCCGATCTCGTGTCAAAGTCGTTTCGTAAGCCAATCACGTCCATTCTGATCGTCGCGGCCTTGTCGGCCATCACGCGCATTATGTTTGATGTCAATGTGTGTGTTCTAACATGTTGATATGTGATGAATTGTTGGGTGCAATGGCCATTACATGGCTTGCTTGTTTGTGTGTCATTACTTGACCATAGAATGACATGTTGAATGTGAATGTTAATATATGCTTGTATGATATATTGACATGAGTGAAATGATTTAATTTAAATCAGATGCATGCGATATAATTGTCCATGATGCATCGGGCGATATGCATGAGTATAACTGTTCACCAGCACTACCGCGGCATGTGATATATATAATTCCGTAAATGGCATAATTGCATTGCATATGCACGAGAACATTGCATGACATGGGTGTGAGTGCATGGTAGATACTGACATTGTGTTTGGTGTTCGATGGTGTGTCATGGGTACACGGTTATTAATCAACACTACGTTGGTGTTTGATTTTGGTAGCCGCGGTTATGGGACAATATCCAAATGAGTAGCACGATTAATTGAAATGGTAGAGGACCATTTGCACTGGGTATCAACAAGTTAGGATAGATCCCCCCCTGGGGTGAGAGACTCTTCAATTATGGTCAGACATAGTCCCCAGCGGTGAAAGGCCGTAAAAGTGTCTAGGTTTGTGGAGCCCGTGGTGCGACACCAAAAATCCACTACCCACAAAAAGTGCATGATTGTGAATATAAAATGAAATGAATCTAAGAAATGATCATTGGATGTCATGGGAAAATGACAGTTGTTCACACATAGGCTTAGGTATTGTGTGGAGGAGTCACATGAGGACTCTGGGGCACATGGTACATGGTGAGTCGCTACACATTCATGGTATGACATATAGTATTCCATAGCGAATTGGCTGTTCCGTTGAATGTGTTTCTACGATCGTGGAAAAGGCATCGTGATGCACTTAAAGCGAGTGAGACTGTAGGGAGGTGACATTCTCTACTGGGCATTGTCTGAACTTTATCAGGACCCTCCTTCGGCACAGCAGCGCAGAGTTACACCTTTTACACAAACCACAACAGGCCCACTTTAAAATAAGGCTCCACATGCACCCCCCATATCATCAGATAAAGCAACAAAAAGAGAATTGAAAATAAAATTTTCTGACTCATCGTTCTAATGAATCTTACTACCAAGCAAAGAGGTTCATGATCTGACTCTTACGAATTGTAATTATGCGCATTATTCTCATATTTCAATTTAAATATGAATGAATGGGTCCCTGAAGGGTTTTGCCGAGGTGTTTCCAGTAACCCCTGTCCACAGGCAAATGGTACCGATACTTCTTACTCAAGACTTAGGTGCCGATGCGACCCAAGGTAGAACTTCCTCCACAAAGCTGACACCTAGTCAACTGACTTCCCGAAAATCGTAATGGCCACAATGTGCTTCCTCACTCAGCTCATTTTGCACGAACCTAGAAATCATTGCAGTCCAAGAGATTATGTTGAGTTCTGAAATGATCCCAAAAATTTTAATAGGAGATTCATCTTTTCTTTTAATTTTTAAATACATTGTTATGAGGGCATTGTAAAATTGGTGTTTCATGAGCTAAACCTAATTTTATCATGGTAACCATGGAGCAAAGATCACATACTTCAAATCTCCTTGTGTTTTCGAGCATGTTCTTTATAATGCTCACAAAGTGAAGCCATCAAACCTAACATTTCCTTTACATCTCTGCAAGAACATTCTCACAAGATGTTCTTTACTCGTTGTTCCAGCTACACATCCATCAATCATAATATTCCATGAGACTAAATCCAATTCTATTATCTCATCAAAAGCTCTAGTGGCATCTTCTAACCTCATTTCCTTTGCATAGCCATTAACCAACTAACTTCCTACAAATGCATTAGAGCTTAATCCACAATGAACTGTCTGAGCATGAAATACTTCTTAATCTCAATGCACCCGCCATCATAAGCACCCCAATTTCAACCCAGAAAATGTGATATGGTCAGCTCACACTTCCCTTTCTTTCATCCTTGGAATATAGGTGTAGTAATTCAAAAGCATCATACTCATCACAGACAGGAGCAGAAATCATTGTGTTAAAAGTAACAACATCTCTCTGAGGCAGGGTATCAAACATTTGATGAGCATAATGAATATGACCAAATTTAAGGTACAAACTAAGCAACTTGTTCCATATCATGATAAACCCATTAATATTCAATTTTACAAGATGAGTGTAAAGATCACCGGCACTAGTGCATTCCTGTAAGATTTGTCTAAACCGGTGAAACTTGATAGAATGATCGTCAATTATTTAAAGTTTCTCAAATGGGATTCTCTCAACTGGATTGGTTAAGCTGGAAACAGTTCTAAGACACCATAACAAAGAGCGGCAGAAATGCTAATACCTATGAGATTCTTTGGTCAATTTGCAAATATGCAGTGCAAGAACTCTCAGCATTTTAACCAATTTATGGCACAAAATTCAGCAACACAAATGCAGAGATATGATCCTGCACCTTTGCATTGACAACCAGCAACCTTATTGTGTGAATGTTATTTCCCGTGAACTCTTAATATGGACTCATCAACGTGTCAGTATAATCATCATCCACGAACCCTAAAAATGAAGGTCGAATGAGAAAATACCAAAAATAAAAAATAAAATAGAACAAGCTTCAACGAAATCTCATCTTTCTCAAGAAATAAAACACACTTTTAACATTTATAAGAAGGCATGTGCTTGAAGATTAAAAAGAGACAAATATAGGATATGACTTCACTAAAACTCTGGATGGCGAGACAATAAAATCTATTATATCAGATATGAAAATTCACCTAATTCCTCATTAAATATATGTTGGTGCAGCAACTATCCTAAAATCTGCCAAGTTTAACAGACAACCACATTTATAAGATGAAACTTTTTAACTTCAGAAATCTTCATTTAAAGTAAATATAGAGATTACAAAGCTTCTAACCATGTAAGCATGACAATCTATTAAGTATCCATGGTCGAGTGGTTTCGCAGCCAATTGATTATTCAGTTAATCAAAGAGGATATAAACAATCAGTCAAACTGCGCACTAAAATTCAGGATATAAACTAACAAATTTTGATCCCATGTGTCTTGAAAACATGTCATAGAAACTAGTTACATTTAGCCAGAGAAATTTCCATTGCAGCCCACGCAAGCAGAAATCTAAATCATCACTTTTCAGTCACAAATTTACTCTCTCTGCAACTTCAAGTTTTCAGTGCTGCAAAGTGGTCGTCGAAGGTTTTATTCCCAAAATTTTAATTTTAGAAAACAGTACAATAGACCAGAGAATGGCAAAAAAAAGAAGCAATTATTGAGTTCAATTTGTGTGCCATCAACCAAAAACGGCTACAAAAATCAAGGGAGATCCTCAAAGTCAAAAAAAGGATTCTCCAAGCCAGTAACGGAAACATTCCCGAAAATTCGTATGCAGAATGCCATAAATTAGCCGAATATGCAGAATGCCACTCCACAACCAAACCGAAGTCTTTGCTCTGTTCGGTAGTCGCAAAACCGTACATAATCAGAGGAATTAATCAAAAAGAAACGCATTGAAATTCAGTTTGTAAACTGTCGAAAACTCGAGAAACAACAATCTGGTCTGAATCGGAAAGAACATAATTTTCCTCCATTTTTCAAGTAACCAAACAGACGGCTAATTTTCTCAATCAAAAAAAAAAACAGACGGCTAATAGAGAAGAAAGGAAAAACTTACATTGAGCGGATCTCGCTATCAGACTGGCAGGGTTTATTCTGGAGACGAAAGGTAGGGTCCGTGGTTTTTCAGGCTTGATATTCATAAACTTTTATTTGTTGTAGTTCCTTATTTCCGATAACATAGTTTTCGGTACAAGAACTTTTGTTGAGAAACTATCTTATCATGTCCCCATTTCATTTATGATAAAATGAAAATATTTATTATAACATTATAAATAATTTATTTTATAGAGGTGAAGAAAGACGGGAGAGCTTCTCCTTCTCGCCATCATGGAAGTTGAGACTAAATACTTCGTACAAAAGTGAGAAGAAGAATAAGACCTTCTTCATCGAAGTAACAAAAGAATCAGAAAGGAAGTGGACCTTCCATCTCTCATTCCAAGAAGGAACAAGTGGACTGCAAGCTAATAATGTTGAGAATGATATAGAAGACTAGGAATGAACCGAAAGAAAATGAGGAGCCTTGTTGCCCAAAGGTAGAGCTCTCAAAGGAGGAGAGAGGTATAATCAGGAACCCATGGAGACAAATGCTTATTATAAAACTTCTTGGTCGATCTATAGGATACAAAACCTTGTTTCAGATAATTACTTCATTGTGGAAACCGAAAGTAGCAATAGACTTGGTGGCAATAGATAATGGGCTTTTCTTAGTTAAGTTTGTTGTAATTAAGGACTATGATTTGCAAACACACCAAGCCATGGATAATCTTTAATTACTATTCTCATCATTCATCATAGAAACTCAAACTTTATCTCTGAGTGCACCCATCAAAAACCTCCTTGTCAGTGGGAGATTCCTGCCTACCTACAAAAGTGGTTATGATAGAGCTTTCTCATTAAAGTTTGGCAGGAAGTATAAAGCTGTCAAAATGATCAAAGCCATATCCTTTGGTCTCAAAAGGCCGGTTTGTCCCGATACGGAACGGATCGGCTTCCGCCAATCCCAAGTTTCAACTTAGGCGCAAGGTAAGTGATGATGCTCAACCCAACCCGCTTCCCGCAGCTCGCGTAGGGCCGCCGGGGCCGACCCGATCGCTTGTGGGCCGGGATGCAAAGGCTCCGATGGTCTGGCCGGTGATTCCACTGCATCGCAGATCCGCATGCTCGAACGCAGCACTCCGTAAAAAACAAGTAGGCTATGGGGTTCGCGAGGGCTTCACTGGCCGCCCGATGCCTAAGTCAATTTCTTCTCGAGAGAAGCAGAGATCGCCAGAGGGCATGTGTCTTGCATATGAGTATGCGTCTAAGAATGCGTACCTTTCACCACTGGGTTGGCCATGTATTTATAGTAGATGTCCAACCACTGGATCAGAATTCAGGACTTGTTCCTCATCGGACGGGATTTTCTTATCGCATCGGATTTAAGGACGATTTCAAAGAGTCGTTTATTTATAATCTTCCTTCCTTATCGGGGGAACTGAACAAACCCACACTGATCCCATATTGTCTTACTTCCATCATCAAGATCACTGACCAAAGAGCACATTATCCTCGTTATGTTTATTCCACTTCCATTCACAATTACACTGATTCATATATGACGATCCCACTTCATCCAAGATCATTCCTCAGATCCCACTTATCAAATTTCTTCTATAGGCTTCCTGCACTGAGCTCCAGGTATGTATCACGCCACTTCGGTTTCAGAGCGGCCCCATGAGCTCATCTTTTCAAACTTTGATTGGCTATCCCAGCCCTCGCACGTGCACGCGGTGCTTCGTGGACGCCGCAATCGATACCTCCAATGTTGTCTGTCAGGCCGCCGTAGTTTAAGGCTTACGTCATACGTCTCCGGTGGATAATGATGACTCTGGGTTTTCGCCGCTTCCCCCTACCCTCTAGAAGGTTTCTTTCTCGGGGCTTCTTTCTCAAGTAGACCCTCCGTCTTTAGGCCGGGTCCTCCAACCTCTTCCGCGATCTCGCATTTCATTATTTCCTCGCACTTCTCTGCTCACCTCGGTGTATCTTCGTGCCTTTCCCAGGCAGCTCTTCCGCCTGGTCTCCTCACCACCCATGCCTCACCCCCTTGCCTCTCACTGCAAGATACGCTAGTGGTTAATTTGATTAGGTTTCGTTTTTATTATTATGGGTCCGGCTCTCTCTTCTTCTTTACGTATTGGTGATGATTCATTGTTGTAGTTTTGAACGCAGCAGATGCTTCCTAAAATACTGACCGTGGTTGAACCCCGAAACGCTCTCGGGCGCCTCCTCTCTCCCTCTGACATAGATAAAGGGAAAAATAAACCTAATTAAATATCCTCGGGGTCGCATTACCTTAAATATGCCGGCCCAAACATGTCAGGACTGTGGGACCTAGCAAGGTCGGTCCTTCGTATGGGGTTACCTTTGCTGAACGTTATCGACCTCCTCCTGGCGTCCGAGTATGGACCCCTGATGTCTTGACTTTTTATGTAGCTTCCGTGCCTGGGATGGTATGTTTCTTTGAGGTTGCCTTTGATAATGGTCTTCGTTTTCCACTGCACCCTTCACAGTGGGTTCGCATAACATTTCAACGTTCCGTCCTTCCTCCTAACTCGCTCTCCCAAACCCAAGCTGGGTGTGGTATTTCTCAAAGGGTCTATCGGGCCTTTTAGGGACTGCAGTGGCTCCCACAGCCGTCCCTAGTGTGGTTTTCTTGCTCCTCTATCTTTTAGCCCAAAGGAGACACCCGAGGGCTTCCCTTTATTTCTCCAGCGCCCTTGAGCTCCTCTCATGATCTCGATCTTCCTTCCTCCCCAGCCCACGATCTTATTTCGTTAATGTACTCAAACTGGAACATGATCCTCCCACAAGATCTGATATTCCCATGTCCCATGTCAATCCACCCCCACAACTTCAAGAGCGTTCTTCATTCGTTCAAGATAACTCAGTGAAGGTCGGTCAATATTTCCATTTTACTATTCATACTTCCGTGTCTCCTGACTCCAATTTCTTTAAATATCAGATGCACGGCTCTGAAGCCTCCGCGCCATGAACGTCCACGTCCTTATGCGAGTGAGTCGATAAATCGGATTAGACCCCGGCTCCATCGGTAAATTGAGTGGTCCTCAGACGCTTCATTGCTTCGAGGCCCTCGCTCCTTCCACCATGGGGAGTCTCTTCCCAGGGTCGACCGCAACCACTCCCAAATGGCGGGAGAAATTCTCGTCCAACTGGGGGCACCGTCTCTAAGCCCCTGAAAGTGCGGGAACGGAGCAACCGCCTCCACTGAGAAGGGATCTACTGGTTTCGGGTCAAGGTTCAGGAATTGCATGCCTCCGACTTCTTCGTCGAAAAGCCGGAAAGGGCGCGTAGCCGGGTCACATGAATCGAGGCTCTGTGGGTCACGAGCTCTCGCCCCTTCTAAGCCCGTCGTAAAGGCAAAAATCCTCGATGGAGCCGCCGAGCGTACCGCTGGCTGCTATGCCTATTAATGCCTGAACCGCCTGAGAGTGCTAGCCACCGAAGGGTGGAAGAGCTTAAGAGAAGAAATCTCGGAATCAAAAGTTACCAAGATTATGACTTTCGCTTCAATGTCGAACTCGCAAATAGTGCTATTCGGTCTCGTCCCAAGGATTCCCGACCTCGAGGCCTAAAGCGCCGCCTCGCTGACGAGGCCTGGGTCCCATCCCTCTCGTGGCCGCCTGCAAGTCCCCGCCAGATCCGACAGTGTCCGCTTTCGTGTCGATCCCGTGTCGATGTTGACTCTATGTTTGATGCGTGTAGCCACTCATTCAAGGGTCCGCCGATAAGGCCAAACTAAACGAAAAGCATGTAAAAATCACCGGGGTTTATAAGGCGAAGACGGCCTCTTCTTCTGCCGACCGAAGTCAGAAGAACGGGCGCAGCCGTATGAAACGAAGAGGTGGAGAGACTTAAATCGACTAAAGATGTCACGCCGCCGGTGTCTCTCGCCGAAAGTAAAGAGGATGAAGTTCAAGTAGTTTCGCAAGTGGTTAGCGAAGTCGGAACAGTCCCGGGTGAGTACCCGTGTTGCGCCTCGAATGATCCGATCGACCTGACGGGCTGGGCCCTCCCAATACGGAGCTTCAGACTGCTAGGATGAGCTCTCGCCACATCCCCGGCGACCGCGGAGTCTCAAGAGGGAGCCGTGGTGTGCGGCCAATGGCGACCGCGGTGATAAAGTAAATAAGAACTGCCGTGGCTCCTCGTGGCGAGGCCTCCGAGGCTGGGTGGCGTCGCTGGGGACGCGGGTTCGGGTCGCGGAGTCTCCCGGCAACACCGCGCAGAGTTTCTAACAAAGAGCTGCCCGCTGATCGCCGCGGTCCTCACCAGCAAACATCCCCGTCGCCGCAGTACGACGTTATTGCGATCGAGGGACCGCTCGCGCTTGCTCACCCAGCCGGCCCCAGTGGCCTCGCTTTCGCAGAAGGTCAAGCTAACGGCCTACTCCAGATTCTTGGACTTTAACTTCGATCTCCTGGCGGACGAGAGGCAGAGTGGACTCTTTCTCTCGCAAATTATTCTCAAGAACCGATACTCCCCGTCGGCCCATTCCCTCTTCATCGTCCGTTCCTCCTCCTCGCGACACCTAGGTTTCTCGTACTCCATTTCGCCCCGCCACTGACACTTTGCATTTTTCTTTATGTACTGCCTTTCCGCCCGGGGCCCGAGACATATGTAGCTCTCCTTTTAATAAATATTCATTTTTTATCGTCTGTGTTCTCACTGTAGTATTTCGCTTTTCTTCATGAATTGTACGGCCTGAACGTAAGGAGTCGGGCAATTAAGTTCATTAAACCGAGTCACGAGGCTCGCGGGTTAATTTTACCAGCCGCCCGATTCCTAGGCTGGGCCTGCATGGCTTGTATAGCGGAGCCTGGCCAAATCAGTCATTGGTCTCTCGTGGGTTCACTCAGACAGCTCGCCCGATTCCAGTCGTATGGCTCTCAGATGCAGCAGCCTGTCAAATTGAGTCACTGGGTCTTTGCTGGACCGTCTCGCCTCGAAATGGGACCCCGACTTTAGGATGCATGACCGGCCGGCGCAGCTCACATCTCGCGGCTCACCTCCACCTGATGACTCTGGCGAGTTGAATGATTCCTTAAATCGCGCTTCCTACGATGAATCGTTGAGCGCGTCAACGTGAGTCGCGGGCTCTATCTACCAGCTCGCTGTCGAATCGTGAGCTATCGAGAGCCGCTCGGCGCGCAACAAGTAAGTCGCCCCACGCGAACCGCCCCGGAAGAGCTCATCACCGCGACATCGGGCGTAGCTCGCCCATGCGAACTCGGCCGGAAGAGCTCGCCAATGAGAATACCAGCGTAGCTCATCCACGCGGAACTCCGCCGCCCATCGCCCAGTCGGCCCAATCTGAGATGTCGCCACGCCCTGCGGCGCCCGTACCGCGGCCACCCAGTCGAGCACCGAATCCAGTCAGATCCGACTCTCGTGCCAAACGTCTCATGGTCGAAACGGATCACCTCATCAACATTAGTCACTGGTTCCACGGCATATCGACACATGTCACCGGAGTGGCATTGTAGCCAGCACATACCGTCGATCTGAATCCCACTGGCAGAAAAACACCTCCAGGCTCATGATCACCTCATATCACATGAGTTTGGCTCATGCCATGTCAGGATCCACAGTATGTCACTACATCTATGCAACACCCAGCCCTATTCCACCTGTTAAAAACATTCCATGGCCTATGATCCATCCCTAACATGAGTCTGTTCCACTGCCATGGTCCCATAATGTCACCCAGCATGGTCACATGGTGGAGGCCTGAAAGTACACACCTGAGTTTGATTCCACTTATCAACATGGTTCCATGGCCTGAGTTTATTCACCCCATTAATATGAGCTGTCGGTCTCATACTAATACCTCAGATGTCCCAAACTGAGTGGCATTGGGCCTGAGTCGGCAATCAGCCTGAGTTTATCCCCACCAAGAGAACGCGTCCGCGTCGACGGATCCATCCCCATCACGATGATTCATCGGTCCCACGCGATGCATCCCGAATGGCATTCGAACTATGGCACGGAATGAGCGTAAATCGGTGAATTATGTCGACTGACCTACAAGAACAGGTCCATCAGATGGATCATCTCCATCGACGATGAGTCGTTGGTTCCATTATATCTCGATGATGTTCCAACGGAGGCGCCACGACAATGACGCACCAGGTTCTGAGTCAGATTCGACCATTAAAGAATGCCGGTCTATGACGAGTGGATCATCTATCGACGATGATCATCGGTTCCCAATACGGCGGTCTCAGGATGCCCACTCGAGCGGCACAGTCTGCGCAATAGTCCCCATCGGATCCCACCTGCCAGAAATGTCTGCAGCAATGGATCATCCCATCAAGAGAGTCATTGTCCCAGCGCTAGCTACCCCATGGTTCACTGAGTAAGACAGCCTGAGCGGCAATGTAAAGAAATTCCAGGCTGATCCCAATTGAGTTAGGCAATGTGGCCATACTGGAAGTGGATTCATCTTGTCAATATGAGCCACTGGTCTCTGCTACCACGGTCGGCAGGGATACGTGAACAGCAAATTAAGGAGCACTCTGAGTCTGTCTCAATTCCCAGGTGGGCCGCGGGTTCTGTATGGGAAAGAGTAGATTTGCGCTCGCTAAAGTGAGCCACCGGGCTCTCGTCGCGACGACCGTGGATTGAACTCGTTATACGCGCCATTCTACTCATCGGTACGCAATCGTTTTATCGTCATCACGGAGACCGGAACGAATATCACCAAAATGTATTTCGTCTTTGAGAAACAGGTCTACCGGCTATGGAGTTTGATACTCGATGATCGCCTCTTCCGGTATGGAATCGTGAATCGCGCTGAGAATACGCCTGGAGTTGATCTGTTTCGCCAGATCCAATCAAGATCCCGGTTCGCCTATCGACTTCACAATGTGGAGTCGGTTTCTTCCCAGTCTCCCCATGGAGTCATTATTCCCTGAATATTAGAATATCCAGAGGGCCACATTTTTATGTCGCTCTCCATTTTGCTCTTCCTTTCCTTCCTTCCCTCCTTTCTCCCTCCTTCTCATCTTTTCATCTAGTCTCCCTTGTTTCTAATAAACTCCTTCCATCCTTTTCTGCCTCTCAAGATGGCTTTATCTCTCTCCAAAAGCAAGCTCCTTCATTTTCTTTGACCTGTTTAGTATGGGCCTAAAAGTTCTAATTACTGAGTGATTAATTAGGTCATCCTCTCCCACAGTCCCATTATTTCACGCAAGACGTCTTTTGTTCCCAAGTCCCAAAACCTGAGTTAGTGAGGTTTTTGATATCCCTAGTCTGAAACGTAATCTGAAGGAGACATCCCTGGTTCGCCATCCACCTGACACTGGAGCTCAGCTCTCTCCCAGGCCTGGCTCGGTGAGCCACCTGTCATACACAGCCCAAGCTCACCACATTCAATGCCAAGTCTAATGTTTCTTGCCTCTCATGAGGCTAGTAGCATTCCCGGCCAATTCATGATCTTCTCGAATCCATCCCATCTGTGGCGGCTGGGAACCTGATTACCAATGTGGTACAGAGGGGACGGCCCATCGTGCAAGAGAGCCCTCCCAACAAACATATTATGTCTGAATGCGCACCACGAACGATAATCCGTTCGCGAAACTGTTGTCACATGTGGCCCCCGAGTTATGAGTTAATCAACTGACCAGTCCAGCGCACGATACCTTCTCCAATCACAGGATTGTGGTCGACTTTACCTCACTCTGATCGATTTTATTCGGCGTCAATAAGATGATAAACAATGAACCCATGATTCGAACTGGTAGAATCTAATGAACCGGTTCTGGTTAAATAATTGCGTCGACCACCAATGGGTCGTCACGGGGCGCCGGATCCCGATTTGAGCCCGGTAACGACGACGGTCAGGAGCCACGCCGAAATACGGATACCACTGGATCATCACGACCCGATGTCGCGCCAGATGGTTCTTCCACAAACCTGATTCCTCCTCCCGCGAACCTCCCAAGGATCCATCCCATCTCAGGCCATCATGCCTGAAAGCTGTCGTTTCACTGGTCTTACATGCCTGGGAGTCTGGTCCCACTCCTGGCCTGATCTCTGAGATATGAAAACCCACTGTGAGGTGATCCCACGCCCAGATTAAGTTACTGGCTTCTCCCTTGAGCCTGATATGGCTGAAACCAAGGTGTGTCCTATGAGTCCCGGCGAAACCATGAATATTTGGTGGCTGTCCCCGGCGGCAGATCCCATTTCATTTGAGTCACAATTTGCAGTGAACCCGTCACCCCAGATTCATTTAGGACTCGGTGATTAATTAAGGTCAAGTAGGGGTGAACCACCTAGCTATCAACGCCACCGTCTTCGACTCGCTGTGGACCCAGACGATCCCCCGGTGTTTGGCCCCTTCAAAGATCAAGCCCATCTTTTCGGATGTTTCCTAACGCTTTGTCTCGAGGCTTCGTCCGCCTGCCAGATTCATTCCACTCTTCTCCCTCTTTATGGCAGAGGGTTTCCCTCCTCTCTTGATATGAGGGCTCTCCCTTCTCGCCGCTTGTTTACCGCTTTGCGAGCACCTCGGCCATGCTTGTTTGAGGGTTCTTTGAGATGGAAAACATCGATCCTCTCAACCGCACCTGAACCAGTGAATGAACGCAATGATCGCACTCTTCACTCAAAGATAAACTATCCTTCTCAAAGACCCCGCACCAATCTCACAACTAAAGACTCCCAAACCTTCCAGAGCCCCGCTCGACTGCCCACCATGGTAACCTTACTTCCAATACCCCAAGTCCCAGCAGCTTGAGAGACAACTTAAATCTGATAGCTTCTTCAATAAGACATTTAAGTGAATTTATTAAACTGTGCCAAGGTTATCGGGCCTTTAGTGTGGTAGCGAAAGCTCTGCATCGTACAGGGTCTTGATACCCATGTAACTCCATTTGATTTGTAAGTATTGAGGCCCAATCAGATTCTCGGATTCCACCAATGCCCACTTGTGGCCCCACTACCGAAAGGCAGCGCAGCACCATCGGTGGAAGGGTGATCTGGGCCGGTCAGATCAGTGGTGTCCATAGCGGTTCTTTAGACGCGCCCTTAACCACCTCCTTCATACCGGTCGAGCTTCTTGTTGAAGACTCCTAAACCATTCCACATTGCTCCCCCCTTGCCCCTCGAGGGTGATGTACCTCCTTCGTTCCCAACATGTCCTCTGAGTACTGCCCTTCCTTCCTCACAGGCCACTCTTGGTCCGTGCCCCGGGGCAGTTCGGATTTACTTCTATTTCTAAGACCTCGGAATGTAAATTTCATCGTGCCGCTTCCCACTGTGTCACACAAGATCTCCCGCTTCACTGCACTCTCGCGGGATGTTGTACCCGCTCTTAAAGAAGTCGCTCCAACTCTTCTATCAGCGCGATCGACAGGCGAAGTGCTTCTACTTCTCGCTCGTATCAGTTTGCATTGCTTTATCATTCCAGAGGTCTACCGTCCGCATTGCCCGTGGATCCCCGCATCCTGGCTGATCGGGCGCCGCCTCCCTGCTCAGGTTCCCGGCTCGATACCATTACTAACTCGAGAACCGCTATAATTTGCTTATAGAATCGCCGTTCCCACATACTTCGCTACGCAACCATGATGCCGCCAACCTAACTGGCGTCGAGCGCAAGTCGCTGGGCCACCCGATCGTTGTGGGCCGATGTGAAGGCCTGGATGGTCTTCGTTGAGGTGTGATCGCTTGCAGACCGCTGATCGCGTGCTCGACGGTTTACCTCGCAAAACAAGGAAGAAGGGGTCGCAGGGCTTCGCCGTGGCCGCCCGATGCCCAAGCCAATTTCTTTTCTTTCGAGAGAAGAGAGACTCCGCGAGAGGGCGTGTGTCTTGCATATGAGTATGTGTCTACATGTATCTTCCTCACCGTGGCTATGTATTTATAGTAGATGTCCAAACTGCATTGACTGCACCAGACTTGTTCCTACTGACGGGATTTTCTTATCGCATTCCGGATTCAAAGGTGATGGATTTTAAAGAGATGTTTATTCAGATAATCTTCCTTCCTATTGGGGGAAATCCAAATCGACTGCTATTATTTTCCTTTTCCTTATTGATAAGATTTGTTAGACTGGGTGGTGGATGATATCTTGTTAGGTTATTCTATTTTCTTCGTATCGGGCAACATACCTGATTCATAGGATATGGACCCTTCCTAATTGGCCCAAGATCGCCCTTGGACCTAGCGGCCGCCTTCCTCTGTGGGTCGGGTACCGAGGGGCCTAGGTATTGCATTGGGCGCACCACTTCTTTGGGCTTAGTGAGTGGGCCTGTGAGCCCATTTTTCAAACCCTATCAGTAAGGAAGATTGAATATGAAGGTCCTCACTCTTAGTGTGTTTCTAGCTTGTAAAATTCAATCAATCGAAGGATGAATGCCCTTCAAAGGTGAAACTTTAACCATTGGAATTGGAAGGAAGTAGCACTAGCAACAGGGAGGTCGACAACCCAAGTAATGATAAGGAAAGGTCCAAAAAAGGAATCAAGATCCTCTAATTAACCCGAAAGTTATTAACAATTATGGGCAATGGATATTGGGGTACCTGAAGTATTCATCATCATCAGTATCGTGAGATTGCCAAGGAAGAAGATGTGAGAAAGGTAATGGAAAGGCAAGAGAGCAAAGACCTCGAAGACAACCTATGAAAAATCAGACTTCAAATGGAAGGGTATCTCGTTTGATGCAATGAGGCCGACGAATGAGGAAGAGATCCCACAAGATCTGAATGAGGAAAGGGAAGATGGCAGAATCTTCTATAATGTGGGGGAAAACACTCATACATCGCAAGACTAATAAGATAAAGGGAAAAGCACTCCACGTTCAAGCGCAAGATTAGATGGGTACCACAAAATATCTTGACCTTAATAAAAAAAACATCCATGCATAACATGACTAACAAGGGGGAAGAAGGAAAGGGACAACCGATCAAGGCAAGAGGGAAATACAAAGGATAGACTTCCAAGCCAATGAGAGCAGTAGCTAAAAGGGAACATTGGGTTGTAATGGGTAATACAAAGACTCAAGAGATACGAAGAGAAAAGGTGAATCACTCCCTAGAATGACAGAACTTGCATAGCAACCAAGTGGGAAATTACAATCTATTTGAGGAACATTATCAGGACCCATTGCTAGACCGAGAAATGGAAGACATGGTAGAGGAGGCAAGCAATGACCAAGAGAGTTGTAAGCCATAGTATTTTAAGCTTGTAAGGGGGTAACCCACTCCCTTGAACCAAAAGAATATTATTTTTTAAAGTTATTTTTAAAAAATAAAATACCACAAACAAAAATTTATCCATAATATACACAAGTTAATTCAATATATTATCTACAAAAATTAACTTTTATCTAAATTTCAGAAAATCAATCGTTAAATAAAAAATAGAGAAATTGGTTTAAAAGGGACAAAAGCTCCAAAAGTTATTTCCAAATCTAACCTCTACTTTATAACCTTAAAATATATACCTATTTTAGACAAAATTACTCCCTTAATGTGTTCCTTTCCACATCACTCCAAATTCAAATTCTTCTTCTTGTTTTCTTATGGTTTTTTCATTCATAGTTTTCTCCCTTCCAAACCTTCAAAAATATGAACTTGGGTTCCCATTTTTCTTCATTTATCACTCAAAGAATCCTAATTCACCTACTTAATCCTTGTTCTTCTTCTTCTTCTTTTAAGAGCATCTCAAGTTCAAGAAGAAAAGCTTATGTCAAATGTGATGTGAATAAGAAGTTATTCAATCCCCAAATTCAAACCCGACTTCTTTCAAGCTTGTTCTTGTCGGTGGTGGCACTTGAACAAACTTGAAGGGTGTCAAGTCCAAGTTTTTAACCCATTTTCTACTGATATTGGACTTAACCATCGTTAAGTTAGCATCTGAACAAACTTGAAGGGTTTTAAGTCCAAATTTCTACTACGGTTTCTATACATGTTGGACTTACCCATCGTTAAGTTATCATTTGAACAAACTTAAAGGGTGTCAAGTCCAAGTTTCTAACAGAGCTTTTATACATGTTCGACTTAACCATCCTTAAGTTAGTATTTAAACAAACTTGAAGAGGGATTAAGTTCAGATTTGTAACATAATAACTATTTAGTTTGGACTTAACCATTGTTAAGTTATATTTGAGCAAACTTGAAGGGGGATAAGTCCAACAAACTCAGCTGTGGTTAAGTCCAAGTGATATAACATAAGAGCTTACATGTATTGGATTTAACCATATTTGAACAAACTTGGTATCAAATCTTAGACTTAAACATTGTAACAAAATACCTATTTACTATCAAATCTAAAAAGAGAATTGGTGGAAAGAGAAAAGCAAAAAGTTCTTATGTTGTCATAAAATGAAAATGAAGTGTTCTTATCTGGTGTCTAAATGCAAGTTGTCATATGGTGTTAAAGGGGGTAAGTTGTCCAAATGATGTGTTTTTATCTTTCTTTTTGGGTTTTAACAAAAGGGGCTTTAGATCTCGCAATATCTTTTCCCTTTATCCCATAGTAATTATCTTATCTACTAAAAACCTTAATTGATTTTCTTTTTTTTTTAAACTAACCATTTTTATCTATAATGAGTTCTTTTTTTTTTTCTCTTTTTCTTCCTTGAAAGGATCTTGCAATGAATTCATTGATAATTAATTTGGTTCTTGATTGTAAATTTTACTTTAAAATTAGTAAATTATTTACATAAAATATAATTTGATTTGAAATATATTTGTTCAATAAATACTTATAAATAATTAAAAGGGTGAAATGTATGGATAATTTAATGAAAAATCATGTTTTTGCAACGTTGGATATTAATTTAAAAACTATTTTTATTAAAATTATTGTTTGATAGATTCAAAAAAGCTCCTTAAAATAAGTTTTTGGTTTTTAAAATAAAAAATATAAGTTTCAAATTTTATGACTAAATGAGAATTGGTATTTTGGGGTATTTTGTTCATGAACTTAGGGTTTTAGCTTAAGTTTTTTTTTTTTTTCTTTTGAGAATTATGGCAAACCATTAATAAGGGCAGCAATTTTGGAAGAAAATTACCTCATACATGTGCATACTCTTTATCAATTATTTGTTGGTATAAGGTACAAAATACCCTTTGATGTTTTTTAATATGCTATTTGCACTCAGGGATTTTTTTTTTTTTTTCCTTTTTTTTGGTCCCAAGAGGCTCCTCAAGACTATTCATCATACCTCACTTAAACCCATCACAAAAAAACAAGCTAGTAAGCAAACGAGAGTTAATGTTTCTATAAGTGGTCGATGTGGCATACACGTCATTTGTGCCGATGTGGCTAAAAACCTTCAATCGAATTTTGGGGAAACAATTTGGTGGGAAAACCCCTAGAATGAGAAAGATGCAAAAAAAACCCAAAAAAGAAAAAAGAAAAAAAATAATTTATAAAAACCAAAGCTTCTAAAAGGGCAAAGTGTCTTTGCATATCAAATCTTACCTACTGTGAGGTGGCAAAGTGCCCAACACAAAGAACTCGTTGCACATGTTGGACTCACCAAAATGGAGCCAACAAAATCTTCCAAAACAAACTACCAGAGGCTAATATCTTGTCCTCGGCAACGGCATAAAAAACTTGTTGACTAGATTTTTAACATAGACCAAAAATAACTGGATCTTGACATTATTGTTTGGACAATTTTCTAACATTGCTATCAAGAACTAAATCAGCCCCCAGCAGCGACGCTAAAAACTTGTTGACCAATTTTTTGACACGTCTACCAAAGATTAACTAAAGTCCCTGACAACAGCGCTAAAAACTTGTTAAGGACCAAGATAATAAATATGTGTTTGCTTTGTATGAGAAGGTTTCATTTGAAAATGTGTTTTGGTCTAGTTCACTGCAAGTTCACAAGTCATAAAAGCAATAAAAGTGGATTTAAGTCCAGATATCGTTCCCACGATGATTGATGAAAAATCTAAAGATTAATTACCACATCTACTTAAGATCCTTACTATTTGAACTCCATGTCTAAATTGATTTGGTTTTAAACTAAATGAATTGTAAAAACTAATTAAAATTTTATAACTATATATGAAGAATTCAAAATAACTGGATTGGAAAGTTCACTAGGCAAGTAACACTGGGAAATAGTTCAATGTACAATTATCAATTTCTGCATCATTTCATAACATGGTTCAAATGATCGCTTGAAATTTAAACTTGTCAAAGATGGGTAGTATAGTTTGATTTCCACACGCTATACAGATTTTAAGTTAATTAGATTTTCATGTTCCTTTCAAACACATGAGTCTAATAAGTTACTTGTAGAATATAATCCTCTTTCTCAGATCTGGGTATTTTTCCTTCTCAAATCTTAGGACTGAAGAATTTTCGCTCTATGCATGTCAAGGTAATGCAAGCTCTTCCCAATTTAATTAGTATCTCATCATCTAATCTTGATAGCCCTCTATCTCCCCTTGATTATCCCTCTCGCTAACACAAGTTCAAGATCCTTTCATAAGAGGAGAAACCTCCATCAACTAAAATTGATATGTCATCCAACTAATCTCGCACCATGAGTAACCGCTGATTTATCAAGTAGTCCTTCGCAGTTCATTAGTTTCATAATATTAGTCTAACATACCCCCAAGTAATCGCCTCCATACTCGTGAATTCCGTCTCTATACACTTAGAGGGCCTCTTGAAATCGTACAAGATACAAATTTTCTTTTTGGGTACACACGCTACTAATATTCTTTGAACAAGTAATCTTAATAACAACACCAATCAAATAAATTCAAAGATTTTGAACTATGACGCTCTTTCTTCAAGCTATTGCGTAAAAATATTAATTAACATCGATTCATTCCAAAGGGAGCTCGCCCAAAACCCGGATTACAACCACGCTGACTAACCCGATCAAGAAAATTCACGCAAGATTGTGCTTAACTAAAATAAATGTGAACCCCGTGAATTGTCCAAATTTCATTTAAATCGAAAGTAATGAAAACTAAGATTTTACAATAAACCCAACTCAACACTTCACACCAGATCACTGTTTAATCCTAAAAAAAAAAAACTAACTAAAAGAAACTAAGCTAAGACTAAATTAACGAATAAAAAAAAAAGTAAAAATAATATACAAGGAGATTCCTACTACCAAGAAGTTCCTATTTCGCTTAAGTCGTGTACGCGTCCCATAAGCTCAATTTATAGATTTTCAAAATGACGGGCGTGACTTTAAGGTCGAAATCGTGGATCCCCAAAATCCGCCTAGTAGGTTGCTTTCTTATCATAACATAGAAAAGTATGTCTCCGCGGCTACGCTTGTCATTCTGTTCCCCTCGCTTGTCGCGGGCTTCGCATTTTTCCCGCCATGACATGGTTTCGTGCTTTCTTCTCAGATTCTGTCGCTACATAATTTGCAAATGTCACGACAAAGTTCTGCTGAAGTTTTCTAGTAATTCTGCGGGATACGAGCACTTTGCGGTCGCGACATAAAAACTTTATTGCAACCAACTTTTCATTCCTTGCTGCTCTTGAAAAATGTCATGACATAAAATTTCTTTGTCGCGACAAAGCTTACTTTCATTTCTTTGTTTTATGTCGCAACATAATTTTGAAATGTCGCAACATAAAATACTCTTTTGCTCACACTGTGTCATGACAATTTTCTATTCTCTTCTCTTCATCTTTTGTCACGACATAGTTTTCTGTTGTCACGACAAATATTTTTGCCTTCATCTCTTCAACTTTGTCATACATACATTCATTATGTTGCAAATATTCTTTATGTGGTTCTTCCTTAACCTTTTGTTTCTCGTGACGTAGTTCCCGCGCCTGTATTATTATTGTTGTCGCGACACATATTTTTTATGTCACGACATAATCATGTTGTCTTGTATTACTAAATTTGAACTCTATGTCGCAATAGACCTTGAAAATCTCATGACATATTTCCTTCCTTGATCTTTGTTGCTATCTGAATTGTTTGTTGCAACATTGAAATCTTTGTCGCGATAAATTTGTCTTAACTTGTCTCATTGTTCTTCCATTTTCTGTCGTAACAAAAGAAAATTATGTCACGATAGAAATATTTCACTCTGCAGCATTTTATGTCGCGACACAAATTTTATTATTGAGACAAAACTCTACTGCCATTTTCTTGATCATTGTCATGATAGAGCAAAATAATATTGTGACATTCTTCTTCAACAACTTCTCAATCAATGTCATGACATAATTTTCCATTGTCGCGACAAAGTTTTTTCTTCTGATTACCATTATGTTGCAACATGCATTTCTTTGTCGCAACATTTATCATTCAATCTCTCATTTTGTGTCGCGACAATGTTGTGAAATGTCGCGACATTCTTCACTTCTAGCTTAAGTTCAACGTCTATTCTTTGTTACGACATAGCATTGCTTGTTGTGACATAGTTTCTTCTAGTTCTATTGAGATTATGTCGCGACATTCTAAAATTATGTCGCGACAATTCTGCCTTAGCCAATTTTATGTTTTTCTCACTGAATTGTTTCTTTTCTTTTATTAAAAACCCAGCAAAATACAAAAGTTGGTGAATATTCATAATTCAAAGATTTTTAAATGAATCATAAACTTCTAAAAATATGCCGTAAACATGAACTAAAAAATGTATGAATTTGGGGACTCAAGCCGCGACATCAAATTCCTCTCTATGTTCTCGCAAAACCAACAATGAAGTTTCCTGTTAGCGTCTAAAAGAAACTAATTGAAGGGAAAATTTCCAAGGAATGAATTTTTCAAATTGTTCTCTTTATCTCCACATAGTTTAAGAAATCCATAAATTCATTAGAGAGAAATTTGAGAATTCAAAGAAGAATTTCAGAAAAAAGTAAAATGAAGAAGGAAAAAATGAATCTTAACCATCTCGAAATTCTGGCTTGTTCATGAGAAAAACATAATCAAGGGTTTTATTCAATTCTCTGGAAAAAAAAATAACCGACTTGAAAAGAAAAGAAAGGCCAAAATATACATGGCTAAAAAGCATCCGCAAAGGCCACGTGGCCAATACAAAAGAAAAATATGGAAAAAAAAATACGGTTTAGATAAAATAAAAATAAAAAAAGATTATATTCTTCAAACACTTCCCTGCCGATTCGCGTATGGAGAGCAAACCGACCTAGCTTGGAAACTATGCGCTGAGTGGGCAATCAAGGTCGGATAAAGATTTAGTAAGAACGTCGCACTACCAGGTAATAGAAGAGATGTGTTCAGTGTGAAAGACAAACCAACTTTGTATTGATTTCTGACTCAAGTTGGGAACCGATTTCAAGATGCTTGGTGCATTCATGGAAAGTAATATTTTTAGTGATGTGGAGAAGGGCTTAATTATCACACCAGAAATAAATAGGTACAGTGGAGGAAACACCAAAATCAAGGAGAAGGCCAGCACACCACTAAAGCTTACATACTGTAGTTGCCAAACTACGATATTCAGCCTAAGCGGAAGAACAAGAAATTGTTGCTTGTTTCTTGGACTTCCAGGAGATAAGGGTAGAGCCAAGATAAACACAATAGCCAATGATAGAACGTCTGGAATCCGTTCACAAAGCCTAACTAGCATCAGTAAAGGCCTCAAGAGAAAGGGAAGTGTGAGTAGGAAAGAAAAGACCCAAAAAATATCAGCCCTTAAGATCACGAAGAATGTGAGTGCCCACATCCCAATGAGGTCATTCTATGGATGCCAACAAATTGACTAAGCTGATGAACTACAAAGGTAATATTTGGACGAGTAAAATTTAGGTAGAGAAGACAACTAACAAAGAGACGGTATTGGGTCGAATCTTGAAGGAGGGCACCATCATCAACACATAAATAGAGCCCCTTAAGAAGAGGCGCTGGAAGTCAAGAAGACTCAGCCAGCGCCAACATCATAAATAATATCAACAATGTACTTGTGTTGAATGAGATACATGCCTTGAGAGCTTTGGGCAAGCTCAACACCCAAGAAATATCGAGCATGGTCAAGGTCCTTGATAGAGATCGTATGATTATGGAAGGCACGGGCCTTGTGCATAAGAGTCTTATCAGTCCCAATAAGAAGAAGATCATCAACATAAACTAAAAGGGTCATGAAGGAGGAGCTATAGCGAAATAAGAAGAGGCATGGATCAAACAGGGACTATTGAAA
The DNA here is from genome assembly GCA_016808115.1 of Tetrastigma voinierianum. Lineage (NCBI taxonomy): Eukaryota > Viridiplantae > Streptophyta > Magnoliopsida > Vitales > Vitaceae > Tetrastigma > Tetrastigma voinierianum. The sequence goes on along the minus strand of JAEQBH010002679.1, from coordinate 282,438 downwards.
ACCAAAACTAATAAGTTGTGTACAAAGTTCAACATTCCATTATCAGGAGGCTTGCTTGAGGCTATATAGCAAATCGTAACGAAGGCGGCAACATGTCCAGGAAGAACATTCGGGAGGCCCTCAAGAGAGACTGTAAAAATCTTTTCATCCAAGTAGCTATGGAGAAAGGCATTATTGACATCAACCTGGAAATGAGCCTGTGAGAAGCTGCTATAAACACAACAAGGGGAAGACCTTAGAATGCGACCATCTTGGCTTACTAGAGAAAACTATCAACATACCAAGGCCCCCTCAATCCGATCATAACCTTTAGCCACTCAAACGAGCCTTAAGACACTAATAGAACATCTTAATGCAATCTCAGCTTGAAAACCCACCAAATAGCCTGATGTGGTGTTTCCTAGGAGGGAGAGGGGAGACATCCCAAGTATTATTAGATGCAAGGGCTTGGAACTCAACCTGCATGGGCTAAGACCAACAAGGGAAATGGAGGCCTCCACATGTGAGGCAGCCCTGCTGTGGAAGCGAAAGCCGAGTAAGAAAACTAGTATATTATAGAGAAGGAAGTAGGGAATAAGATAGAGGAGAGGTGGTAGTAGAAAGACCAGGAACAAAGTCCTCTATCCAAGAGGGAGCCTAATGAGGATAAGATGATCGACATAGAGGAACAGAAGGGGAAGCAAGGGAAGGAATGGAGTGAGACTAAGGAGGGGAAAGGGGGTTAGGAGAAGAAGAAAGGAAATGAGAATCAATATGAGTGGGGTTGTAAAAGGGGTGAGAAGGACTTTTTTCTCTGGGAGGGATGGGAACATATGGAGAAGAAGAAGAAGAGGGGATGGGAGTGGCAGGAATAGGTAGAGGTAGAAAAGAAGAAACAGAGTTAGAGGAATGTACTTGGCATGGGAAGATGTGTTCTCTAAAGGACACATCACGTGAATTAAAGATGGTTTGTGATGTCAAATCCAGCAGTGTGTACCCTTTTGTACCCGGTGGATAACTAAGAAAAATGCATGGATGAGCCCTTGGTGAGAACTTACATTTGGATGGTAGTGTGTTGGTTACATAACCTAGAGAACCAAACACTCTAAGAGCATTATAAGTAGGTGCCACTCCATGTAGGATCTCATATGGAGTCTTCCATCTAAGGACAATCGCTGCAGTAAATTTACTAGATGAGATGCCATTAAGAGAGCATAATCCCAAAAACGTGTGGGCATATTTGCTTGGAAAAGGAGGGCTCTGCTAGTTGTGTGGAGGTGCTTAGTTTTCTTTTTTGTATAACACCATTCTCGCTAGGTATATTCACATGTGCAGGTGTGTAATCCCATGCCGGAAGAGGTAGGCACGAAAGTCTGGCCAGAACTTCACCACCATTATTTGATCTTATAACTTTGACGTGCTTCTAAAACTATGTACAAATCATATTCAATAAATGCTTAAACATTGTAAGTGTTTGTGACTTGTGAGAGAAAAGATAAGTCCATGTTGCTTGAGAATAGTCATCCACAAAGGTAAGCATTAAACTAACTCATGTGTAGCACTTTTGGCGATAAATCCAAATGTAAGAAATCAAAAACAGTTATTGTAGAAATTTCACTAGTTGAAAAAGGCAATCTATGTTGCTTTGCTGATGGACATATATTGCAATCTCTGACATTTTTCAAATCCTTGTTTGAAAGAAAAGATATATGATGGAAAGCAATAATGTACATGGCCTAAATGCTCTATGTCATAAACAAACATCATCAGTATTTTTAGAAACAATAGAAGAAGCAAAAACAAAGAGAAGGAAGGATGATGAGTTGTTTCATCATTTGTTGTCAGGTCCTTAGAAGCTATCAGAGGGATTCAATAAACTAGTGTTCAATATGTAGAGTAACTCTACAAGCCTTCCTTCGTGATATAATCTTTCGAATTCTCGAGGTCTTGTAGATAACATGAATATGTAGTAAAATAATTTTTGTAAAAAATAATTTGTCGAATGATATAAGATTGAATTTGAAAGTAGGAAGATATAGCACATCAGATAGTGTAAGAGCATATGAAAAAATAGCTCTTCCCATGCAATTAACTTCCGTAGTCTCCCATTTAGCAAGAACACTTGCATAGATGCTTAATGGTTCGTACATCACATAAGAGACGTAGGTCGCTACACATGTGATTGGAAGCCCTTGTGTCTATGATCTAAGAATTGTCTGGAAACCCAATTGATTTAACAACATAGTTTTGAGTCAAAGAATTACCGGCAAAGTGAGTATGAGAAAAATTTGCTTGAGAAGATTGGGTGCTTGCATTTCTGTCATGCATATATTTAGCAACTTCTTATTAAATCAAAAAGTATAATTCCACATTCCTTTGTGTCACCTAGAATGTACTAATTCTTCACTATCAAAAGGAATCCAATCTGCCACTACTATGTTCACTCTTGTTTTCATACTCTTTTGCTCGCTTTGAGCTCCTTAGCACCGATCCGTACCTCAGTATTTTGAAGCAAGTACTCATAATGTGCCATGTCATCCCACAAAGCTCACAATGCATTGTTTCTCTTCATTGCATAAAATCTCCATATCTCTAATATTATCACATTTGTTCATGGCTTCCTTGTTTGATACCGAGTATCCTCTTCCATTATTGCTCTATGTACGTCCTCTCTCTATATTAGTTCTCCATGTGATTCATGTACCTTTGCCAACAGTGCATTAATCTACATAGGCTCCGAGAGCATAAGGCAAGTGTTCCTCTATTTTTTGGCCTTAAGTAGCATAGAATAGACCTTATTCAGTTGAGGCATTAGATCCATAAGAAGACTCTGGTGTTTTGTATGGTTGTACTCTTCATCTAAACCCATAAGAAATTGGACAACCTTTTGTGACTCAAGAAAATCATCAAATAGATTCCCTACCTCACAAGAACAAGGTGTTTCTAGATGGACAACACTCAATTCATCCCACAATCATTTTAAAATGGCATAATAAGCCAGAATGGGGATCGATTACCTTGGGTGACAATGTCATTACTTTTTTCTCGAATCTAATAAATCAAAGGCTCGTTACTCTCTCTATACCTAGCTTCAATTTCAAGCCATATATCTCTAGCAGATCTTATGTACATAAGGGATTCGGCGATTTCTTTGCAAATAGAATTCAAAAGCCAAGACAAAACCATATAATCGGCTTTTCTCCATCCGACGTACAACGTGGAGTTTTGTAAGGGAGATCATGTTCCATCCATTTAAACTCAAATTTCGCCTTTGCTCCTAAAGCAATCTTCACTACTTTGCTCCAAGGGAAGAAGTTATTTTATGTTAGTGGCACCAAGACCAAGACCATTCCTGGATGATCGGTGTTCTATAGATTGAAGACATCTTCATTCAATGTGACAACGCTATCTTCTTCATATCTATAGTCCATTTGTTCTGGAATGCCGCTTTGTGGATCGTGGATTGTTGCTCCAATCTTCATAAAAAAACCATATATCTGGTGTGCTTGGATGCCAAGAAAAAAAATCCTTCAGATCGAGTCACTTTGATACCATGAGAAAAACATAATCAAGAGTTTTATTCAATTCCCTAAAAAAACAACAACAGACTTGAAAAGAAAGACTAAAATATACTTAGCCAAAAAGCATCGACAAATACCACTCGACCAATAAATCGAGGGGGCAGAAGGCAGTAAGAAATAAAGGGTTGTTTGATGAAAGATTATAATTCCAATCGCTCAAACAAGCGCATATCGACATTATCAATATTGAAAGGGAGGTTATCTACAAAGAGTTTGACTCATGTGAGAAACTGGGGTTTCCATGGATTCTTTCTCTTCGAAGATTTGGTTTCAATGGATGTTTTATTGGATTTTTCTGTATCTTCCTCCTTCTATCTATGCAACGATGATGAGAGAAATCTTGGATTAGGTTTTGATTTAAATGGATTTAGGGTTTTTCCCCAAATTGTTTCAAATTCATATTATCGTGTATTATACATGTTTCATTTAACAACCATTATAACTCACATCTGCTTATCCAACATTTTCAAGAAGGGTTTAAGTGAGCTAGGCCAATAAACATGAGGGCCAACTGAGATAAAAAAAAAAAAAAAGCTTTTGGGTGTAAATGAGATATTTACGAAACATCCAAGGATGTTTTGCATCTTATCCTATTATATTTTAAATTAGAGACTCCGCTATTACTTCAAGTCTATTATTATTTTTCAAATAGAATTGAAATGGAAACATCTTAACATAGTTTTCCCTTTAATTTTCTATTATTTTTAATATTTTTAAAGTGAGTCACAAGGATAATGGGAGACATTACATTAATTATAACTTATTAAGGTACAATGGCTAGTAAAATAAACTTTTATCTTTTTTTTTTTTTTTTTTTTTTGACAACGAAATAAACTTTTATATTAACATTTTACATTTCAAGAGTTGGTAAAACATTAGAAGATATTACGAAAAAGTGAATATTAAAAAATGTATTGAATGGGTGAATGAATTTAACCCTTTCCATAACCAAAAAGCTTAAGAAGCCAAAACGTTTCACTTGCTAGAGGGTTTACAATGTTATTGTCTTATGTTTAAAATCTATAAAAGGAAAGTCTCTTACACTATCTCAAAAGTATTAAGTTAAAAGTTATATTCTTCTGTTTTATACACATCTACACCTTTCTTCGACGATGATAGAGTTAAACATCGTTTGATTCATAGTGAGCAGTTGCACTGTGTTGTTATTGTCATTGAGAAAGTATTATTTTAGGAGACAAACTAATTTCCCATTTTGACAAAGCACAAGGATAAAATGTGACTTATTTTATGAAATATGTCTTGGTTATATAAGATTGATCTTTATCCTTCTTCCCCATATGCTGTTTTTAATACTTTTTTATTTTCTTTCATTTTATTGCTTTGATTTTCATAAATTAATAGTCTTAAACAAATTATTTTTCTAAACAAAAGAAAAACACCCACAAATCTTTTCATGATTGGGAAAAAAAAAGAAGAAAAATGTGTTAGCATAATCTTAGGCAAATAATTATGGGGATAAAATATAGAAGGAGAATATTCAAGAAGATATTTATTGAGATCAAATTTGAAGAGATAATTACGGAGATAAAATCAAAATATTTGAAGAGATACTTATGCAGATAAAATCAAATTTTCAAAGAGATAATGAAGCATCATGATAAATATGGAGGCATAAGACTTTTCAAAGTGTCCCTTTATCATAGATTAAGAACACACTCAAATTTATTTATTATTATTTTTCCAAAAGGCTTGGTATAGGAATTTAATGCTAAAAGGTATCTCATGAACTCTAGTCTATATAAGGGGGATTTATCAATGACTTCCAACCATTAGACATACGACATTAAGTGTGAAGGATCATATTTCAAACTATTGACCCCTCGAACTTCACATGGATACAAAATAGGATCCAATACCTTAGTACTTGCACTTTAGCTTTTCTTTCACCCTTCCATTAATGTAGTGTGCATTAAGGTCAATGACACTCAACCATGGCCTAGGGTATTAGGTTTTAAAGACCTTAAGGTCATATATCCTTGAACTTTATCTAAGTTTCAAGGTAAGAAAAAACCACATATTTATTCAATATCATTTTTTTGCAATTTTTTATGTTTTATCTTTGTTATTTTCATTTGTGATCACCGATCTCTTTTTCAAGGTTTCCAACACAATTCTAAAGTGAATTAGGTTGCCCAAGGTAAATAAGTCCCATTTATAGGAAAAATCTAGTCTATCATTTTATTTTTGTGGTTTTGTGCACATAATGTGTTTCAAGCTTCAAGTAGAAAGAAAAATTGAGAAAAAACATAAACTTCTAGGTTTTTTTAATCTCATTTCACAAAATAACGATCTATGATCAAAAAATAAGTTGGCATCTTAGCTCATCCTTTTCAAACTAAGTAAGAATTATCACATAAAGCTTCCTTATTATGAACATTCGAAAAGAAACTCAAGAATTCGAAAAAAAATCACTCATAATACTAAAGCAAAATCAAAGCATACATGTAATCCCAATCCCAACAACTTCTACAACATTCATAATCATGCAAACACTACCCATGTTTCCACACTCACAGTCACCCAATCCTTCTAAACATATAATATTTACAACACAATAATATGGTATACACATTTGAGAATGAATAGTCACAACTCACTCTACACATTAAAACTCTTAGCTCATTTACTCTATATTTCTATCCACTTTGCAACTAAGCTAGACATTGTCTTCGATGTAAAAATGAGAAGAATGAAAAGTAGCACCTTAGGTTGGACTTTTTTCAACTTCATGCTATTGAAAACTTCAATTATCAACAACAACAAAAAAGGAAAATTATTAATGTATGAGATACAACAAAACAAGTAAAATAATTGGGTGTCGCTACGATGATGCAAACAAGAAATATAATGTAAAATACTCAATGTCCAAATGTTTGAAAAATAACATAAAAGGAACCAAATGGTGGATGGGCCTAATGATGGTTATGGTACCTTTATGCTATCAACCTCTAGAAATGGTTCTAAGTTGAGCTGCTCCTCTTCTATGAGCTTTGAGATTATTAACTTAGTAGCTTTATATGCGTTAATGTGCTAGTTGATGTTTTTTTTTTTTTTATGTGTTGGTTGATGTTGTTGAACCAACCTAGCCAACTCAATTATATGCCTCCTCATCTAAATCTAAGATGAATATAACATCTTGATTATTAGTTACATTTGAGATGTTTAAAATGTATCCATATATGTCAAAAGGGAAGCTGGGTTAGAGGATTGAATGGTATTACTTGAGCCTACTAGAGTAAAGTCAAGTGGTTCTACTAATGTAGGCTCCATGGTGATGGAGGTCATCAACACTAATAGAGGTGGGCTAATAACTAAAGAGTATGGTGAGTTTGGTCTATTCCCATCAAAATAATCCTTAATAGAAAATGATGGTACATATGTATGCTTATTGGTAGATGATATTGATCCTTTCATAATAAGCTTTGTCTTGATATGGGTGGCCTACCAATAGTATAGTGTAAAAACTTCTTCTCTCTTTTTGTATTCACTAGATATTCATGATACTTTAAGATCATGATCAATAGGCTAAGGTACAAGAGTTTTTATTTATAGGTCCTCTAAATATTTTTTATAACACCATCTCCTCAAAATTAGTAAAGGGTTGCAACAATTAATATGTCAAGTTCTCCTTGCCTAAATGCAATCTAGAATAGTCCCTATAGCATAGGCCCTTTTCATTGCATTATGGGTTGGCATGGAAAAAGTTAGACCTAACAACGTGGTTCACTAGTCAAAGGATGCTATCAAAATCCCTTTTGAGAATGGAGTGTATGGTATCCTTCCCCTTAAATAGAAACTAAACCATATCACCCACCTCTGTTTGAGTAGTTGGCAAGAAATCAAAAGAATAGATGAATAATCAATACTTATATCCACAAGTCAACTATGAAAGTATCAAATTTGATTATTAATATTGGAATGAATAGTCTTTGAGTGTTTTACTCCTCTAGTGATTAACATTTGGTAAAACACCCAAAAAATTAGTGGATAGAAATAGGATTATGGCACCATGAATGACTCCAAGTAGTACCTTCGGCCGATATTTCTGATATTTTCAACACTAGGTATGGTGGTGTGCACACGACTCTCACTTTATACTCCATGAATTAAGAGAAGGGGCACCAACTAGACAAATGATCATTTTCTTATTTCTCAAGGTATTATTCATAAGGATGAATTCATCCTCAACAGATGCATTAGATTGATACATACGGAGATTCCCTTCATTAGGATCATGTTGACTTTATTGCTCTGCACCTTAATATTCCTTTATATAGGTGATAGAGTCATTATTGTAAAATTGAGAGATGATGTGGTGTGTTTTGACCTTTTCTTTTAGTTGTGTCTCCAATGTGGCATACAATGAGATATCTACAAAACAATCACTAGAAAAACAAAAACAAAAAAAAAAAAAAGAAGAAATGGAGAAAGAAAACTATGGAGAATTGGTAAAAAATTTCCAAATCCCCTTCCAAGAAAAAGCCTCTCAATAAAACGTCATTTTTATTGCCTTTAAATAAAAACACAATTTATAAACCTAGATCACTTCAGTTGGTATTTAATGTTTGATCAAAGATAGTTTTTAGCAAAAACTATATAGTATAATGAGTTGGGTTGTCCTTTGGGGTGGATCTTCTAATTTATTGAGCCTAGAATGAAGGATTAGGAATGGTATTAATTAGGTGAGACCATATGAAAAGGCAAATTGGGAAAAATTACAAAATCATCCATTTAAATGAATAAAGTAAATGAAAATTTCTCAAAATTCGAATTCACTAGTGATGAAGAACTACAGAATCAAGGCTTAATATCTAGTTTCATCAAGCTGGATTTAGAATCCACATTTTCATTTATATCGATTTTATATTATGATGAGAGAATTACATATTCAAAATTTACTGAGAAATTCACCAGTTTTTCATGTCATTGAAACTGCTATGTTCCTAACAATCTTAACAAGAACTGACTGAATCTACTGATTATGCAATTAGTCATCCACAGTGAAAAACCCCAAAATTTCTATTCCACCATCCATCAGCTTTATCAGCCGATCTTAGTCAGCGAGGTCCGTGTCTATCTACAGGATTTGTCTCTTGGGTAATCTTCACCCGATATGATAAAATTTAGCAGCTCATGCTTGCAATCTAATTCAAGGCATGTAATAGAAAATGTAATTCTAACCATTTAAGGTTTCCACTCCGATAAAGGAAGATCTACGCCCTATTCTAACAGCTGGAAAGTAGAGAAACCCCTAAGGCTAGCTTTTAGAGAAAACAATTTTATCAACACGAGGAAGATTCTAATATTTTATCAACTTGGTATTTTATTTCCCACAAGAAGCTTTAAATATTGATTACTTCAATTTTCTAGCATATGTAAAATATTATGAATATGGTGTTTAGGCTTTGTATACTAAGCATAGCAACGTGGTCATTCTCTTGCTCAAACTTTGAGTAAAGTACTCCGATTATTAAATCTATCACTCAAAGTTGAAGTTTTTCAATTTTCTCCAAGTTGAAGTTTTTCAATTTTCTGATACTTATTAGAAATACAAATATGTCAAACAAATTTTCTAAACTCAATAAAAATTCTACTCTTGTAGTTGTACACCTATCATTTGGGAATTGTCCTCATTTTGTTTATAGAAGTTCAACATGATTACATTCATTTTGTGAATGATTTCAATTATTACACTTGGGTTTTCCTAATAAAGTTCAAAAATAGCATCCTTTTGCAATTTCTAAATATTATGGAAGGACAGACTAATATAAAATGGAAATATCTTCAAAATAATTGGGATAGTAAATATAAACCTCTTTACATATTCTAGCTCAACAAATGGCAAATTTCAAATGTTTCAAATAACTATGTCTCGGCAAAAAAACAAAATAAAAACATAGACATATATTTAAAGTGGGTTTAATGCTATTGGAACAAGAACACATGCTTCTGTATTTCAAGGGAGGTTCTTTTGTCACTATGGCAATCTTGATTAATGCATTACATTCTCAAGTTAGCAATCATATTAACTTTTGAGTCTTTCGATCATAGAAAGCTATATTATAAGTGTTGGCGGTCTTTAGTTGTGCTTGTTTCCCTTATCAAAGATCCAATAATAAATACAAGTTAATTTTCACATAACTTAGCGTCTTTCTTTGTCACACGTTAGTTCATAAAGGTTATTATCGTGTTATTTCTTAATTAGGTCATATTCAGATCGCTAACAGGGTTTTATTTCATCAAAATTATTTTTCTTTTGTCACTAATTTTCAAATAACAAAGTATGATTCTTCTAATTCTATTTCTCCAACTATAAATGAGCCAAATGCCTTTATTATATGATATATTCCTCACAAAATGATTCTATGCTTCTTTTACATCTATTTCACCCAAAAATAGCTTCAATGTAATCTTTTCCTCGTTCATCCATTGAAATGTAGTATTGTATCTTGCTCAATGTAACTTATTCTCAACCCACCAAGGATCATGGTCTCATATTTCCTGAGGATCATTTCAACAATAATAACAACCCGAGTCCACTTCTTTCCTATTTAGAATACTCATCTTATTCAAACTAGATAAAAGTTTGGAATTTCAAAATCAAAAATTTTCATTAATTTGAACAGAAAAATATATATTTGGGTTGAAACAATAAACATAAAGCAAGCTATATTGGATTCAAACTAGAAGAAGGCAATGGACAATGACTACCATGCCATTTTACCTAATGACACCTAGAGCTTAGAACCCTATTAAGGGGACATATAACTTGTTAACAACAAAATAGGTATTTTTTCATCCACATACATAACTCCACTTAACGCTTCAAATAAAAATATGTGGATATCTACATAAGTGGGTCCTGTGATTTGAGTCTCAATATGACAATTTACTACATTATAACAAAGTGCTTAATTGTCAAAAAAAAAAAAACAAATAGGATTTTCAAGTGAAATATAACTTGGCTACATTTTTTAGAGATAAGGTATGACTTAGTGGAAAAGTGTTGTTAACAAATAATAAATCTTAATTTGTTTGGCACCTTTAGTCTTGTCATCAGTCCCCAATCATTTCATGTAGTTCTTATTTTTACAATCATAAAATGCTAGAGAATATTCAATAAACTGGCATCAGTGATTGTTTTTATGTGGAGATTTAATAAGTGGTAGGATATTTAATAAATTGATTCATCTAATTTTTTCTTAGTCAACATACTCAACACCATATCTATAAGCTTCACAAACCATTGTATGGTCTAAACAAGAACCAAAGGGCTTGATTTGATAAGTACTTTTACCGTATTACGGTTTCATAAATTCTAAATCTAACACTAGTCTCATCATATATAATTTGTAAGCAAATCATTCTTATTAGTTTATGTAGATTATATCATAATTATTAATGATGATGCTGATGTAATTCATCAAGTAGTGAAAAAAATGAATAAAAAATTTGTATTGTGAACTTTTTCCTTAGTTTTTTTGAAACATACATAATCAATCATGTATTTATTTGACGGAAACAAAACATACTTTAGATATCTTGAAAAAAATACTATAATGGAATATGTAACACTCCTTTCAATTTAAGTTATTACTTGAATTCTGCCTTGCCGCTATTTCTTAAATCGTCCCCCTTACATCTCTTTTTATCATTTTATTCTCAATAAAGTGATTCTTTCATATAGATCTAAGTTTTTTACTGCTTGCGATTTTGTCTCCGACTATAAAGATGCGGTTATATCAGTTCATATGATTTGGACGATTCCGACAACACATATTCACTTGGAAAGAGTCATCAACCATAGTTCCCAATATGTCAGATCTCGCAATTATAAGATCGGTCATCAGAGGATTTTCAAATACATAAGCTGTCGACACTATGCTATTAACCTTGATATTGCATCATCCTCTAAAGTTTTTAACGTATTTGATTCTATGTTTCTATCGATTATATTGCTAATTTAAATCAATAAAATTATTTCTTTTCAAAAAAGTTATACCTGAATAGATAATAAGCTTGTTTCTGTTAACCTTCTTGCATCAGTTTCACTGCTCAGTTTCACATTTGACTACTTGACTTGAAATATCCTTCATTGTAAACAAACTCAGTCATTTTACTTGCACCTACAATTCAACATTGATAGGTTTGTAAAAGAGTATCAATAGGCTTGTAAAAGGTATTCAAGAGGTACTTAGACATGACTTGAAGTTCCACACAACAGGGCTTTAATCCTTGAGTGATTTACCCATCTAGACTAGTGTCACGGACTTAGTTTCCCTACTAAGCTCCCGTGAGGTACTTAGACAACTCACCCCTTCGATGTTGCTAAGTCAACCTCCCGATTGCCTTGCTTGCTAGCTCGGCTTCTACCCACGGCTTGGAAGCGAAGAGAACTTGAGAACACTTGAAAAGGAAGAAAGCTCTTTATTGAAGAATGACACTTTACAATGCTTTGAGAGCCTGGCTTGGTCTCCAAGTCAGGCCTGCAAATGAGGCCACCACCTCCCATATACAAATGAATGGAAGTGTGTAGAACCTAGGAAGACTCTCTCCTAACCTAGAGAATTCTAGAGAGTTCTAATATGGCCATGTAGGTCATACACATGTAGTTTCTAGAATACCCCCTCCACATTCCATGGTCTTCCATTCTTCCTTCCACATTATTCCACACTCTTCTACACAAGTGTGACACTCAACATCTTCTACAATCAGGACTTCTCCGTAGTCTCTAGAACCTTCCACATAGCTCTGGTCAAAGAAGTCTCCACAAGGTTCTAGAACATTCCCTCTTCTTACATATAGCCTGAGGGCTCTGCGCTCCATTGCTGAGATCCTTCCTACATGATGAGGTCTGCAGAGGAGCTCGTGACACCTCCCACCCATGCCATCGACCTAATCTCTCGGCTGATACATTGCAGCCTCAAACCGTCTGCTCCATTCTACGAACTTGCCTGGGCCGCTGCTCTCAGTGCTCCCCAGCCTAGCCTTCCGCTCTCAGAGACCCTTCCACCGGGGAACTGTATTCTCGCATCGGGAGGACCAGGCTCTCCTAGTGACCCGTTCCGCCCAGAATAGTCTCTACCTCCTTTCTCCCGCAGCCTTCAAACTTTCCTCGCCGATACCCACTTTGTCGGCGCCCAGTGTCCCTTCGCCCACCAACTCTCCGCACTTTAAGGCCTTTGTCCCGCATGGGCTAGCTACCTCACCGCCTCCCGCCCCTCAAGCCCCTCGCGGATCAGCTGGGCATGACTCGAGGGCGCCATCATCCGTGACGAACCTGCCGCATCCTCCATCGCCTTCTCACTTTTCTCGATAAGGGCACCGGAAGTGCTTTTCCCTCTTAGACATTCCCTTGTCAAATGCGACCATCGTGATAGGAAGCATTTCACTTGGTGCAGACTCGCTCGTCGCGCCGCCTTATCTTTCCTGCAGGCACCCCGCCTACCATACCTAGCAGTACTGCGAGGCACCTCTTCTCCCCCATCCGTGCTGCAACTATCTTCTGAACCCCTGGGGGACACCTTTTCTCCCCCACCCGAGCTGTGGCTAACCCTTGAGCCCTCGTCATCAGAAGACATGCTTTCCTTGTAATCCATCAAGGATTCTAAGAACGCTATCGTGCGTGCTTGCTGTGGTCTCGCACTCCTCTTCTCCTTAGTTCCCCGTCTCTACCGATCCTCAAGCAGGTCAGTTCCATAAAGTCAAGAGAAGTTCCTTCTCATTCATATCAGATTTAAGCATTAAGGAAGAGAACCTCGATAGTCCCTGACGACCCCGTATGCCCGATACCCGATCTTTCACGTGCCATGTATCCCACATCCTCGTAAGTGTAATTGCTTTTTGATTTCTCTTTTGAAATCCACCCACGTGTCTATGGTGCATAGTCCTTTTTCTATATCCATAAACCTTCTACGCCACCATAGAGTAGCATTATCGATGAGATAGAGAGTAGCGGTGCATACCTTAGTAGCCTCGTCGGTTAGCGCTATTGCCTCAAAATATCTTTCCATGTGCCATGTGTAGTTATCCACCCTTAGCATCCTCTTCCCAGTTGAAGGTGTGGCTCTAACTCTCCACCCCTGGCGCCTCATGGTGGCCATAACCCGAGCCGACAACGCCGCCTCATAAATGGCCACCTTGCCTCGCCCTCTTTCGTGCTTAGTCAAGACCTCCACCCTTGACTCCAGCCATGAAGCATGTCTAGACCTCACGAACTCCTCGTGCGACACCACCGAGACCAAGGAGCCATGCATGCCCTCTCAAGGTCTGGATCTCGCACCTTGAGATCCTCCACGCCCTTTCCATGCTCCGCTCCATGAGGTCCACTCCTCCTTTGGTGTCTCGCCATCGCGATTCCAAATCACGGCTACCCGATCGGGCCCAAGCTCGTGAGAGGATCAACAGACTTGTCCTTCTTTTCCCTTCCCTTAGCGGGAGTGGTCAAGGTCCCTTCCCTGACTTGCTCCGGCAAATCCTTCTACATGAGAGCCTGAGACATCCCTCCAATTCCCACACGTCGCAACCGAAGCTCGATACCAACCGGGCCACTTGACTTAGTTTCCGCTGCCTTCCCGTGTGGTACTTAGACAACTCGCCCTTCGATGTTGCTAAGTCAACCTACGGTGCCTTAGCACTTTGGCTCGGCTTCTACCCACGGCTTGGAAGCGAAGAGAACTTGAGAACACTTGAAAAGGAAGAAAGCTCTTTATTGAAGAATGACACTTTACAATGCTTTGAGAGCTCTTGGCTTGGTTCTCAAGTTGGTGGTTTGCAAATGAGGCCACCACCTCCTTATATACAAATGAATGGAAGTGTGTAGAACCTAGGAAGACTCTCTCCTAACCTAGAGAATTCTAGGGTTCTCTTATGTACATGTGGTTACACAAGGCTACCATGGAAGTTTCTAGAATATTCTCCCGTATTCCATGGTCTTCCATGCTATTCCACATTATTCCACACTCTTCTACAGAATATGTGGACACTTCCAAACTATCTTCTGATTGTGTAGACCTGGGAGTGTACAGGAACTCACATGGCGCTGCAAATTCGAAGAAGTCTCCGCAGGTTGAACATTCCTCTTCTTACATATGGGCTTGAGGGCTCTCTTGTGCCCATTGAGGATCCTTCCTGTAGTGATGAGGTCTGAGGTGAGTTCGTGACAGGCTACTTGCATTGATGAGCTATTAATGAGGTCATATATTCAGTGAATCTCAGGCTTTTAGTGATTTTGTTTACAAAGGTTTTCTTTTCTTTCTTTCCTTTTTTTTTTTTTTTTTTTGGTGACTTTAGCTAAAACATGTGCATAGTGTTGAACTAAAGCTTCAAATCCTATTTTCCATGCTTGCATTAAAAACATTGAAATTAATATTCATTTTGTAAGAGAAAAGGTTAATACGAAAGTGTTAGGTGTGAGATAAATGACAATTAAATATCAAGTTGATAACTTACCAAGTACTTAGTTGTTGCTTGGTTTAAACTTCTTCATCCGATCTCATTTTCTATGATATCAATTTATCGAGTTTAGGGGATGAGTTGAAGGAAGTCATTAATTAGTTAATACACGTATTTATTATTTGTTATTAATATTATAAATATTTGGTTAAGTTGTCCACGCCAGATTCGGTCAGGCAGGTTTCAGTCGAGCAGAGTTCGAACCTTGAGGAGCCGAATCTTGGGACTCTTTACTGAATTTTTTTTTTTTTTTTTAAAAAGCTAAGCGGGTACGTGGGTATGACCCGCATCTATGTGAGAATCAAATATTATATACATATAAGCGGGTCCGTTTACAAATACAAAACTTTACTTTTACATTTACAAATCAGAGCACGGAACCTACATGAGTGCTACCTAGTATGTTGGCGATTTGTATGCAGGAAGTCTTCAAATGTCTTCTCACAGCCTCTGCGGATTAAAACCGTCTTGCTTCTAGTGGGAAACATGTGTCTTATGCATATACACATTTAACATAAAACAATAACGGATAATAATATAAATTTTATGTATTTATATTATGAACTTACAGTACTTTTTCTTATAACGGAGCTTACTCTTATTCGGATCTCAGTAGGAGTTACGAGATCCCATTCTTATCTGGAACTTATACTTATAACAAACTTATGTTTATTCGGGACTCAAGTAGGAATTCTGAGAACTTATACTTATTCAAAACTTATATACTTGAGACTTAATTTGGTCGGGACTCAGTAGGGTTCAGAACTTATCTTATGCAGGACTTCTACTTATAACAGACTCACATTCATTCGGGACTCCCGTAGGAGTTATAGAACTTATCCTTATATTACGGAGTTTACCCTTATTCGGAGGTACCCGTAGGTATCATTGAAATGCAGGCACGATATGCGATATTCTGAACTGTTATTCTTATAATTACTTGTAAGTCTTACAAAACTTATCTTAGTCTTGCAGACTTACCTTGGTCTTACAGAACTTGGACTGTATTTCCAGATCTTATACATGTCTTCACGGAGCATATACTTATCTCACGGAACTTATCACGATCCCTTATCCTTATGCGAAGAGGGTATCCGTGGGGTACAATAAGTGAACTAATCATCATCAGTATCACATCTGAGGTCGGTCGGACGTGTCTGGAGATACATCGAATTATGGACATTGGTCGTAAGCGGTCTGAGATAAATATGAATGCACATACTTGTTTGGATTACGAGTGCAGGTGGTACTACGAGACTTATACTTATTTTGGAGCGGTACTTGGCACCTGTCTGAGGAGTGCCAGGTGGGTGTCTGGAACTTATACTTATGTTCTTGTGCGAGTGCCCAGGTGGGTCTTACGAGACTTATCAAATGCGGGTGCCGTGGGGTGCCATGAACTTAATCAAATACGGGGTGCAGTGGGTGCTACGAACTATCGGTCAGTGCAGGTAGGTACTACGGGACGTGTCGGAGCGGGGGAGTTGTCGGAGACATGAGGTACCCGTGGAGTGCTACGGAGGAACTAAATCGAGACGGACGGGCTTGGTGCATACGGGGGTACGGGTGGAGTGCTGAGGAACATTTTCGGATGCGGGTGCCTTAGGTGCTACGGAAAAAACTAATCCCGAGAACAGGGACTTAATCGAGCGTAGCTTGACCGGTCTGAGAGTACGTAGGTACTCTGGAACTTATTCGGTCTGGGGGTACCAGTGAGTCTTCCACGGGAAACTAATCGAATCTGAAGTACCATAGGTGCTACGGAGCTTATCGGATCGGGGTGCAGTAGGTACTGGGACTATTCGGAGGCAGGGTTATTCGGATCTGGGACCAGAACTTATTCGGATACAAGAGTACCGAAGTAGGTATACGAACTTCAATCGAGAGACGAAGTGCAGGAAGGTGCTACATAACTTATTCGGATGCGAGGAATGCCGGAAGGTCTTCACATGCGCTGTCGAGACGAGATGCCGTGGGTACTACGGAGACTAATCGGAAGTGAGACATAGCAATCCAGTCACGGGAGCACCATTGAGTCACTCTGAGGAACTTAATCAAATATAGTACATTAGGTGCTATGGAACAATCGAATACGAATGAAGCTTATTCAAATTCGGGAGTACGTAGGTCTTCTGAGGAACTAGATCAAGAGCGGACTTATTCGAATCTTTGGACTTATCAGATACATTCAGATCTTTACTCTTATTCTTTATTAGAGTAACATCGTATAATTGTTTGACTTCACAGACCACGTTAATCTGAAATGGTCAAAACCTGACACATTAAGTACTAAGTACTATATACGATGCAGTCTGTAGTAGCATAACGGGACGGGAGTCATAGTAGCACTAATTAGGAGTACCAAAGTACTAATCGAAGTCTGGGAACCTTGTCGGGAATGCCAGAAGTACTATTCGGGAGTCTTGGGACACTGTCAGTCTTAGGAAGTACTAATCGGGAGTCTTGAGATAGCCCAGTCGGGATAGGAGTCTTTGTGTTCTTTTAATAAGCGGTCTTAGGTGAGTTTGATTATATGAGTTTATTAACATACTCTCTCTTATAATAGGGCATTCTTAGCCACATTATGTATTTATGATAGGTGTAGTACATGTTAATGGTCACGTGTCGGTTCGTTTTCAAATTTATATTGTATTATTGTTTAGCCCGAACACATCTATACATTTGCATTTCCACCATTTTCATGTTACTATTACATCTGACATTTCACATACTTGTACAATTATAATGCCTATGTATTCACCATCAATCATATATTCTATTCTCAATGAATCAACTTTACTTAGAAATTGGAATCACTCAATCGGATCATCTAAACTGAGTTATGGCATTTTTCAGCATGGCCCAATTAGGTTCTAGATTTTACGAGGATGGTTTGCAATATTCATTTTCAGTGCCTTGTCACTATAGTGACAATGGTTCTTTCTACTCCTTTAAAGCTAAGGTGTTAAAGTTCTGACCATTGGAATCTTTGATTCGAACCGCCGAACTCAAGTTACGTCGAAGCATTGGGGCCTCCATGTTCAAGACAGTGCAGAATTGGCTTGCATAGCCTCTCACTTTGAGTGGATTTTCGACCGCGGATCCAGAGTTTAGCGATGCCTTCTCTTTAAGTTTGGTTCTCATGAAAGTCTATTTACGTAGCCATGAATCACTCAAATCGGATAAGAAATGAGCAAGTTATGGACAAAATCATTGGTCGTAGAAAAGCAAGGCAATGGTTGTAAGTCACGTATGCAGCTTGTCTGAGATACGTATTGACCATGGCCGAACACAAGATGTACGGTGCATGTTCAAGTTGTACCGGTACATGTCACCAATGCCCAAATGTGTGTTTTCTCCCATTTTTCCATAATCACTGTCCCAAACCAACTCATACCTCATGACCACTTGAGACCGCTGAAGTTATCACCCTTGATCTCTTTTCTATAATTCCTCTTTCAATATATCTTCTTTCAACAATTTATCATGAATTACTCTCTAACCACTATTGGATCCTGGCCCATACATAACTCTAACATGTAGATTAGTTGGGGTTTATTTTAAATACAACTCGAGTGCTACCACTTGAACTATGAATCCATCATAAAGAGAGAGTTCACTTGAGCTTCTTGTGTCTGTATGGGGTTTTACCCACCTTACTTGCCATCATTTTGGTTAGATGAAACCCTAGCAAAACCCCGAAGTTTGAGGGACAAGCTACTAACCAACCCAGTGCTTCAATTCCTTACATGTCTGTGATCCATAACTTGAGTTGGTTCCATACCTTGGCTGGCAGTCTTGACTCCTCCATCTTCTTCCCTCTTCCTCTTCTCTTCTTCTCTTTTCTCCTTCCTCTCCACGTTTTTTCCTCCCACAAATGAGACCAATTTGGTCTTTAAATTCAGATTTTGTTAAGGCCTTGTTTGGCCCTTAAATAAAACCCATTTTTGGGTTAACTTTCTTTATTTGCAAAATAGTCCTTCAATTCTTGGCCATTTATAGTTCAATTTCCTTTTATTGTATTTTGGCCTCTAGTCTTTTCACATTAGGACTTTAAAGCCTTTTGGACCAATTACAAAATTGTCCTTAAGTTTCAGCAACTTCAGGGTCTCTTGTTTCCTTGTTTAGCATTTAACTCTAAACATTCAAATTAGGCACAAAATACCACTAACATGTGAAAGCGGCCAGGGTATATTTGAGTGTTACAAAAGTCGTCAAATAATCATAAATTTGTGAGCCTCAAAACTATGAGGTAGAATCAGTCATCATTCATTGCTTACGATCGAGTTACGAGTATGTGACATGATGCATATATCCAATGATTGACTACAAAGCACGTGAATAGGAAGAGTCTAGAAAGCAGTGCACGTGACCCACAACACTATCAATATGGAACTCTGCGTTTCCCCCTCAAGCTGGCTGGTGGAGGTAAGTGACAAGCTTGACGGATAGTAGATGAAAGAGGGCAGGAGGAAACATGTAGCTTGTCGACGAGTGCTTGGGAGGAGAAATATGTTGAAAAGCGCGATGAAACTTCTCATACAAGATGTCAGTGATTGATCTCGAATGCTTAGTCCTTTCATGGAAGCAGTTGGGTGATGGAGTGGCAAGTATCATCATACCATAAAGGAACAGAGCAATGAGATGAAACATCAAATACACAGAGATAGCCTGTTGAACCTCCTGGCGATGGTAGTATTGCTTGATGCTGGCCTCGGCGGGCGAGACCACTGTGTTGTTCTTTGTTTTCCGGGGATAGGGAGTGAGAAGAATCGAGGAAGCTGAAGTGAGAAGGGCGACAAGGTCGAGACCGCCACTCGATCGCATCGAGAATAAGCCTAATGAGAAGAGTTATTCGAGGAAAGAAAGAATGCTTTGAGGCATAGTATTTAAGATAACGAGAAGAAGATCTGGCTGACCTCCAATTCAGAGTTGAGTGAGGACCTTAGCTCAATTGACTGATTTTACTGCCAGGTGATGTCAGGTCGGCTAAAATTCAAATATAGGAGCCGACCTAAATCGTTTGTGAAGCGACCCTTGGGGTGGAGTGGTGGAGAATGAGTACCCAAAGGAGCCAACATCATGCGACGAGTGCAAATATATTTGTCTTTGGTGGAGATGCAAACTAAATCCACGGCATAGGTGAGTTCAACAGAAATAATGAAGCGATACTATATCCTTAATAGTGAAGGTACCTCATGCTTTAGGAGCCTTACCATGATGAATCGGAGGGAGACAGGTTGGGAGGCAATCATCTACATGACAAGTAAAGCCGTGAAAGAAGAAGGGATGTGTGTGAGACAGTAATGCAGTATAATAAGTGAGTGGGCTATGTTCATTGATTGTGATAGATTTGAGTAGATTGAGAGACAGTGGGATCATAACCTCTTAAAAATGCATCAAATCTTCATTATTTTCTGGTTTATTTAGATATTCAAATGTAGTTTGGGACAAAACAATGATTAATAAATGTGAGATGAGGTGAGTGGTAATTGCTTGAGGATCAAGCACAAATCAAAAGTCAGTGTCACAAATGCAGAGAAAAGTATGGACAAGCAGATATAGTCAGATGCATTTCAAGGGATCAGGACTTAAGGCCGATCAAAGAGAAAAGAGACCCGAAAATGGGTTTATTTAAAGGCTGAACATGGCCTTAACAAATCCATGGGATAAGACCAAGTGGTCTCATTTTGAAGGAGAAAGCGAGTGAGAGAAGAGGAAGGAGAGGAAGAGAAGAGAATAGAGGGAGAAGTTCAAGCAAAGCCCAATTAGATTATGGGGGAAACTAACATGATTATGGATTCTATGAGATTTAATTTATGGATCTTTGGTTTGTATGATTAGTATCTTGCCCCCGAGCCTAGGGTTTTGCTAGGGTTTCATCCTAACCCGATAATTATGGAAAGTAAGGTGGATAAAATAACCAAATAGTACAAGAAGCACATGAAATCATCTCTTTGAAGTTGATTCCTTAGTTGATAGTAATTGAGTTAGGGTTAGAATGAAGCTAATTAATCTATGTTAGGGTTCTGTGGGTTGGGATCCATGTATGGTTGGTTTGAGAGTAATTCATGATAGATTTTGAAAGAAGATAGTGAAGATTTGAGTAGAAAAGAGATTTCAAGTGGAATATGAAAAGAGTTTTGATGTGTGTATGAAGTATAGGGATTGAATTGGATACAAAATATGGAAAATGGGAGAAAAACACACATTCTGGGCATTTTCGGTGACATGTACCAGTACACCTTGAACTGTACCAGTCATATTTAGGTTCACCGATCATTTTAGATTGATAATCTTGGTACATGTCGGGGTGTCTTAGGTGCATGTGATGCTCTGTTTCCTATTTCGACCAGTTTTCGTATTTTAGCCATAACTTGCTCTTTTCTTATCCGATTTGAGTGATTCAAGTGGCTAATTAAACTAGACTTCAAGGAGAACCAAACATCCAGAAATAGACATCATCAAATTCTGACTCTAAGTGGTCCAAAAATTCACTCAAAGTAGTGCTATAATCCAGCCAAATTCTGCTTCATTTGCTCATAGAGTAGTTCGGATTGTTTTGGACGTAACTTGAGTTTCGGTGCTCCGATTTGGGTGATTCCAGTTGGAAATGAACCCTTAGAACCTTAGCTTCAAATGAATACAAAGAACCAGGGTCAGGTATGAAGTTAAGCCTCCTGAAAAAATAAGAAATTCAGAAGCGTTCCTAATTATGTCACGGGTAAGCAGATTAGTTTAGCTCAAAATACCATAACTATAGTTCGGATGATTCAATTGGAATGATTCTAATTTCTAAGAAAAGTAGATGCATTGAGGAATGAATACATGAGCGATGTCTGAATACATAATTATTCACGTATAAATTATACGAAATGCTATATGGAATAGAGCATGAAACTGAATAGGATATGAAACATGAAAGCGGTAAATATGAACTTGAACATGAATGAAAGATAAAATGTCGTGATCATAGAATGTGATTAAGAAAGGTTATAAGTTCTGAAAGACATATGACAATCTGACTACCTAGGACCGAAGAATGAATGAGTGGACGTCCTGTTGGTGCTCCGGCACTCCTGTTGGTGCTCACTCCTGTTGGTGCTCCGGCACTCCTGTTGGTGCTACGGCACTCCTGTTGCGTGGGTAGCCACGTTTTGATTTGTCTTCGGCTTTCAGCATGCTTTGGTGCTCACGGCCTCTGTTACGGTGAGCGAGCACGTCGATCGATGCTCAGGCACTCCTGCTTTGGTCTTCTGGCACTCGTTACGTATTGTGCAGCCCGGGTGCTTATTATCTTGCGATCTACTCATTTCTTATGATTGGTCACAGGTAATTAGAACCGGACATATGATAAGACCTTTGAATAAGAATAGAGTAAAGATACGAATGTATCTTTAATATGATGAGTTACATGGTACCTAGGGTACTCATTATCGATTAAGTTACGCTGGTACTAAGGGTACTCTATGTCTTATTAAGTTTTGCTTGAGTGCGCAGGGTCTTTCGCGTATACGAATAGGATTGCATTAGTGCCCACGGTACTCCGTATCAGTAAAATAAGTATAAGTTACGCATAAGAATAGGATGTAACTCTGAGGGTCTGAATGAACTATCGATGCATTATAAGTATGAAGTTCACTAAGAGAAGCTTCGTAACTCACTACGGGAGATGGAATAAGTATGAGGCCTACCCACGAGAGAGAAGGGAAGACACTCAGTAGTGGTAAAACAAGTATAAGTCAGTGGTACCTAAGGGTACTCTGCATTATGTTAAAATAAGTATAAGTCAGTGGTACCTCACGGGTACTCTTATGTCATTAAAATAGTGATTACGTAAAAATAGAGAGTATAAGTCGGAGTCGTAGCTTCGTTTACTTAGGTATAATGAATGTGATGCTGTACCTACGAAAGACTGAAATGTCCATATCTATAGAGTCGTGACCTTGTATGTGATATGATCTGATGCTGTTCAATATCGTACCTCTGGGTCTGCCTTCGCCTGAAGATAAGATCAGTAAGACAGTATATACTCTTGTAAGACATGTATAAGATACGGAAATACATGTATAGAGTTACGTAATACATGTATAAAATCCGAAATACATATATCTGCTCAGTAATATCGGGATAGAATCAGAAATAATAGAATAAACTCTGGCAAATTAAGTAGAAGATGGTAAAGACAAGGATAATTTCTGTAGTAAAAGTATAGATCTGAAGTACTAAAATAAGTTACGTACTACGGGTACTGTACCTAATTAAACTCGATAGCCACCTACGGGTACTTTCGTATAGGGATAAGTTAGTAATCGGTATACGTTCATGTCTACGTGATACCTACGGGTACCTCAGGAACATATGTAAATTCAGGTAGGAAGAAAAGTGAGATTCTGTAAACTCTACGGGAGATGAAATAGATATAAATACGATACGTGTTTAAATAAGCTGTATAAGCGTAAGTTAATAGCTCACTATGAGAGATCTGGATAAGTATCGGTCGGCAGTTCAAGTAGATGTCCTTTGGGAGATGCGAAGATAATTATAAGTCAGAACTGATAACGATTATAAGTCTGATATATGTCCTTTGGGAGATTTGAATAAGTATACGTCTGTCTGAAACGCATAAGTATGTGTCCCTCTGAGATCTGCATAAGAATAAACATATAAGTATGAGTCCGTTAGAATAAAGTACGCTATAAGTGTAAGACCAGAAGTAAAGTATAAGTTGGATATAAGTATAAGTAATAGTTCGGTCTGCATACGAGGAGATGTGAGCAAGCATAAGTTTGTTAAATAGGAATAAGTATGTATGCAAAATTGTTATATAATTCTGAAGATTAGATATACGTTATTGTTTTATGATATTTGTGATTCAGTATAAATGCATGTGATTTTGTATAAGATATGTTTCCCACTAAGTGTAAAGCTTAGCACGGGTTTTGTCAGGTGTAGGTACGAGAGAAGACCTCTGAAAGCTTAGCATATAAACTGGTAAAACCGCAGCTTGTAGGGTTCACTACATATAGGTTTCATGCTCTTGATTTGTAAATGTAAGAGTCTGATTTGTAATTGTAAATTGGACTCTGTAAATGTATATGATATTTTGATTCTGTTATAAGATGTAGGTCATACCCACAGATACAATTTTGGCTTTAAAAATAAAAAAATAAAAAAAATCAGGTAAAGAATCCCAGTATATGGTCTCGCACCAGACCGGTTTGGATCAAGCTGTCGGGTGGATAGGAATCGGGGCGTGACAAAAAACCATGAAAGAATGCATTATTTATATCAAGCTGAGTGGATGGGCGAAGCGGCGAGTGCTTGATAGCGAATAGACGAACAATGAGGTTTTGGCCATGGGGAGAGCTTCTTGGAAGAAATCAATCCCTCGACTTGGTTATAGCCCTTGTCGACAAATGCGAGCCTTGTGTCGATGCCTGAGACCATCGAGTTAAACTTGAGTTTGAAAATCCAATGACACCCAATGGCGTCTTGCAGAGAGGAAGAGAAGTGATGTCAAATGGTTGGCCTGGCGCATGGTAGCACGGATTACATGGCACCATTCGAGATACTGACTTGAGCATAAGTAAGGGGTTGAAACATGGGGAGGATGGAGATGAAGAAGAGTTTTCGAGGCAAGTATGACAGGAAGATGTGAAGTGGGTGGGGCATGGTGACGATGCGAGTTAGTCACATAATCATTGAGCCATGTCGGAGGTTGTCGAGGCATGAGGTAAAGCGAGGGGCGGGAGAAATAAGTGGAGGGGATGGGGGGAAGGAAAAGGGAAAATGAAGGAGGATGAGGAAATGATGGAGGGAAGGTGGGGGGAAAGAAAAGGAAGCATGGGGTTAATAGGAGGGACGAAGTCGAGGATGGGTAGGGGTAGAAATAGAGGGATGTAGGTGTGGGAGAATAGGGAAGAACGGACTCATGGAAAGAACATCGAGACAGAAGATATCCTGACAATATCAAACATCTTATAGGCTTTAAAGCATGGTAACCAAGGAAATGCGGGGATGACTAGGAGCAAATTTACCGTGTGGTGCCGTGTGCATGGCAAAGCAGACAATCGAAACAACGAAGGAAGGCAGGTCGAGAGTTGATGATAAAGACGGAAATAAGGTGGCCTCCACCCCAAGAGTGGAGAAGGAAGTCGGTTGACTAAGTAAGTAGCCATGAGGATGGCATGGTCCTAGAAAATTTTGGGTAATTTAGCTTGAAAAAGAAGGGCTCGACGATTTGGAGGAGATGTCGGTGTTTATTTCCTTAATATGCCGTTTTGTTATGGAGTATAAACACAACTATGTTGATAGGATACCATGCATGGTAAGAAGGGCTTTCAAAATGAAATTGAAGTCGGACCCATTGTCTAACCGGAGGGTTTTAACATTGGTGTTTGATGGGGTTTGAATAAACGCCTTGGGCTAAGAGCCTTATTGAACATTAGGATTAAAAGCGGACTGATCACTAGCAATGGAAATCTTAATGGTATCCCCCAATTGGGCCTGAAACAAGGGCTCAGCCATGCTTACCCAAAAGGCTAAATTGTGAGGAATCCGTGTGGGGAAAACACTTTCAATCTCCACGATCGGGGGAAAGTAGGATATTTCCTAATTGTGCGAAGTGTTATCACGTGTCGGTTTACGATAAAGGAAGAAAATCTCACCCGATGGGAGGAATATCGTGTCGTCCTCGACAAGGAAAGATATTATTACGTGTCATCGTTATTTAGGAAAGTTATCATGATCATCCATTATAAATACCAAGCCACCCGACCGGTACAAAGTGCGCGGACTTATACAAAACTTACGTTCCTAGCGGTTGATCTTCTCTTCCGCTGAAGAAGCGGCTTAAGCGTCGGAGAAGCGGCGAGCGTCCGCCCGATCGCTTTTTGTTTCTTGTTTTTGCGGAGAACTTCGGCGTCGAAACAACGGGCCGACGCTAGCAATTCCGGCGCGCTCCGGCAGGTTCAGTTGAAAAAGCGTAAACCAGTGTTAAATTGAGTTGGAATCATCTTTAAAAACTTGGTAAGAATAGACAAGGTGTGAGACTTATGGGGAACAAGATAAGTCCAAGTAGCACGAGTAAAATCATCGACAATGGTCACCAGGAATCAGGAATTACTTTGGAAAGCATGATTATAAGGTCCCCACAAATCAACATGAATGAGTTCAAATGGGGCATGAGTGTGAATAGAGCTGGTGGGGAAAGGAAAACGTGATTATTTAGCAAGAGGATAGATTACACATTTTTTTAAATCTGGAAAATGAACATTTGATAATGATGATACATGCTTTAAGGCAGTTGCTGAGGCGTGACCAAAACATCTATGCCAAAGTGTTACAATGACAAGGGTGTTATTTGAGGCTAAAGAAGCATTACAAATGACTGGGAAAGTGGGAAGAAGAGGTGTCGATGAAGGAGGTTGCGGAAGTGTAATTGTTTCAGCTGGATCAAACACATAGAGGGTACCATGCACCTTGCCCACCACCATCACTTCAGCAGTCTTCCGGTCCTGCAATTGACAGGAAGTAGAGGAAAAATGAAAACATAGGTTAGTAGATGAGCATAAGCAATGGACGGTGATGAGGTTGAATCTAAAACTGGACAAATATAGCACATTGTGGAGACATAAGCCCTGTGTAAGAGGAACCCTCCCAACTTGCCGAACCAAATATGTTTTACCATCAGGAAGAAATACTAGTATGGGTGATGTTAGACTAGTAATATCAGTGAGTAGATGAAGGTCCTTGCACATATGATTGGAGGCACCTGTATCTATGATCCACAATCCCTTCTTTGATGAGAATTCTAGTGATTTAAGGTTGCAGTTAAGAGTGCTGAGTGGAGTTATACCTGCAAAATTCGTCTGTGCAAAATGTGCTTGTGCGACTCTCTTCTTTCCTTTCATGTATTTCATAATCTCTCTATGTATCATGGCAGAAAGATCCATATCTCTAGATGTTTGATGAGAGGCAGTGGAATCTGGATGTGGCTCGCTATTGTCATCGTAATCAAGAGGTGTTTCCATTGAGGTATTCGCCAAATTGACTCGCATCGTACCTTGTGCTCTCTGATTCTTAGGCTTTGCCACCATTCAGGGTGTACTGAATTTTTAAAGCAGTTTATCATGGTGTCCATCACAGTGTTCACACTGTAGTTGTTCTCTGCCTTGGAACATGTTTTCATTTCTTATATGGTTGCCTCTGCCATGCCCTACAATCTTAGCATGTTGTTCTTTTCGAAATTGTGATGAGTCTCTACCAACATAGCCTCCCTTATTTTCGAATATATGTGACTCGGCGAGCAAGGCAGTAATCTCCACATTATCTGAGTTAAGTACAGTATTCACCTTTTGTTTTTCCACTTTTAAGATCATAGAGTATATCTTGTTTACCGACGGTAATGGATCCATCAAGAGAACTTGATCCTTTGAGTGATCATATTCATCTCCAAGTCCCATAAGGAACTGCATCATTTTGTGAGATTCAAAAATTCCGGTCAAAGCTTTTGCTGCACCGCATGTGCATGTCAGTAGTGGTTCTAAGGAGTTCAGTTCATCCCACAGTTTTTTCAGCTTGGAATAATACTGCGTAATTATCTTATTTCCTTGTGTTGTGATGCTAACTTCCCTCTGAATATGGTAGATCATAGGTCCATTGCATTCCCCAAATCTTGCCTATATTTCCTCCCATAAATCCTTAGATGAGTTTGAGTATACAAATGATTCTGCAATATCTTTCGACATTACCATACAATCCGCCTTCTTCCAGGTTGTGTACCGTGGTGAATCCATCTCCGGAGAAGGTGTTCCGTCTACGAAGTTTAATTTGTTTTTGGCTCCTAATGCGATTTTCACTGATCTACTCCAAGAAAGATAATTTTCTCCGTTCAACAGTGCTGAAACCAGCGTCATTCCGGGATGATCGGAACTACGTAGAACGAAGGCTTCCTCATCGATGTATACGGCATCACTTCCGTCTTGTCTTCCATCTCTGTTTTCTCTGAGATTTCATGATATGACACGTCCAGATCTAGAGTCTTGTTGCCCTACCATTCCTCCTATCTTCATGAAAATCAATCGTATCTCGAGTGTTTGGTTTGCAGGAAACGAAGAGAAAATTTTCCAGGTATCGTGACTTGCTCTGATACCATGTAGAAATTTAGAATAGTCACTCTGATTTCATTGCTTGCAAGTCAAGTTACTGAGTATGTCACATGATGCATATATCCAGCAGTTGACTACGAAAGCACGTGAATGGAAGAGTCTAGAAACAGTGCATGTGACACTTTACACCTATCGCATATGAACTCTACAACACATTTCCCATGAAAAATAACCTATTTTAGATAAATGTTCTTGTTTTATTAATTTACATTTTCTCTAAAAAAAATGAGTTATTTTTATAAGAAAATAAGAAAAACATTTTTATCAAAATCAGGCCAAAATTGACCAAGGATCAAATTTTCAAAATTAGGTTTTTAACCCTCTATCATAGGAGGTTGTCTATAAAATCAAGAAATTAGCAATCTATTATTCAATTTTGTAAATTCATATAAAAAGAAACAAGATTATCTTCAAATGTGTAGTAGTGTACTAATACAGGAAGCATAATTACCACAATAGTGTTTGGCAAGAATCTTTAGTTTTTGTGCTGTTCAAAAGGAAAACCTTAATATAATATAATAATTTGGAAGGAAGGAGTTAAAAATTACACCAAAATGAATCTTCCCGTCATAGGTAAAGATGATTAAAAGTCTGTATCTCTACTGGGCAACAAATGATACTCAAGTTCGAATCTTGAGAGATTCAATTACGTTTTATGATGGGGATTATATTACCATTATGAGTCGCTGCAGGTTATTTAAGGATTAGTTTAGATATGATATAATTTAAAGAAATCTATCGTATATGCACGAACCCGTTAAGGACACATTATGATGTGACACAAAAAAAAAAGCCAACAAAATGAAATACTATCATGCCATAACTAGATCTCTTCCCTAAGTTCCCTTTCTTGTAACTCCATCATGGTCCAATCCAACTATAGTACTAGTCTCTCAATGCTTGATTTGACTACATTGACCATATTTTATAATAGAAAACGGAGCTAACCAAATGGGGGTTTCTTATCTATTCTAATGAAGATGGCTTATTTAAGGTTTTTTTTAATTATAGTTTAACTAAAATCTATTCAGATATACTTCCCATTTTATTTTCAAGTAGAGCTTTTGTTATAAATTTAAAAAAAAATCTATTATAAAAATTTACTTTATATTCTTAGAATTCTATAAAAAAAAAGAAAGTGATATAAAGGATGATAAATGAAAGTCAATTGTAAATATTAAAGGGTTAAAAGGCATTTTTGCACCTCAACTATGGCTCATGTGTTAACTTAGCCCTGTAACTAATTTTTTGTCAATTTTGTCCATCAATTGTGACTCAAATATCCAATTTAGTTCCTCAACTAATTTTGTTATTTCGATTTTGTAGTGGCCCCAAAACCAATAATTTCACCTTCTTTTCGTATGAAGGTGATGTATAAAAAAAATTTAAATAAATTAAAAACATATTTAAGCTCAATATTTTATTTCTACACACTTTTTTTAAGTCATTTTATTTATTTATCTATATAAGTATTAAATAATTTAAAACATATAATCAATGAATAAATTTTAATTTTCTTCTATTTTCTTTAATGAAACTAAATACTAAAAAACATTTTAACTTTTAGAAATCAAATGCAGTAAATAAATATAAATATCTTGAATTATAGTCCGATAATCATAAAAATTATTAATTTTAAATATAAAAAATAAAAATGAAAAAAAAAAAAAGTTGAGAGGCTAAGAGCATCTTGTGATGGAGCAATGCTGCAAATTTAGATCTTAAGTGAAAAAAAAGAGTTAAGCAGTGGAGGAAGTGATAATGGGAAGCCAACGATTCTTAATGAGCAATGATCAATTTATTTTGTAAAAATTGGTTATGTAATTCATCGATAAAAACTGGAAAAACCTCTTTCATAATAATATAGTCGTTTAGAGAACAAAAAAAAAATTGATTTTCCACAATATGTGGATTGGAGATGGAAAAATTTTTGTGTTTCAGAGATTCCTCTGAAAACCCAAAAAAAAACAAAATGAAAAAAATCTATAAACAAGAGCCTAAAGCGCAAAAGGCATGACCGGATATCGAATCGAAAGCTCAAAGTTCGAGAATAAAGGAGAGAGGAGGGGAAAAAGGGAAATCGGCAATTCTCGGCAAAGCAGGCTAGGAGCCTCCATTTGCGGCGCGAGAGACTCCATTTCGAATTATTTCCCTTCTTCTTCATCTCTTACTCCCCTTAGGCCGCCTTGCGGCTAGAGACCTCCATCGAAGCCGTCTTCCCCCACTCCTGCTCTCTTTTCGATTTACGGGGAATGGATTCTAGGGTTCACGAAATTGAGATTTAAGTTTCCAAAAGCAGCCAGTTTGAGACCCCGAGCTCATTTTACCAAATAATTATCACACAAATATTTTTTATCTGACTTAATTAGTTCCAATTTATAATATTATAAATAAAATAAGATTAATAAATGAAAAAAACCATAAATCATATTTTTTGTGAATATCCCAAAATACAAATTTAAATATAAATGTTTTACTTGATATAAATTAATTTATTTTATTTGCCATTAACATACATATATTTCATTAGATATTCCATTAACTATTTAAATAATTTGTATAATTAATTTTTCTACTAGGTTATAATATTTTAAGCAATATAGATTTTTTATTAAGTCGCCAATTTAAGTTTGATTTGTAGCTAGAAAATGGCATGTCTCTTCCAATGGGGTAGGCGGAGAGTCTTTCTTAAATGGGGAAGCGTGGCAACGTACGCTATCTTGTATGACCATAACCCAGATCCGAGTGTTGGTGTAGGCTGGCCAGATGTAGTTTTGGGATCGAGTGATGGCCCAGTTTGGAGACCCGATGTTGGAATTGACCCACTACGGACTTTATGTTCGGTCAAAAATCGATGGGATAGAATCAGACATTGTGTACAAAATGGCGTGGAATCTTCATGATTGAATAGGCCGCAAGGTGGGCTAACATCACCGACGAGGTCAGTTGTGTTTTGTTATAATTTTCTACAACCATTAAAATTTGTTTATTTCTAATTTTTTTATTGCAGCGATATTGCAAGCTGTGGGCTATGTTTCAGCGGATGTTAGGAGTCAGTGGACTTATGATCATTGTTGGGAGGTGGCAAATGTGATAAATTGGATGATTGCCACCATAGACGACCTATGTCCCCTCCCCTTTGTTTATGAAGAAACTCGCTGAGGCAGCGCACATGTCTCTTGACTCGGATCGAATCAGTATAAGCGATGCAACAGAATTAGCTCTCGAGGAAGAGACCCCAGGGAAAAAAAAAAGCGATTAAGAAAGCGAGAGAGCATAAAAGTACGGCGAGTCAACAGATACTAATAATTATTTGGATACGATTAGTGAATTATGCGAGTAGTGAAAGAAAGAATTTTTATGAGGAGAAGAAGCGATTCTTGAAGGAGCAAGCCTGAGGAGGGATGATGTCTCGACTAGAGTGCAAGGCGTCTTGAAGATAGGATGCGAGAAGAGACAGAGATGGAGTTGCGGATGATCGTACGTGATGAGTATGGAAAAGACATCTCGCGTATGTCAGTTGAGCAGTGACGCTATTATCAATTACGTAAGCATGCGATTATGGCAAAAATAATGAAAAATGCAAGTAGAGCTCGAACTTTAATGTACTTACGACTCTTGAACATATATTGATGTATTTTAAATTTGTCTAATTAATGAAAGTAAGAGTGTTCAAATTATCTATATCTTTTAATAGTGTTCAAATTATCAATAATAACACTATTTCTGATTTAAGAATATTTAATAGTGTTTGGGTGATATAGATGAATGAAGGGTATATGATGTAATTATTAAAAAAGAAGATAAAGGTAAAATTAGAATAGATTTAGAATAGATAAAGCTTTTTAGATCTTTCGGCTAGAATCTGCAGCTAAAACTTTAGGTAAATCTCAAAAGTGACTTTTTGTGAAAATGAAATATAGTTTTAGATCTTGATTACAGTCAGATTGTGGAATCTTTAAGTTGTGACAGACAATTTTTTCTTTTTTCTTTTTTTTTGATAGAAACTCATAGTTGAAACGCACAATTGATAAAAAAATTAGTTAAGGAGCTAAATTGACATGACGATAGGTGAAGGGCAAAATGCGCACAACCCAAGATTAAATAAGTGTTCCCTATTTTTATAAATTTCATATTTTATTTAGATTTTTATATAAAAAAGAAATATAAATAGGAATAAATTTGTTTGTGTAAGATCTGGAATTCATTTTAATTGAATCCATTCGGACTTTCCCTGAAAGGGGTAAAAATAGTCAGCATGAAGAAATGTACTTCACTAGAGGAGATGAAGGACTATCCAAAATTTCAACACATTTAATTTTTATTTGTAATAATTTTTTATTTTATTTTTTATTTGCTATGTGGTTAACTTAAATTCAATAGTCACCCAAAGGTCCAAAATCTATGTCTACACCTAAGCTAATATTCTACATATATTATCTACCACTCTCTCCTATTAATAAATATCTAAGATTAAATGGTTCCTCTTTCAAAAAAAAAAAAAAAAAGATTAAATGGTTTCAAGGATTTGAAAACTTTTTTCAAAAGTAGGTCATAACTGTCAACATTCTTATCATGTTTTGTATGGCTTTAAAAATAACTTTTATTTGTACTACTATTTTAATAATTTTTTAAAATAAACATTGGAAAAACAATTAAAAAGGACATTCTAACACTACCAGCTTTACCAAATGCAGTTGTCAAATACAACTTTCATAAGTTACAACTTTACTTAGCTGCCAAAAAAAAAGTTACCAAGACCCCCCAAATAGTTGAAAACAAACAGAGTTATGCGTGGAAATAACCTGATTTTTGAACCAAATATTGATTTTAGTCCATCCTTCGACCTTATGTTTAATTTGACCTCCCCATATCATGTAGGAATGTCACATAGGAGAAAGACTTCATTTTTTATATAAAAAAAATGTCATTTAAATCACAGCTTTGATTCAAATACCAAGCCGTAATTAAAAATTGTTATGAATATTCATTATATTCAACGTAACCTATATACATCAATGTATATTCAATGTCATATATTATGGCACGTTAAATGCTTTCTGTAGCACATATACATCAATATTATGGCACATTAAGTAGCACTCGATTAACGTATGAGCATACGTCTCACACTATTCAATGTATATAAGAGAATGAAAGTGAAAATAAAATTGCTCCTACGACTTTCTCTATCTTTTTTTGGTGTTTTATCTACTTTCTCTTCTTAATCTCTCTCTATTCTCTCTATTATATTCTTGCAACATAATATTTTACAATCGTTATCGGCCACGAAGATCTACCAATTGAGGTAAATATTTTGTGCGAGTGAGTATTTTATTAATCAACATACTTCATCTTCTTATCGGTCTTGCTTTTTTGGCTGAAGCCAAATTTTCAACCCTAAAAGTATCATACGCTCCACGAAGTGCAGTGGATATTTGAAAATCACTTCTAATTAATTTAAGGATTTATTTGTTTTGTAAAATTATGGCGAATATTAGAAAACCCAATTCGCATCCTCGAAGTGAGTGAAATAATTATCTATCGCGGTGCCTTGACATGGAAATGCACTCCAGGACCCAAATCTTAATGCAATTACGGAAAGCGAACCTCGAATGCAAAGATAAAGCAAATGCGCGATTTTATTCGTCGTCATTTTGCATGAGAGCTATGCGGACTCGATATTTATCGGATTCAGGACCCTCGAATGCAATGAAATGCTTATGAACTTGATATAATATTTATTATTTTGAAATTTTTTGACCCTATAACTAATATAGAATTTTATAATATGACCTGCAGAGTTGTCAACATAAATGCAAATGGAAAACAGAGAAAAGGAAGATGTTTGTTTGCTTGATAGTGCATCAACGCATACCATATTTCTCGTAGTAGACACTTTTTCTCAAGTACGACATTACGTAGCACATACACATTCATACAATATCCGGTCCTATTCGATTATTGATGGTTTCCTTGAATGCCACAATTGTTTCTGCCAAAGGTACCATCTCGCATATTGAGAATGCATTTCAAGTAGTAGATTAAAAAGGAATCTACTTATTTCAAAGATGCACTGTGAATGGGTACCATGTCGAGACTATTTACGAAAGCAAAATAGCACATAATGGTATTACTCTTATAAGATTTAGTTCGAAGATCATCCATGAGAAGTTAGAAGCTTCTTCTATGGGTTTGTATTGTGTCATGATTATACCATTTGAAACCTACTCCACCACATCTTGTGAGATCGGTAAATCCCCGGGACGCTTTGGGATTATGGCATGATCGCCTTTGGTCACCCTTGCGCTACAATGATGCGTATCAATCCGTATCAATAAAAAGACTTTTAAAGCGATACAAAAAATGTATTGTTGTCCAAAGATTATAATTGTGAAGTTGTCTACAAGGAAAACTCATTATCAAACCTTCTATAACAAAAGTTGACTAACCCTTTTATTCCTCGCAAAGCAATTCGTGGTGATATTTCAGGGACCAATACAACCACCACGGACCACTTCGACATTTTATGGTACTAGTGGACACATCCCGTAGATGGTCCCACGCGTTTGTCTATTATCTACGTTAATGTCACTCTTGCGACGTTTACTGAAAGCAGATTAGAAAGCTTCGGGCACAATTCCCTGATTATCCAATTAAAGGTATATGATGGATAATGCTAGTGAATTTACATCAAAGAGTTTTGACATATCATAAGCTCACTTAATCGAGGTTGAGACCCTATCGCATATGTTCATACTCAAAATGGATTGCGTAATCCTCTTGATTAACATATACAAATCATTGCCCGTACTTTGTATTATCGAGAACGACCAACGATACAAAAGACGGGGGTCATGCCGCTTTGCATGCAATGCTTCTAATAAGATTTCGCCCACTCGCAAGGCCTCCTACAATCTCCTCTTCAAATGGTTCTTACAGAACTCGATATTTCACATTTACGACCTTTGGTCAGGTGCGACAGGTGCCTATTGCACCACCAAAAAGAACGAAAATGGGTCCCCAATGCCGTTTGGGCATTTATGTTGGGTTTAATTCACCATCCATCATTAGGTTCTTGAAACCGACTACTGGTGATCTTTTTACTGCCAGATTCGCAGATTGTGTAAGACCCGAGAAATTCCAATTTTTGGAAAAATGGTAAAATCATAATTTCGGTCAAAAATCCGAAATTTATTCTCTAGATCTCGGATGACGAAACGGATTGCACCGTTGGAATCGTCTACTAAATTCAGCTAGCACGCCGACTTTGGTCGACCGGCATCGTCTGAGTTGACACGCTTTTTTCGAGGCATCACTTATCACAGAAACGATACGCGACGTAACGAAAGTCACATATAACATGCATCATGCGCATTATGTTGCATGAGTAGAGAAATGATCGAAACGGACGACCGAGATAGTGCCAAATGTCAAAGATCCAAGCTTGGGGACATAGATGGCATTATGGAAATTGTTTTAAATGATAATAAGACAAAACATGCAAAGTGTCACTCTACAAAACGGTAGATTGAGACCAAAACGTGGGAAACCAGAAAAAGAAAGTCAATAAGTGGAGTTTTGAGTATTAGAGAGAGAGTAAGCAACTTCTCTCTAAATTTCTAGCAAATCCGATCGTCGAAATCCCAAGCAAGCAGCTTGCTCGCCCACGCAATATGCCACGCCATGACTCCGGCCAGTGAGCTGTCAAAACTCCAGATAAGTGATTTATCCTACTTTGGCTCTTACACTCATTTGCCGCTTATAACGTTTGCCGGATTGCGTCTCGAACTACCGCTTCGATCTATCTCCAAAACGATGCACCAAATTGTTCGAATTCTATAACCCAAATTTACGCCTATGATCAAGCCACAACCGCATGTGGGTGGCTAATTGTAATTTATGCCATGGATCAGGTTATGATGTGCACAGTGGCTCCGGAACGTCAGCTGAACCGGTTCACAGTCGAACCGACGACGGGCGATTCACGAACAAGAATCGTGAGGTTTCACTGCTCATAGGAATAGTGTTCATAATATTTTTTTTTGCAGCTTGTGAAATAATGTTTGATCGAAAATTCAAGTTGAATTGCCGTGGTTTTGATAATTAGCCCAAGCGTAGCTAATTTTTGTGTAATGAATTGTGAAATTACATGATACGCTTGCGCTGATTTAAATTTATTATTAATATATTCACATTATATATTTCGCATGTGTTATATAATTATATTGAATGCATTCCATACGCACTTAGCACTTCAGAAATGGGACAGTGAAAGAAGGCATGAGATGGTTCATTGAGAGAGTGGTTTCTGAGGATCGACCAATAATAATAAATATCTTTGTTTCATTCATTACTATACTCCGAGTAGTCCATAAAATATCAATCGTCGAGCTCCACCCACTGATATACATCTGAGGGTAGTCCACTAAATATAACATCGTAGCCTGGGCTTCATCACTAATATCTGAGGGTAGTCCACTATTAAAACAACATCTTTGTTTCAGTAACAACGTATTCTCACACGTACTTAGGCAAGTGTGAGGGAGCCGTTGGAGACTCCTGGGTATGAGTCGACGTGCATATCTCAAGCAGGATCACGCATTTACTCAACGTTTCATCGAGCATCAGATATGCACTTAAAGGAGAGAACCTATTTGCGCTGATTTCACCACTGGGCCATAACTCAACCCGTCGATAATATTATTTTCAAGTACATGGAGCGCACAAGGAGACTAAGCCATCCTAGATACCGCTTTAGAAAGAAAAGCTCATTGGTACTTATAGTAGTCAGATACATGTATTAGAATTATATGAATTTTAATATACGTCAGAGCAAGAAGATTTTCTTAACTCTTGAAACTATCAGATATAGTTAGATATATCGCTGAAAGCGATGACGCAGGCCCAAGTGGCCATTATTTACTCTCATAGACCTATGTGGTCGTTTGGATGTGTCAGACAGTCATGTATCCCCGCAGCAGCTCCGCACAGCGGAGACTCCGCCGATTTTCGTGGAGAAATGCTCGTCACCCGACATTCACGAGTGTTTTCCGCGGGTTGACGGGTAGTCAACTGACCCCGGCTTCTCGTGGGCGTTACAGATTGTCATTTCAATGAGACTATGTTTCACTGACAGACACCTAAAATTGAAATGGTCGCTAAGCAAAACCGCTAAGGTTTTCTTTCTCGAATTTAAAATTTATCTCAATTCGATCCAAGAACTCCTAAGTGCGAAACGTAGGTGTCACAAGATAATCCATTTACGTGCTGCCATAGCCAATAGACTTCCCGATGCATTTAACGATGCTACTAAGGTAATGAATCTCATATTCAAATTCAGAATGCCCAAAGTAGATAGCTGCTCTAAGGACAAGCAATGGATGAAAATCCCCACAATGCGTGGTAGACTAATAGGATCAAAGACACTGCTCTAAAACGAAGGGAAAGAATCAAGAATCTACTCCAAGAGCCTGTGCTATGCTTACTTTGAAGAGCTTAATGCCTCAAGAGGCATAAACCCATGAAAAGATCACCAACCCTGGGGAATACCGAGACCCATTACATATTGTAATGAGATCGATCTAAATAAAATCATCATTGATGATATTTTGCATTCTCGCTGCTCATAAAATTATGGATGATGATCAGAGCCGCACTATTATTTGCACGTCGCCAAAGGCAAGATTGCCCAAGGAGGAAGCAATTATTACCGAATTAGCTTCTAGCTAAACGAGAGGTTTTTAGACCCATAACTCGCATCCCCGATAATGTAAAACCCGTTGATATAAATGGGTATTTTTTAAAACGAAATGAGAAAACGAGGTTGTCGCATAAAGCTCGACTGCTGTCTCAAGGATTCTCCCGTAGACCCGGGATTGATTATGATGAGACATATTCATCATGATGGATATGATTACACTCGCTTTCATTAGTCCGGGTAATCTTGAAAATTGGAAATGCTGCCTATGGACATTGTGACTATGATATCTATATGGCTCATTAGACACGTATATTTATATGAAAATTCCCAAGGGATTCAAAATGCCTGATGCATGCACTCCCCGCAACTTATTCTCAATAAAATTGCAAAGATCTTTGTACGGGTTAAAGCAATCCGATCGCATGTGGTATCAGAGCACATTAAGCACCCCTATGGTTGTAAGGTCTCTAGATCCCCAAAAGACTGCGCCATTCTAGAGAATTTGATGAAGAAATACTGGCCCCGGCAATTACATTCTAATGCAATTGGGGCTTCACGACTTGGCACAATGTACGGCACTTACATCGCTTTTGGCAAAGAATTTATTGGCACGTTTAGTTCGAGCCAATCCCTGAGACATAATGGAATTAAACATATTTTTCTGCTATTCCAAGGAACCATAGATTGGGATTATATTATTCCAAGGAATCTACTAACTCGGTTTAGTTGGATATTCGATGCCGATATGGGATTCGATCCATATAAAGCCTTCGCTCTCAAACTGGTTATTTATTTTATTATAATGGCACCGCCATTTCGGCGTTTCTACGAAGTAAATCGCTAGTAGCTACTATTATTCTAACTAATTTAAGATTATTGCTTTATATGAAGTCGAAGCAGAGTGTGTTTCGTTAAGATCCATTATAACACATATTCACAATTTGCGCTGAACACCTACATACCCTCCACCCATCACGCAGGCTTATGTTGTATACACTATAATTTATGAAGATAATGCTTGTGTTGTACAAGCTGGGGTGGGAGGATATATCAAAGGTGATAGATCTCAAGCATATCTCAAATTTTTCTATACTCATGAACTCAAGAAAGTTTAATAAATCGATGTTAAGCGTATTCAATCCATAAATAATCTTGCGCATCTTTTTACCAAATCATTTTCAACGCCAACTTTGAGAAATTAGTATGCGGTATCGTAGCGGCGAAGTTCATAAGATGCAAGATTAACTAGCCCCAGCAGTGGCTATATAGCTCAAATTGAGGGGGAGATATTGTGAACTATGTATTGCACTCTTTTTCCCTTTTGTCCAATTTTTATCCCATTGGGTTTTTCCGGCTTAAGGTTTTTAATGAGGCAATTAATGCATCCATAAAAGGGAGAGATCATAAATATTTATGCACCGTATTTCTTTTCCTTTTGTCCTGCTTTTTGTCCCAATTAGGTTTTTCCTACTTAAGGTTTTTAATGGCGCAAAGATTATCTAAAATTTGACATTCATGAATACAATGAATATTCAAGGGGGAGTGTTATGAAATACACGAATCGAATATTCATTATATTCAACGTAACCTATATACATCAACGATATTCAATGCATCGACATGGCATCTGCAACTACATATTCGTAACCTACACTGCAACCCATACATCAATGTATATCCAACGCATCTATTAAGATATTCAGAACTCCACATTCTAATGCATGAACGCCCATTCCTGTCCAACGATATGCTATAACGAAGTTCGAAAATAAAATCGCTCCTCCTCGACTTTCTCTACCATCTTAAGTAGTTTATCTACTTTCTCTTCTTAATCTCTCTCTATTCTCTCTATTATATTCTTGTAACGCAATATTTTACAATAAAAATTACAGTTTTAATTCAAAAAATATTGCCCTTGTTAAAGACTAGGACTTTAATTCAAAAATGAATGTGGCATATTTCTACTTGACATGGGGAGGCCAAATTGAATTGGACATATAAGTTTGAATGATCGGTTAAAATCAATATTACTCAGTCAAAGAAGGTTACTCTGACACATAACTAAGTGGAACAAGCAAACTGGAAAGGCAACATAATAATTTTAAATAAAACCCTATCAGGTGGATTATCGGATTATAAAATAAATAAATAAATAAAACCCTAAATAATTTAATAAGGGTGAGGGATGACAACTGCCTCAATATAGCACGGGAATCCAGCTTGATTCAAGTAATATCACATGGAACGAATAGAATATCATAAGATTATACACAATATCTTAATATGAACTGACATGCAGACATACCCTTCAAAACAACTAAATAATTTAATTTTGAAATAAATGAGAAAAATAATCTTGAAGGATCCTCAATTATATTTTTTCTATTTTTTAACACCAATAAACCAAATCATGTGAGATGGTTTTGCAATGAGATCTGGAAGGAGACGAGGAGGCATATGCCCTGGGGATCAAATAAGTAATTTTTTTTATCTGTGAAATCCAGATAAAATGATAAATCCCAAATTTCAAACCAAAATTTTCAATCCCAATTCTAAAACCCAAATTTTCAATCCCAATTTTAAAACCTAAACTATCATTTCTGATCTCAAGAATACGGAGAACAAGGCGAGAAGCTTTTTGTTATGAAAAACATAAAACAACAACAAGAACAGTTTCAGAGAGTGTATCGTCTGTGTTTTCTTGAAAAACAGTTATTAAAAACAAGGTCTATATGCCTCAAGGCTCAAACCAATTCAATGGAAGTTTGACGCTACACTCTTTATTTTATATATATATATATATATATAGCGGTCAAAAAGGCCTTAATCGTGCCGAGAAAGTTGGAGCCCCACACTCGATTATTATATATAAATGTATATATGGCGGTCAAAGCACCTTTATCGTGCCAAAAGAGTCGGAGCTCTGAGAATAGAAAACCGTGTTGACGAGTAAAAGAACCAGAAAGTTTTGTCTGGTGGAAAAATAAAAAAGTAGACACCATGATTTCGTGCATAGTGGAGCACGCGTAAAGCAAGAAACTGTCGTGTTCATCGCTTCTCCGTGAACGTGAAGGTAGTTGACGACGTTGAATCACGCAATTAATGACTTGTACAACCAAGATCGACTAATTTTCCACAATGTCATGTCTAATCTAAAACTGATTTTGCAACCCTAATTTTTTTCTCAGCCTTGTGCTGATTCCACGGATTCCTTAAGATTTTTTGAATGAAAAATCTGTGAAATAGCAGAAGCGCAAGATGAGAAATAGTACCTTATTTACAAGGAAAACTACGTCAATGTGGTGAGATCCGGAGACGGATTAAGAATGAGACATCATCTTCTTGAACTCCTCGAAATTGACGCAACCATCGCCGTCGGCGTCGACGGAGCTGATCATCCGAGAGCAATCCTTGAGAGTGACCTTCTCGCCGAGATTCTTGAACACCGCTAGCAACTCACTCGCAGATATCAACCCGTTCTTGTCTTTATCGTACAAGTCGAAGGCGTCTCGGAGCTCCCTAACACCTCCGCTTCCGTCGGTAGCCTGGTGGAAATCAGCGAACTCCTTGAGATCAATGAAGCCGTCACCGTCGGTGTCGATCTCCGACATAATGCGCTTGAGCTCGTCCGGAGAGGTGTCGGAGCCGAGCGCCCGGAGCACATCGGCGAACTCCTCCTCCGAGATCTTACCGTCGCCGTTCTTATCGAACCTGTTGAACACCCTCTCGACATCCTCCATGGTTCCCAGAGAGCCACACGAATTTTTTGCCATTGTAGAGAGAGAAGGAAAGACCTCTTCGTTTTTTTTTGTTTTTTTCCATTTTTTCTTTTTCTATTCGGTTTAATAGCGTGTTGTTGGATCACGCGGTTTTTGAACGCGTTAGATAGACGGTTTGGTCGCCTAGAAACGCGGTTTCAGAACTACCCAAATTTTCACTTTTTGAGTTACCTTTTTTTAATTCTCAAATCCCATTGATTTTTTACCTTTTTCTTAAAGAATATTTTTATTTAAAGAAATAATATTTTTCTGATTTTTTCCTTAATTAATACTATAATATTTATATATTATATGATGTATTTGGTAATTGGCAGGAATGAAAATATCCGATATATCCGTCGATATATCCGATATCGATGATGTTTGACACGATATAGGCGATAATCGATATATCACCGATATATCTACTGTGACCGATATATCATTTAAAATATCGCAAGATGTGGGCACATGCGGGGTGTTACGACCGCAGAAATATTCAGAGAGCATCGATATACCGGTGATATATGGTGATATATTCGAGATATATTTAAACGACAGATTCAAACTCGACTGATCCAATCTGCTATGAATCGGGATCATAATAATTTAATTTTCGATATATCGATATTCATGTAAAAGTATCAACTAATATATCTTCGATATATTCAATATATCGATAAAATTTAAGTATCGATATATCCATCGAAATCGATATTTTCATCCTTGGTAATCGGTATCAATTGGAGGTGGGTTTGACACCATTTGTGAATAATGAACTATACAAGGGTACTGATTGGCCCATTATTTTGGTGGTATTAACTATTAATATAGTGGGATTTGACACCACCATCCCTATTTTTCTACTAAAAATCACTGTTGTGGAGTACGTACTCATATTAATATAATATCTGTGCACAGAGAAATATCACATTAATTGTATTGTCGTACAAATTCTTCTGGCTCGTATTTTTTTCATCGAATGACATCAAAAATTTACATTTTACCTCAGAAGTCAGAAGTCAGAAGTCAGAACCCAAAGATGTATTTATTTTGATAACCATGCAAGTCCGTCCCTACCGGTTTGCGCCCACTTCAACTAATACATGGAATTCTATATTTAAGAACCAATGAAAGAAATATCGGTGCCCACTTCAACTAATACACGAGTTCTATATTTAAGAACAAATGATAAAGAGATTTATTTTAATCGATATATCGTAATTCCATTTATAAATATATTCATCGATATTTTTACACGAATATCGATAAATTAAAATAATAAAAATACTTTAAAAATTCATGAATATTTTCTAAAACGAAAACGACATTAATAATCAAATATATACATTAAAATTACATTACAATAAGTTTTTAAAAATCAAATAAGATCGAATAAGTGTCTCATCAGAAAATTTGATGTATGATCTCATCTCGATAAAGACAATACATTATACTAAAACACTTGCATTCGATAATATGATTATGCGACTTAACATATCACGCACAACGTTTTAACTCAGATCCACAACTTCACTGACAGAATTTGGGATTCATCAATATGCTCAAGCTTCAAATATTAACTAACATTTATTAATATATTACGAAATGTTAATTTATTAATATATTATTACTAAATTAACTAATTTAAAATATGAAAGTATCATATTAACTATCACAAAGAAAAAAAAATTGGAGTTAAATGAATATTGAATATGGTAGAGAAAATTTGTGATCAAATTGAATGATTTTAGAGGTATTTATAGATTTTTTTTTTTGTCAAAATAGCCGTTGGATGGTCAAAAATCTTTGTAATTTAATTATAGCCGTTGGATTTAATTTCGCGCAAATCAATCATAAATCTTCTTTAAACTATCGCATCAATTCATGTACCAATGACCGCTCAAAATTTCAAATATGCACCATTTAAATATATTGCCCGATATATCCCTGGATATATATATTTATATTTTATCAAAAAATTCAAACTAACAGATGACACAGATCCGATATTTCCACGATATATAGGTCCAAAACCTATATATCGGTGATATATCGTCGATACTACCGATTTTTTATCGATTTTTCCCTCAAATGATCATCAATTACCGATATCGTGTCGAACATTATCGATATCCGATATATCGGATATTTTCATCCCTATTAAGAACCAGATAACTAAAATTGTTAGGTAATGGAACCCAAGATCTACTAAATTGTTACGAAAAGTATTTTACCATTTCATAATTCGAAAACACCAATATTACATTTTTGTCCTTTTCTATTTTATTATCTTTTATTTTTATAATTTATTTGTTCACTTTCCTTTTCTTTTATCTTTTATGATTATTATATAGATAGATAATAATAATAATAATAATGTGAATGAGGTGTGACTCAATGATGAAATACAGGGAAGAATACTCTCCACTACAAACAATAGATGTAATAATAAAATTAATAATAATAAAAAGAAAGTTAAAAAATGCAAAATTAAAATAAAAATAAGAATGAAAAAAAAAAAAAAAGAATGATTGGGTATGGCATTTTTCACGTTCGCAAAAAAAAAAAAAGACAAATAAGAAAAAAAAACCTAAAATGACTCATTTTCTTATTAAACAAATATGTTTACAAAAACTCAAATCCAAATTTGAAGGTCACATCACCTATCAGAAAGGTTGAATAATAAGTCGTAACATTTGTATAAACTCGTCTACAATGTCTATTTGGTTCATAACTAATAGCTGATACTGGTAATTGATTATAAACTACTACCTTGTAAAGTAGTTTATTGAAAGTTAATTTACTTTTAAAAACATGATATAGGTGACAAGTCTTTTAAAATGGTTGATTGAAAGTTAATTTATTTTTAAAAACATAATATAGGTGACAACTCTTTTTATGT
This sequence comes from Tetrastigma voinierianum, assembly GCA_016808115.1. Lineage (NCBI taxonomy): Eukaryota > Viridiplantae > Streptophyta > Magnoliopsida > Vitales > Vitaceae > Tetrastigma > Tetrastigma voinierianum. The sequence goes on along the minus strand of JAEQBH010002679.1, from coordinate 237,865 downwards.
AAATAGGAAGAGAAAAATAAAAAAATGGAATTTGGTTATTTTAATAAAAGTATATCAAGATAAATTACCATTTGTAGCATTTTTCCATTAGGAAATGTTTAAACATATTGAGGAGTGAATCAACTATCAGCTTCCAATCAGATGAACCAAGCACCCCTATAATCAGTCTTTATTAAACAAGTTTAAGGAACTTTGATTATTAATTGATTATAGATATGGATAAAAAGAAACACACAAATCAAGATGTAAAAAATAAAATGGTCAAACTAAATCACAATAATATACAAAATAAATTACAAGTACATCATGCAAATCACTTATTAAATCAATTAAGAAATATTTGCATTATTTTCATTGTCACAACAAATCTCAGAGTATTCTTTACAAAAATTATTGGCTTAAAGAAATTGAATTAATTATTTGAATCTATTCACTTATTCTATATGGTTCCAATTTTATTTTGAAGTCATTTATCCAACTTCATTCATATTTAAGTTTTTTTTTCAAGTAAATTCATTTGCATTTATTTTTTAAAAATAAGGAAGAAGAAAAAAAAAAAAAAAAAGAGAGAATATCAATTGGAGTTTATTAAGAAAAAAACAAATTTTATTTAAAAGAAAAGTTTTTTATTCAGTTTTGTAGCGAGGAGTTTTTACCACTTTTTTTTTAAAGGAAAAATAATTTTATTGATTCAAACTTGAAATAAATCAATAAATCAATAAATCCAAGATACAAATTACTAAAAACCATAAATGATGAAACAATTTTCGCAAGTGAATAACATAATAACCATATAAAGCTTCACAAATTGATAATAATAACTAAAATATCTACACTCCGGTTATTCAACATACTGACAACCATAATTTGGTATCTTCAATTAATTGAATTCGTCTTACATGTTCGAATACATTAATAAATAAAGCATCGAACAAAGTGCGATTTAAAGGACTCCGTGACACCCAAAACCGGGAGTCCCACACTAAACCGCCAACCTCGTGGAATACCTATGGGTATCGCATACCTCAATACCACACTATCGTGTCTCATTCACCGAGACTCATTTATGAGAAAAAGTAGTCTTATCGGGCCCTTTCAACCATACTCAAAATATTACCTAAAACTATATCACAATAGTCCTTAAGAATTTATTACAACACTCTTATACAACATCATATATTAACACTATTTTCGTTTCAATATATTTTACTAAAAAGGACATCATGCCACATGTCGACCTTTCATAATTACGCCTCGGGATGAGTGTCATCCATCTATGTCCGTCCCGTTCTCGAAATATTTTTCATTCTCTCCACTTAAGCAGACGGTAATGTCCACTCATCATTTCATAATCACATTCCAACAAGAATATGCCAATTCGATATGGAATTCTACATGTCATGCCATAAAATGAGATGCGACTCATCATGTACCATGTGCCCGAGTCTTCACCGACTCTCTCACACAACGCTTAAGCCCATGTATGAAAAACCGTTATTCTGGATGACATCCAATGATAATTTTTAAAACAAATTTCATTTGTTTATAAACCAAAAGGGATGATACATTACAATGATAATTTTATATTCAAAACTCATGCGCCTTTACGTGGTAAAGTGATTTTGCGTCTCACCACCGGGCTCCACAAACCTGCATACTCTACGGCCTTTCACCGCCGACTATGGTTCAATCATAATTGGCAGTCTTTCAATTCCGAGAGGAATCTATCCCAACTTAATGATACCGCACATATTTTCTTTACCATTTCAATCAACCGCGGTGACTCTATCGACGCTGCCCCATTTAACCGAAAGCCTACCCTTAATCAAACACCAAACACCGCTTGGCCGACACCAACCACGCACTCACACCCATTTACCCGATGTCCTCAGGCATATGCAATGTATGCACCACGTTTATTTGTATCATGTCACATATATGATGAATGCTATATGGACAATTTTATCAAACATGCATATCAAAGAATGCATCCCGGCAATTATATCAAACATGCATATAATTTCCCTACATTAATTCATTCATGTCAATATATCACACAAGCATATATCAACATCATAGACAAATCATTACTTAGTCAAGTAAGGCTAAATTAAGACATAACATGTCCACCAATTAGCCTACAACATGTCATGTTTACACATACAATTCATCACATGTCAATATATTAATACACATATCAACATTTCATCAAACAAGCATGTCATGCCATGCAATATAATGCATCGGTGCTATGATCGTACTTCGCAATGATGTGACCACCAAATGCCTATCACTGGCATATGGCTATATTCTAAACTCAAAGAGCTTTTCATAGAGTCTAAGAACGCACGAATCGGAGTTTAGACGAAAAAGATATGATCGTCCGAAGTTGGAGTGCAATAGGGGTCACGCTATTGTGTTAACCCACGCAATAGTGTGCCCAAGGGTTGCAGAAACATTTTGGAAACTCCCATACATGCCTAACCCAAATTGCTCCGAAGTAGCTCTTAGATCTGGCATAACCCCTGCCTTAATTGAGACCGTTGTGTGGGTCATATTCCAATTAATACCACAAAACATGCCATAAACATGGCACAACGTGGTCTCAAAAGCATACCAAAACAATAGCTCCAAGGATAGAAATAAACTAAGATAGGAAGAATCCCTACCTCTTGGAGTGCAACTCTCGTCGAATATACGGACTTCACTTCTTGCTCTGATGAGTTTTGACCATTGGAACACCGCTTTCCTTTTCTCCTTCTTTCTCTCTCCCTTTCTTCTTCTTCTCTCTCTTTTTTCTTTTCTTCCCTTTCTTTCCTTTCTTTCCCTCTCCTTTTTTTTTTCCCTTCCTTTTCCTTCTTGCTGCTCCCTGCTTCTATGAACAGCTTGTGAACTCCTTTTTATAACAATTCCATGCTCCATGCATGTGGACACATGATTTGCCATGTGTCACACATGCATTTGCTTTTACATGTCATGTGACACATGGCTTGCCATGTGTCACACATGCATTTACCTATGCATGCTTTGTGACATATGGCTTGCTATAGCCACACATGACGCTTATGCACCAAGTGTCATGCCCGCTGTGACCTTGGCCCGACCTGGACATGATCTAAACCGAAGTCCGGCGCGATACTCATCTATACTATCTATATACTATACTCAGACTGACTCTCAATGATCCGTTTCTTCATCGATCGCAGACACTGACTGTAGTATACAAACAATTTCGTAATAACAAAAATCATTTACATATACCAGTTAACTACCAATCGAGCGTGTGTCCATAATAATCTATACACATACGAGTCTCATTTACTTATACATGTACAATTTCCTATTACAAACATCGAGATCGCAAAGCAGCTACAGATAATCCATTCAGACACTTCTACTCTGTTGATGTGAGATGTTCTGTCCTCTATCCTTGTCTTCTGCTTCTGTACCTACACGAATTAAACTGTAAGACCCGAGAAATTCCAATTTCTGGAAAAATGGCAAAATCGTAATTTCGATTACAAAATTGTTAATTTCGGTTAAAAATCCGTAATTTATTCTCTAGATCTCTGACGACTAAATGGATTGCACCGTTGAATCGCCTTCAAATCTAGCTAGCACGCAAAATTTCATGTAATCTTAGACAATGAGTTGGCACATTTTACGAGGCATCGATTTGTGTGTCAGAATCGATTTTCGAGCGCGCGACGAAAGTCATGATATAACACGCATCACGTAATTATGTTTCAGATGAAGAGGCGAACAATGAAATTCGACAACAGACAACATTAACGCCAAAACCGGAGCATGGACGAACGCCATTTTTTGAATTGTTAAGTCTGGCAAGACAAAATAATGTACGTTGTCATCTCTTCAAATTGACTCAAAAGGAGAGAAAACGTGAACGGGAAAAGGGGGTAGCAGCAGAACGTGCAAAATGAGGTTTGTAGAAGCGTCGACTTCTCTATTTACGACATAAATCCGACCTTCAGCCTCTGACAAGAAGGAGAACTCGCCACGCGAGAGGGCTTCGTAGGGGTACCTCGTATTTAGTGGAGCTTCTCAAACTCCTAGAGGTAGTTTCTACCGCGCTTTTATTCTCTTAAATACTTTGGGTAAATGTTTGCTGGTTCCAGGCCACAGGGGTTGTTGGATCTATCCCCAAACCTTCGGGACCGACTGTTGATATGAATTTTTCCTTAGCAACCATCGAGCAACCAAGATCGCCACTCGCTGATCGTGGCTTAAGTCAAATCGGGTGACGGTGATAAATCATGTATTAGCTTGAAAAATACCGAATGGTCAGAAACGCGTTCGTGCGAACCGATGAGTTGTTGAGTGTTGAACTCAGAACCTGGTTTTACCGTTCCTAGAATAAAGTGATTACCGAAAATATATTTTGTGCGATACGTGTTTTAATGGCGATTCAAGTACTTGTCAGGTATGATCATTAGCCCAAGGGAGCTAATTTTGATGTATGAATTGATTTATTACATGACATGATCAGGTAATCGATATTATGTGATATGCATGTTTACATATTTGCATGTGATTAGATCAGACGTGAATTGGCACATGCATTCCATATGCACCGGAACATCTTAGGACTATAGAGTTAGTACGAGATGAGTCTGTGAGAAAATCGCTCTGGAGGGTAGTCTAAAATATTAATTTACTTAGGTAGTCCAAATGAAAAATATCAATCGGCCTGAAATGGCACTGATATTCATCTGAGAGAATTAATAACAAATAATATATCAATCGTCAGTGCGGCCCAATTCGATATATATTCATCGGAGGGTCACTCCATAAACTAACAAAAACAATTTCATACGGTGCCAAAGGAAAAGCGAGAGTCGGTGAGCACTCAGATCCGAAGCCACATGCATATTCAAGCAGTGATCATGCATTTGCTTGAATGTATGTTTATTTTAACATCATGACGCACTTTCAGCGAGAGTGTACCACTTAGTGGCGATTCCACTAATGAAAGCATTAGCTCACCTCATCGAGGGATATATTTACAGCATGTGGAGCATGCGAGGACTCAATTGTCTCAGAGAATTCCAGGATTAGAAGAAATCCGGTCGTGGCTTTAATGTATACATGTATTATAACTTTTGGGCTTAATGTATGTATCAGATAAGAGTAAAATATTTGAACTCTTAGAACTATTGATATATGGTTTCATAGTTGGTGTTTTTACGGATATTTGTAGTACGGGCCCAAGAGGCCGCTTCAGATCCATATCAGACATGTGATTGATCGACAAAGCCATATTACTGTATCGGTCTGCAGAGCCTCCGTATAAAGGAGACTTTCGCCCGATTCGGGCGGCTGGCCGTAACCTACATCCACTCAGATTCTCAGAGGCCGACGAGAAATAACTTAATTTCCTGCCTGCCACATAAACACCCGTGCTGCTTTACGCTTAGTGGGGAACATAAGCATGGACAACCACCAATGGTGACCGTCACAGTTTACATATGCATATTCATATAACTTTAATTACTTATCTATCATATATACTTTGCTTATTGCATGTCAATCTCTTTCTAATATATATTCTATGTCTTGACATATCTTTATCTATACTTTATCAGATTCCCTCGTTTCTATACTTTATATATCCCTATACTTCATCTTTCATTTCCTCCTATGAGTATAAGACTTATATTTTTACTATCATGTCATATACTATCATATGTTTTCACATATGTTTTCATGTGTTTTCATATACTATACTTTTCATATACCTTTCCCTTTTATCTACTTTCTGTACTTTATTTGCTCATATCCTTTTCGGTATTATACTCTTGTACTTCTATATACTATATTCATGTACTCGCTCATGTACTATTTTCATATACCTATATTCATGTAATGTTCATTTCATATACTGTTTTCCTGTTATACTTTTCATATGATAGTCATATACTATGCTTTTCATCTTATATTGTCATATACTATACTCTCATATGATATTCATATACTGTGCTTTTCATATGCTTTTCATATACTTTATCTGTCATATACATTTCGTGTCATTGACACTTTATTTCTTATACTTGTATACTTGTCATATACTTTCTTCATATAATGTACTGCTCATATACTTTCATATACCGTCATTCAGACTTTACTTTGTTTCAGAATCGTTTCATACTTCATCGCAGATAACAACCGCTTATGCTTCTCATATCATGTCATATATTCTATACACGCCATTTCCTTTTATTTCACGCCTCGCAACACCTTGTGTCGATAAATGAAATAATCGCATGCACTGGCTGTACTATCACCGCACGGAGACAATAATCCTATTCAGATGCACCGGCTGCATCATCATCAGACGGCATGCGCTGATCTCTATCCGCTTATACCGGCGCATCATTATCGCACGTGACAAACACCTATGCCATGTGATATGTAGTGACCCTTTCGGGGCCACCGTGATCCAAACGGGATCTATGTCATCGACCCAAACGGGGCCTCGATATCTGTATACTGTATCTGTATCTGTATGCTGCAGCAACTGTATCCCTATAGGCATGCCTATCTATCCCTCTATTAGGTTCTAAGCAAACAATCCAGATATTTTTCATATCACATTTTCTGTACATATTTCATAACCATGAATAACTATCGTTATCATAATTGCTTATGCAATATATACTATCATTACTTAAATCTGTATTCGTTCTCATATTTCTCTATAATACATATATATTCATATCTTTTATTAACATTTAAGCTTCGTTTTCGTATCATATATATCATGAATGCATCTATGCACTCTTGTATTCATATATTCATATGTATATCTTATATCATTTATGCATCATATCCTTTTGCGCGCTTCTCATTCTGATTTAGCTATTCATGTACTTTCTATATTTCTATCTTGTATGCTTTTACTATCCATATATTCATATATATGTACCTATCATTCATGCACATGTACTCATTCCTATGTTTTGTCATCTTGCTTATCTCTATTGTTCTTATCATTTATGCCTTTCTATCATGTGTTCCTAGCATGTTTCATCTTATTCCTTTCGGTATGTCTATCATATATTCATATCATTTACGTGTTCCTGTCATGTCTTTCTCTATTCATATACTTTCTATATTTCTATCATGTTCCATCTATTGGTTTATGTACGACAATCATATGTTCACATCATATAATCTTATATTCATATGTGCCTATCATTCGTGTACTTTAGACTATCATATCTTATGACATATCCTATCATATCTTATCATATCTTATGACTTATACCTATCATATCTTATGACATATTCCTATACCTTTCTATACTTCAGACATTTTTCAGATTTTTATCGACCGTCCCGGCCTCCTCGTAGGAATAAAGAAATGAGACTCCTTGATACCCGTAGGTATTTTCTTACCTATACTATTTTACATATCAAATCTACATATATCTCTACTTCTTGTTCATATCTATATCCTTTCTTACCATGTATTTCATTTAACTTTAACCAAGCGATTAGCACTCTGCATAACAATCTGGGCCAGACAAGATAGGCACCAAATGCCATTAAATAGCATATGGTTAGATTCCGCACTCAATGAGCTTCCAGAGCAGAGTCCAAGAATACCCATAATGGAGTCCTAACGAAGGAATTATGCAGTTCAAGCCGTGACAAAATCAGTAACTCGCAGCGACCTCGCACAGCCAGCCAGGAGCCACCGATTTTGTCATTTTCGAGATCTTAACTTTACATTTGACACCGGCGTCTGCACCATTTAAAGATAAGGCGCTAAGGGTCTACTCCAACTTGAATCACCCAAATCGAGCACCGAAATTCAAGCTACGTCCAAACAACCCTGACTACTCTATGATCAAACCGCTGCACTATCAGATTATGTACTCTACTTTAAGTGAATTGGGCCACCCAGAATCGAATTTGACGACGCTTATTTCTGATGTTCGCTTCTCTCGTTTCAATGACTAGTCGAATCACTCAAATCGGATATGAAATGAGCAAGCTATGGCTAAATACTAAAGTCGGTCGAACAGAAAATTAACACTACCTCGACTTCGCAGATACTGACTGCACGCATGTGTGCTCGAATTTTGCCCAAAATGTGGGCTTTTCTTCCATTTTTCCATATATTTTCACCCAAATCCACTCAATACTCAATATACACCTCAAAACCCCTTCATATCCATCTTGTAGTCTCAATTATACTCAATTCATCTTTCAATACATATCTTTCTTCAAAATTCTTTCATGAATCACTCCCAAAACAACTCTCATATGGGTCATAACCCATTCACAAGCCAAATATGATGATTAGTTAGGGTTTGTTCTAAACCCTAACTCAATTACTCTCAATTAAACCATGAATCCAACTTAAAAGAGAGGATTCTATAACTATCTTGTGCCCTTTAGAGTTTTACCAACCCTAATCTCAATACATCTTTGGTTGTGATGAACTTAACAAACCCTAGCTCAAGATATCAACCATACAATTTATTGGAAACCATTCAAAACTTTAGAAATTCCATATAGTTCCATACTCTGCTCCTCCATCTTCTTCCTCTTCTCTTCTTCTTCTCTTCCTCTTCCTCTTCCTCTTCTTCTCTCTTTTCCTCTTCCCCTCTCTCTCTCTCTACGATTTGGTCTCTCAAAAATGAGAGACCAATTGCTCTTATCAAATTGTTTTGTTAAGGTCATGTTTGGCCTTTGCCTTTTTAAATCCTTTTCTCATTTTTTGCAATTAAGTCCTTCTATTCTCTTCTATTCTCAATTTAACTTATGAAATTTCTATTTTTGCATCCAATCTATTCTTCTTATGTCATATATATCCTACTTGGATAAGTTCCACTTTTACCCTTGCTTAGGATATTAATTCCGATTTTACATTTACTTTAATTATACCCAAAACATGTTATAAAACTGTTAGGGTATAATTTGGGGTGTTACACGTTGTCTCGAAAAATATGAAATTTCGACTATATCGGAATTCAACGAAATTCGCTTGGTCAATTAAATTTTGCATGACGAACCCAACGATGAGGTCCATTTCATCATCCGAGATCTAGAAAACTTTCAGGTTTTCAACTTGTATCGTAGCAGTAAGTTCATTTTGTTTGCCCCATTTTTTGGAAAAGCTCAAATTTACCCGGGTTTTATAGCACCACTTCGTAACAAGCCAATGAAACCAAATGCTGAAGACAACAATAATACAAAAAATAAGATAAGACTTAAATCTTGATAGAATAATCATTTTATTAAGAGATAGATTGAAAAAAAGAGAAGTGTAAATTAGAGATTTTCAAGCAAAAATGACTGAAAAATCACTCATTTTTACTTAAGAAATATGAGTGACTAAAGAAGAAAGAAGAGAAAGTGAAGTGAAAAAGAAGCTACTACTTTATTTACAAAAGTAAATCAATCTAATTTTTCAAGGAAAGTAGTTTATATAAATCATATAAAGAGGATTGTGACAAATTTAATTTTACAAAATATATTTTTATACAATTTGTTTGCAAGAAAATTAATTTTCACATAAAAATAGACTTTCACAATTATTTATAAAGGTACAAAATTGAATTCAATTTTTGAAAGAAAAAAGGAAAAAAAAAATCATATTTTAGTTAAGAAAAATCATATTATAATTACAAATTTATGCAAGTTTTTGAAAGTTAAAACTTTTGTTATAATAAAAATAAATTGTCCTTACTTGACTCGAACTGACCTCATTCCTATGCCATTACCTTTTGAACGTTGACCGCTTCTTACCACATGAACTAGGTATGATTAAAAAAAAAAATTAGTGCATTTGTTTTATTTAGAAATGGAATTTTTGAAAAAAATTAAGAAGGAAAGTTTTATTTTCATAATTTTAATTAAAAAAGAAAGCTTAGTTTCCACAATTTTAGGTGTACAAAAGACTATGTTCCCAGTGCTTTTGAAAAGAAAATAGAAGAAAGAAATTATAAAAACAAAACAAAAAACAAAAACAAATTCTTTCACTTATTATTATTTATTTAAAGTATTTAGTTTTAAAATTAATATTTCACAACTATTCACTCTTGCATTATATTATAATATAAATTTCATCCCTTATAAGCTTGTCTCTATTGGGACTCGAACTCTTGACCCCTCCCCTACCCGTCTAAGCTCTTAATCATTTGATTTATGTTTTATTAGCCTTTCTCTAATTATTTAAACAAACAAACACGTAAGCATTAGGTGGAAATTGGTGAATTGCCCATCTTTATAATTAAATAAATAAACTAATTTTATAATATAAAATTAATTTCAATTGACCTTATTTTAAAGATATATTAAAAATTTTTGATGGGTATAGAATTAGACCAAGTATCCCACTCACAAATTCTCGATAGAGCAATGGGGCCGAGTCTCGCCCGTATCCTTCCATAACAAATTTCCCAAATTGTAGGTCCTGGCCATTAGGCCCAAACATGGATTTGGAAAAATAGGAGGCCTATATTCAGCCGCTTAACCCAAATCCTTCCAATAATGTACATAGAATATTCCCTGCAAAAGATAACCTATTCAGCCCAATCAAGTCCTATTATAAAAGGAAGAAAAAGTAATAAGATCATAGATGGGAATCCTCCAATAAAGAAGGAGGATTATCCCAACAAACTCCTCGACTAATCCGTTGCTAAATCTAGGGCTAACAATATGAGGAAACATATCCTCCAATGGGAAGGACTCCTAGTCATCGGACGATCATCCACTATAAATACAAAGCCACCCAATTGGTGAAAGGTACGCTCATTCAGACGTCAATACTAAGCAATATAAGCATTCTCTCTCTCGTAAAGAAACCGACTTAGCATCGAGCGGCTCTCTGCACGTACCCTCGACCCCCTTCTTCTTTCAGAGGAGTGCCACATCCAGCTCGCCGATCAACAACAGCTAGCAGTTAGCCCTACCTCACCCTCGACAATCCAACAAACAAGATCCCAAATTCCTCAAAGAATCGGTCCACTTTCAACACTTAAGCACGCCGAGCCTACTCCAGTTGAAAGCATCATCAATACGCTGCCTCGTGGGAACGAGATGCCCTTCATAAATATAACTAATTTCTCGCCATCGATGGCACGACACTAACACAAGCAGAGCAACACTAACCCTACTAAGGATGCCGCCGTGACCGGCCATAGAGATGCGCATACAGCCACCGTACAGCAAGCGATCCAAAGCAACGCAAACGAGGTGGAAGACTCCGCCACAACCGGGCCGCTTTGATAGGAAATAAAACAACTCACTGCATACAAATACAACACTCGAAGAGCGACGATTCGGGGAAGGTCACAATGTTCCTCCACACGAGGACAACACGCTATGGTAATCCCCCTAAATACCGCGAGGCGGAATCTAGCCGGGCCCGGGCTGGCCCACAACCAGCCCCTCGTAGGGAAGAGGATCGAGCAAGACAAGGAGGACGAAGTAGACACTGAATCCACAACATCCTCCCCGATCACAAGAGAACGTATTACGGGGAGCAAAGGTTTGCGGACCTCCAACAAGCATTTAGCCGTGTGAAGGAAGTAGTTAAAGGGCGCACTCGACACTATGGATAATACCCCGGTACAACAAAATGTAATCACCTTTCACTTCGAGAAGCCGGGAGCTACCCGCTCCCGCCAAATTCGTACGCTCATTTGCCATCTGACGGCGCAAGGATCCCATCATCTCAATACCTAAGGCGAATCGCATGGAGCCGCACGGGTATCCGCACCCCGGTCCCATGCAGCATGCCCGCCACCACCTTAAAAGGCCCGGCTATGGCCTGGTTCAACAGAATCCCCTCTTCAACGATTTCTTCATCTCGTATATCAACGCGCTCGCCTCCCACTTCATCTAGGCTAGACATACAGAAGCCTAGAAGCACTGCATCTCGCAATCCATCAAACATAACAAACATGCAGAAATTTCTGGGAAGTCATACGCATAAATCTGCTTAATGCCGAGTCCCTCAAGATAGATGTATTCTGACGAAAAGTTCGGCCGTCACGGCCTTCATCATGGTCAAAAGTACCCAAAGACCTGATGTTTTCTATCTTAACATGGCAGGGTTCTCGCTAAGCGAGAAAGAAATACATAAACGGAGAGGAGGCCCTCACATCAAAGAAGGAGGCTCTTCCGCTAGCAGGGCAAGAGCGAAAGAAGCGACGGGGACGGGCCGAGGCAGGCGACCGAGAGAAATCTCGGGGCGGAGCGGAACGATCCACCCAAAGACAAAGGAACCTTAGGGATGCTGGGCCGTCCTGCTTAGAAGAACGACAATGACGCTACTCGCGCGGCGCTTCACTCCCTTAACGACCTCAGATTAATACTTAAGTTCTACATGAGGTACGAATGAAGCGGAGTTCCTAAGATGGCCCGGCGCGGTGGCAAGTGAATCCGTACCCGGAGATAACACCCGAAGTATTGCGAGTTCCACCGGGGACTATGGACATAGCACGGATAAGCGTATTCAATTGAGGAGAGAGATAAATTATACGATGCGGCGGATATCTACAGTGATTTCATATCTCACGGGAGTCAATCTGAGGCCGGTCAGGAATCGAGACCGGGCCGGCTCGACCACCAGCAGCCTCGTCGGACGGCGACCCGGCCTCCGATAGCCCACAGGGGAAATCACGTGATCTCGGGATTTCTTTGGAGGGGAGAATCAAGTTCGGCTCGAAGAGCCCACTTCGCGCCCGGCCTCAGATGTCGGCGGAACATGGGGGAGAATGCGGTCGGTATCTAAAATCTGCGAGAGTCGACACTCTTATCACATTCTCCGACTCGGACTTGGAAGGGTGTCGACACCCCATGGCTGACCATTAATCCGTGCAATTGTGGCAAACCACGGCGGTCCAGCCGGGTCCCTAGTAGACAACGGGAGCTCGGCCGACATCATTTTGCATCGGCCTTCGACAAAATGGGAATTGGAAGAGAAAAGCTAGAACACAGCCGACACTGTCGAGTGGTTTTCGGGAAAAGGTGTTACCATTAGGATCGATCAAGCTGGTGCTAACAGCAGAGCCCCCTTACCAACAACAAACGCTGACAAGGTTCCTCATAGTGGGCGCCGTCGGCTATAACATGTTCTTCAGGCGGGGCCACTCTCTCAGCGCGATAAAAGCCATCCCCTCGGCATATCACGGTAATGGAGATTCCGGCCGGTAAGCGGTGTTGGGACGGTTCGAAGGAGATCGGTGAGTGTGCGAAATGCTACACCGCCTCTATGAAACAAAAAGCGGTCGACAATGTAAGCATGGGAGAGCTTGATATGCGTGATGAAGTATTCACTCGGCCCGAGCCCTCAGAAGAACTGGAACCAGTAACATTGGATGACGACCCAGAGCATCTCGCCTATATCGGCTCCAATTAGCAGAAGGCCTCAAAGGCCTCCTCACCCGATTTTAAAGGCGGAAACGAGGGGACATGCTTATGGACGGTGACATGAGTGGCATCGACCGCGGTCATCGCTCATAAACTAGCGCCAGCCCATCTTTGAGCCGGTTAAGCGAAGCGAAATTTCGCACGGAGAGACAAGGCTAAGTCAACGAAGAAGTCGGAAGCTCCTCCAAGCGAGGCTGATCGGGAGTAGAATACCCCGAGTGGTTGGTCGATGTTGATAACTCGATCAAAAGCAAATGGCAAATGGCGGCTCTGTATTGATTTCCACTTGGAAATATAAACAAAGCATGCCCAAAGGGCCAGGTTCCCACCCGGATCGACCTTATCGTAGATGCCACGACCCAGGCCACGAGCTTCTTGGCTTCATGGGCGCCTTCTCGGTTATAACTTGATAAGCATGGACCCGGTGGCGAGGAGAAAGCGTCATTCGTCCTTTGCACATGGGACCTCTTTGTTATTAAGGTAATGCCATTTGGGCTCGAGAATCACAGAGCTGACCAAAGGTTAGTGAGCCGGGATGTTTCGAACGAGATCGTCTGGCTTGATGGAGGTATACATAGGCGACATCTTTGGTAGGTCGCTACGGCCGTATCCACATCGCTCACCTCTCAAGGGCGTTCGGATCTGAGGGATTATAACATGAAGCTGAATCCGGCGAAATGCGCCTTCGGCGTGTCAGCGAGGAAAATTTCTGGGCTTCATAGTCAACCCGCGGGGTGAGCAAATCGGATAAAATAAAAGCATTGCTTGACATGCCATCACCATCGGGGATAAAGGAAGTACAACGATTAACAGGGAGGATCGCAGCTCTAAGTCGATTCGTGTCGAGGGCAAGTGACAAATGCCAGCCTTTCTTCGAGTTTTGAAGAAAGCCTTTGATGGGATGAGAAATGTGAAGCGTTTGTAACCTTGAAAACATGCCCAGGCGCTGCGCCACCCATTCTAGTGAGCTGATAGAGGAGAACTCCTCACGTTGTATTTAGCGATGTCAGTTTTTCAACTAGCGCGGTGCTCGTCGGAGACAAAGGCGGATCTGACACCGATGCACTCGCTGCGATCGAGCTATGAGGGGAGCGGGGAGAGGAGTATCAGAAAATGGAAAAATTAATACTAGCTCGGTGGCCATGACTCGGAAACTTCGATCCTTATTTCGGGCTCACACCATAGAGTCCCGACCGAATACCCCATGAAGCGGGTGTTGCATAAACCGAGAGGTCTCACGGGAGGTTGATGAAATGGGCCATAGAGGCGAGCTGAATTGACATCCGATCTGAGGCCCAACCTGGCCCATAAAAGGCGGATCTAAATGGAATTTCATCATGGAGTCGCCCAGTAGAGCCACAGTCGACCCGCCCAATCAGACGACCTTCACATGTGGAAGCTTTTACGTGGATGGGGCCTCGAATCTGCTTGAAGCGGGCGAGGCTAATCTGACCTCACCGGAGGATAGACATTGAGTGCGCACTTTCGGGTTTGGGTTCACGCCTCGACAACAAGGGTAGAATCTGAGGCCGTAATAGCGAGGCTTTGAGATCTCCGCTCATTCGTTAAGAATTCGTCGGCTAGAGATCCATAGCGATTCCCAAGCTGGTGGTGAGACGGTCGAAGACACATACGAGGCGAAGGGGAGAAGATGATCCTATATCTCCATGAAGTCCATTGACTTATTAAAAAGTTTGTATCGGTTCGGATCAAAGTATGTCCCAGGCAGAGAATGCCCGTGCCGGCAGCTTTGGCAAAGCGGCTCGGCCTTGCGGGGAAGACATTGGGGGATCGGCGCAGTCGAGATACCTGTGAGCCCTCGGTTGACCGCTTACGGCATGGTAGTCGCCCGATGAGATTAAGGTACCACGATGGATGGACCCTGTGGGATTACATTATCGACGAGAACCTTACCAGGACGACCCAAAGGAAGCGGCAAGATAAAGTGAGATCCAGCGGGTTTACCAATCACAAGGAAGCCTACAAGCGATTCTTCACACCCTTCCTAAAATGCATGTAGGAGAGACGAGATACGTGCTAAGAGAAGTTAACGCGAAGGCATATGTGGGAACCATGTCGGACTCGAACATTGGCGGGAAAGTTTTGAGCGGGGATGTTATTGGCCTGATGCTCAAAGATGCTGCCAACCTGGTCGAAAGATCTTGAAGTCTGCCGGGGGAACAACGCTAAAATATCCGCACTCAGTGAGCCTACGACATCAATCACCGATGGCCCTTCCGGCGGAGTGGGGGTTGGACATAGTGGGGCCCTGCCCATTGGCAAAGGCCAATGTAAATTTATAATCGTCGCGGTAGATTATTTCACCAGTGGTGGCTAGGAGCCCACGTAGCCACGATCACGGAGAAGCGGAGAGATCTGCAGTGACTTCGTATGGCGAGCAATCATATCACGGTTGGCATCGAGAGCCTTTGGTCTCGGATAATGGAAACGGAGTTTGATAGCAGCGAGGAATTCGAGGGATTTTTGTCTTAGGAGTTCGGGATTAAAAATTACTATTCATCACCAGCTCACCCACAATCAAATGGACAGGCCGAAGTCACCATCAGAACCCTCAAGGCCGCCCTGAAAACCAAGCTAGAGGATCACCAGAAAGGAGTTAGGTCGAATACTACCCCAGGAGTACTATGGGCCTCTGGGACAACACAGAAGTCGGCAGCTAAGGGACCCTGCCTTTTGCCTAGCCTTTGGAGCAGAAGCCATTAGCCCAGGTTATGAGGTTGGAGATAAAATCTCCCCAGAGTCGAGTTAGCATCGGAGGAGACGAATGGCCAGTACATACAATTTGGAACTCTTGGATGAAAAACGCGAACATGTTCAACAGCGCATAGAAGGGTACCAAAAGGAAGGCGGCCCGTGCTGACAGTCAAGCCCGAAGTTGTCGGGGATTTGGTGCTTAAAAGCACGCGGCGAGGAAGAATCAGCGCATGGGAAACTAGGCCCCAACTGGGAAGGTCCTTACATAATAACCCGAGTCGTCAGACCAGGCAACTATGAGCTTCAAACAGGAGGGAAAAATCCTACAACATACATGGAGCGCGAGCACTGAGACGATTCTATCGATAGGCATCGATTATTAACAAAACCCGAGACCCAGTATCATGTAATGAGTCGAGCCTGTTGTGATTTTAGTATCTCGAACAGTCCAGGAATATGTAAAGAAACATACACAGAAAATTCATGAAAATAAAAGTCCCTCTTTATTCCAAATGAATCATATTCAATTACTGGTCCGGTGGTGTCTTGAAAAAGCATCTGATCTGAAACAATTCCCTCGGCTGTCTTCGGTCTGACGGTACCCTCGAAAAAAAAAAAAAAAAAAAAAAAAGGAAGGGAGACAAAGGAGAAAGACATAATGAAAGAAGACAAGAAGGAGGAGAAGAGGGAAAAAAATGGGGACGGAGGAGAGAGAAAGAAGAAGAAGCCGGATGGAAAATTGTGGAGATAGAAAGAAAGAAAAGAAAAAGGGGAGAAGTATAGCGGGGAGAGAGAGGAAGGAGAAGAGGAAAGAGAGAACGAGGAGTGAGGGGCAAGGGACGCACCAACCCCCCACCCTTAGGACTCATTCCTGCCAAGAGCTAAGGGAAAACATAACCCCATAAAGGGAACTAGGGAAAACATAACTCCCCACGGGGCTTTCGAAGCCGGGTCAGGCGTCAGGAAAAGACAATGAAGACGTGGGAACATCGAGCATCCATCTTACAAACTTCATCCTCCCAGTATGGAAAGCAGAAATCTTCAAAAGCGTAAGGTACAAAAGCAACAGAACCCCTATTTATAGAGAAAGCATCCGAAGGCACAGGCAACCGTTCAAAATTCCCCATCAAATCCCGACATTAAGCGGTTCGCTTCTTGATAATGAAGGACGCACGAAGCGGCTCCTCATAGGCGCCTCTTCATGCAGGCGTCTCCCCCTTAGGGAATACTCTATGGCTTGATTGCCGACCAGACCACAGCGCCATGAGCATAGCTGCTCGCTTTGACGAGCTCCCACTATTTATCGGGACGAGGCCCTCCATTTGTACTTGGCAGACAAGGCTCCTCCTATGACTCTGTGGCGGGCTCCCGCTTCCAACACGGGCGGAGCCAGAGCTCCGCCTCTGTCATCAGACTTAAAGCCTTCTTAGTGCTGTAGACGGGCTCCTCCCTCATTAATGAGCTCTCCCTTCAACACGACGAGGCGAGCTCCGTATTTATCGAAGATGAAGCTATCTCGTACTTGACGAGGCGGGCTCCTCACATACGTGGCCGAGCTCTCCCTTGACCTGACGAGCCGAGCTCAGCTGATATCAAGGCGAGCCCTTCTCTGTACTTCATGACGGGCTCCTCCCTCGATGGCGAGCTCTCCGCTGGCACGGGGCGGACGAGCTCCGTGCATTTGCTCGGGCCAGGCCACTCCCTTTGTACTTGAAGCAGGCACGGGCTCTCCTGCAACTCACCTTGAAAGCCCAGGCTGCCCGCCCCGGCCGCGGCCAGGGCTGACCTCTATTTATCGGGGCAGGCCCTCCAGCGTACTTCAAACGGCGAGCTCCTCCACCTGGCTTTCCGCCCGAGCCGGGCTCTCCGCTTCAGCACGAGGCGGGCGAGCTCCCTCATTCATCGAGACAAGCCGCCTGCGCATGCTTGTGGGCGGGCTCCTCCCTCGTGTGAGCTCCCTTCAACACGGAGCGGGCAGGCTCCATCCTATTTATCGGGACCGAGGCCCTCCGCGTACTTCCCAAAGCAGGGCGGGCCCGCCACCTAACTCACCTTGTGAGCTCTCCCTTCGGCCGCAGGGCGAGGTGAGCTCCCTTTATTCATCGAAGACAAGCCCTTCTTGTGCTTGACAGAGGGGCGGGCTCCTCCTACGTGTGACTCTCCCTTCAACCTGGCGAGCGGCTCCATGTGCTCGGGGCGAGCCCTTCTGCGTACTTCAGCAGACGGGCTCCTCCCTCGTGAAGCTCCCTTCGGCCGCGGCGAAGCGAGCTCCAGCTATTCGCCGAGAGCGAGCCCTTCTGCATGCTTGCGGGCGGGCTCCTCCCTCAGTGAGCTCTCCCTTCCAGCACGGGCGAGGCAGGCTCCATCCCATTTGCTCGGGGCCGAGCCGCCTACCATTGCGCTTCAGCGAGGCGGGCTCCTCACTCGTGGCAGACTCTCCCGCCAGCACGAGCGAGCGAGCTCCTACATTCATCGAACAAGCCCTTCTACGTACTTGAGGCGGGCTCCTCCCTCGTGTGAGCTGCTCCCTTGACCACGAGGCGGGCGAGGCTCCATCCTATATTTATCAAGGCGAGCCCTTCTACGTACTTCATGAGCCGGGCTCCTCCCTCAATGACGAGCTCTCCCTTCAACACGGAGCGGGCGAGCTCCCACTATTCATGTCGAAGGCGAGCCCCTTCTACGTGCCCGGCCAGACGGGCTCCTCCCTCACGTGGCGAGCTCTCCCTTGACACGAGGCGGACGAGCTCCATGCATTTATCGGGGCGAGCCCTTCTCACATTGCTTCAACGGGCTGGGCTCCTCCCGCGATGGCGAGCTCTCCCTTCAACACGAAGCGGAGCCAGGCTCCCACTTTATTCATGAGCGAGCCCTTCCTCTGCGCTTGGCGGATGGGCTCCTCCCTACGATGTGAGCTCTCCCTTGGCCTGGTGACGAGCTCCATGTTTATCGGGGCCGAGCCCTCCAGCTGTGCCTGAAGCAGGCGGGGCTCGCCCACCTGACTCACCTTGGCTGAGCTCTCCCTTCAGCACGGCGGGCTGAGCCCTCTGTTGTCGGGGCCGAGGCCCTCCGCTGTACTTTGAACGGGGCGGGCTCCCTCCCTACTGACTCACCTTAATGACTCCCTTGACACGGGCCGGGCGAGCTCCCTATTCATCAGGCAAGCCGCTTCTCGTACTTGTGAGGCGGGCTCCTCCCTCGATGGCGAGCTCCCTTCAACACAGGCGGGAAGCAGAGAAGCCATCTATTTATCGGTGAGGCCTCCTACGTACTTGTGAGGCAGGGCTCCTCCCTCATTCTGTGAGCTCTCCACGCCAGCCACAGACGGGAGCTGAGCTCCACTATTCATCAAGGCAGGCCCTTCTCACGTACTTCAACAGACGGGCTCCTCCTGTCAACCCGAGCTCTCCCTTGACACGACGGAGTGACTCCATCTATTATCAGGCAGGCCCTCCACGTGCAAGCAGAGCTGGGATACTCCACTGACTTCACCTTGTGAAGAGCTCTCCCTTGGCACGGGCGAGGCAGGCTCTACATTTATCGGGGCAGGCCCTCAGCTGTACTTGAAGCGGCGGGCTCCTCCCACAACTCACCTTGGCAGGCTCTCCCTTCCAGCACGAGGCGGGACGAGGCTCCCTGCATTCATCAAGACAAGCCCTTCTACGTACTTGACGGAGGACGGGCTCCTCCCTCGATGACGAGGCTCTCCCTTCCAGCACGGGCGGGCCAGGCTCCATCGTATCGGGGCAGGCCTCAGCTGTACTTCAAGCGGGCGGGCTCACCACTGCAAACTCACCTTGGCTTGAGCTCCCTTCAGCACGAGGCCCGGGCCAGGCTCCCTACATTCATCAAGACAAGCCCTTCTACGCCGCCCAGCCAGGCGGGCTCCTCCCTCGAGTGGCTTGAGCTCTCCCTTCCAGCGCGGGCGGAGGCAGGCTCCATGTATTTATCCCGGGGCGAGCCGCTCTGCGTACTTGGCCAGACGGGCTCCTCCCTCGTGTGAGCTCTCCCTTCAACACGGGCAAGCGAGCTCCCATTATTCATCAAGGCGAGGCCCTTCTACGTACTTCACGGGGACCGGGCTCCTCCCTCGATGGCGAGCTCTCCCCCTTGACACGACGGGCCAGGCTCCATCCCATTTTATCGGGACGAGCCCTTCATTACTTCACGAGGCGAATCCTCCCTCGATGTGAGCTCTCCCTTCGACACGAGACGGACGAGCTCCCTACATTCATCAAGACAAGCCCTTCTACGTACTTCAACGAGACCGGGCTCCTCCCTCGTGGCCAGGCTCTCCCTTCAGCACGGGCGGGAGCCAGGCTCCATCTATTTATCAAGGCAGGCCCCTTCTACGTACTTCTTGAGACGGGCTCATCATTGTGAGCTCTCCCGCCCGGCCACGAACGGACGAGCTCCCGCTATTCATCAAGACGAGGCCCTTCTACGTACTTGGCAGACCGGGCTCCTCCCTCATTGGCAGGCTCTCCCTTCAACACGAGGCGGGGCGAGCTCCATTATTGCTCGGGACGAGCCCTTCTACGTACTTAGCGGAGCTGGGCTCCTCCTCGTGTGAGCTCTCCCTTGGCCTGGGGCGGGAGCCAGAGCTCCGCCCCAATTCATCAAAGGCGGCCCCTTCTCTCCGTACTTCAGCGGATGGGCTCCTCCCTCGTGACGAGCTCTCCCTTCAGCACGAGGCGGGGCAGGCTCCATCGTTTATCGGGGCAGGCCCTCGCGTGCTTCAAACGGGCCGGGCTCCTCCTGACTCACCTTGACCAGGCTCTCCCTTCGGCACGGGGCGGACTGAGCTCCCTACATTTATCGGGACGAAGCGCCAGCTGTCGCACCAAGCGGGCGGGCTCCTCCTGCAGCTCACCTTGGCGAGCTCTCCCCTTCCAGCACGAGGCGGAGCGAGCCACTGTCGTCAGGCGAAGCGCCTGCGTACTTGGCGGGCGGGCTCCTCCCTCGATGGCTGAGCTCCCTTCAACGGGCGAGCGAGCTCCATCTATTTATCGGGGCGAGCCCTTCCTGCATGCTTTAACGAGACGGGCTCCTCCCTCGTGGCGAGCTCTCCCTTCAGCACGAGCCGAGACGAGCTCCAGCTGTGCGTCGAGAGCGAGCCCTTCCTGCGTACTTGACGAGACCCGGGCTCTCGCCGATTAGCGAGCTCTCCCTTCAACCGCAGGCGAGGCGAGCTCCGTCTATTTATGGGGCCGAGCCCTCCTTGTACTTCAAACGGGGCGGGCTCCTCCTACAAAACTCATTGGCAGGCTCCCTTGGCCACGAGGCGGGGACGAGCTCCCATTGTATCGGGAGCGAGCCCTCCCGCGTACTTGAAGCCAGACGGGCTCCTCCACTACTGACTCATCTTGACGAGCTCTCGCCTTCAACACGAGGCGGGCCCAGGCTCCCTGCATTCGCCCAGGCAGGCCCTTCTCTGTACTTCAGCAGACAGGCTCCTCCCTCATTGGCCAGGCTCTCCCTTGGCCACCAGGCGGGGCAGGCTCCCTACATTTATCGAGCGAAGCCACTTCTGCGTACATCAACGGGCCGGGCTCCTCCCTCGTGTGGGCTCTCCCTTTAACACGGCGGGGCGAGCCCCAATGTTCCCTCGGGCTGAGTTCCTCGCACCTTGAGACGGCGATTCAGATTCGCGTTTCGTCAACGGCTCTTCCCATCGATTCGACACGGCGAGCCCTGCGCTCTGCGTTAAATGAGCTGCTTGACCACGTAATTGGGGAACGAGCCGGGATAAGCGGAATGAGTATCACGAAATTTCAACGTGCGGTTCAAATTCACCAGGATCAATCTTCGGGTTATACGACTCGGGAAAAAGAATAAAGATAGCTCAGCCAGAACACAAATTTCCAAAAATAAGCATTTGTTGAAAAAAGGGCTACGGACATCGGGCCGGGCCCGATAAAAGGGGAGAGGTTGACAAAAAAAAAAAAAAAAAAAAAAAAACATCGAGTGAATCCAGTTCGGGCGTCGGGACGGCCAAGAGTGAAGAGATCTCATTAGGGGTGGCGGGCTCTGGGAATAATTCATATCGGAAGACCCCTCCGCTCCTGCGTCGTAGGGAGGAATTGAGTGAAATCTAGATGCAGGTATGCCCGAGCGACCCATACGTTGAAAAAGCGAGCCACCCGAGTACTTTGGGCACAGCGATCACCATGGTGTTTGATAACCTGAATCCCTCCCGAGCAACCACATCGCGGCGTCTTGATGAAGATCTGCTTTCGCCAAACCATTACATTCATCGGCTCACATTAGTCTTGATAAATTTGCGGCGAGAAGACTCACGATGAAGCGACCTCGACAACGCCTTGCCCTCCCGAGCCTCGCGACAAGCAATTTCGAGCTGTTTTTCTTTGGCGCTCAAGCCACCAGTAACCGCGTGAAGCTCCATTCGAAGATCTCGTTGCTCACCTCGAGATGGCAGGTTCCTCCACGGCTTTGTTGGGCTCGTCACAGGGCGGACTTGACCCTCTCGAGTCTCGACCAAATCATTTCGTGCAACCTGAAGTTCACTCCGAACCTCCCGGAGCTCGCCCTCAGCATTCGTCAAACCGCTCGGGCCTCGTTCTCTCTATTCTCTGCCCGAGCACGAGCCGATGGAAATGTGCCCTAAGTTCGGACTTCGTCGCTCTGTTTCTTCCCCCATCAAGCGCTGCGCTCGTCCTTGCGGCTCGTCCTTCCCGAAGTCAAAGTAGTCACTTTAAGCCTTATAAATTCGGGGATGATCCTTACATGTTTCTCATTCGGTTTGGCTTTTCGGTAAGCCCCCACTTCAAATAGTGGCGGCACGCAGAACAAACGAAATTGGGAGCTGGGACGCAGAGGCAGGGCGGAGAGTTAACACAGTGCCAAACTACGAAATAAATCCGCACGAAGAGCGAGGCCAAGCTACTCCTCAGCGACAACTCCTTTTTGATTTCTCGATATCGAGTCGGTAAGGATGGATGAAAGCGGCACCACGCCCGCCAGTTCGGCATTAGATAGCGAAGAAGTCTTTGACTTGATCTGACCTTCGATTTTGCTTTCTTTCTCCTCGACCGGACACCTTCGGGGAGATGGCTTGGCGAGTCGAGGTTTCCACTCTGATTATAGGCAAAATTACCCAGCAGTGGTCGACTTTCCAGCGCTTATGGGATTCCCACCTCGCTGATAGGCTCGGAAGAGGGAGCGAACAAGAACGGAGATCTCAGCGACGAGGACGGGGGCCAGCTGGGCAGCTGGATGAGGGGACTCGGGTATTTCTAATCTCACGAACTTTGTTGCGATTTGGTGATCCCTCTTGGGAGAATGTCTGTTCCTCCTCCTCTTTGCACTCCGAGGTTTTTGAGATATCCCTTCCGGATGAGCTAAGATCTCCTCGGGTGGGAGGCGAGCCCACGCGTGAAGGGCCGAAAGCTCCCGAGTAGAAGAGCGAAAGGCCTAAACGGAAAGATTTGGCGGACTTGGACCCGAGGATGGGCGGGGACATCAGGCCTTGGCTGCAGCGTAGGAGCAGGCCCGAGCCATTCGATCCTTTTGTGAAGCGACAACGAGTGTATCTTCATCGCTAAGCTCAGAGCCCGAGCATGCGAAAAATATAAGGAAACTGGGTGAGTATTCAACCCGACTTTAGATGTTGATTAGGCCAAAGGTAGGATGATACTCACGAGAGGTTCATCAGGAGCTCAAGATTACGCCTAGGGTGTCTTCCCTATCTAAAGAGTTGTACTCCCAGTTGGAACCGCTGACAAAGAAATATCGAATTTTCCATGTCCTATGAGAAGAAGGAAGATCCGAAATCACCAAAGGGGCTCCAGGACGTCTAGGGAAATAAATAAACCCCCTCGTATTGTAGTCGGATTAAAAGATCAGGGTAAAGCCACGTTAGGGACCTTGAGTCCCCTGTCTCTAAAAAAGACCAGCAAACCCACTAAAATGCCCCAACCATTAGGGACCGGGTTGGGAAGAGCGGAATCTGAGGAGTCTTTGAAGAACTTGTTTGATGAAAGGGTCTGATGGAAAGCGAGGCTAGTTATCAAAGGCGACCTCGAAAAACATATCGTGCAGGCACGGAGGTAACATAAGGTCAAAAAATCGAGGAATTCATATCGAACACCGGAAGAGGCCGGTGTCGCTGGGAGAGCCAAAAAGTAAGATTCATATAAAGGGCCAACACTACTGGGACCCACCTTCACAGAGTGTCGAACGGCGGTCCTAAGATAATCGGAATTTAGGGTATTTTATCGGTGCTCTTCCTTTTTCCCTTACCTAAGGGGAGGGAGGTGCCCTCCCTGAGCGGGTTGAGGCCGAGCACATCCAAGCAATGGAAAAGGCCCCGGCTGCGGGGCAAACATGTGAGGAATCTTGTTCGTCACGCCAAGAGGAGGAATGTTTAGGACCCATGATGTAACCAAGCCGAAATCCAGGGCGGCCAGAGGCCCTAGGGGCCTGCGGTGGCAGTATCAATCGAAGAAGCAAAGGCAGGCGGGGATCACAGCGGGCTGAAATAAGAAGAAAACACCGAGAGAAAGGGACCCGGCGAACGGATAGAGAAAATCCGAGCGAGAAGCACAAAAGCGTAAATAAATAGAAGGTTAAGAGACCGGAGGAGCCGCGAGGCTAAGGGTCGTCAAAGCGGAAGAGAGACGGCGCGAGAAACCAAAGTCATTATTAATAACGACTAATGGCGGGCGGGTACAATCAGATGACCGCATGGAGTGCGTGATGGCGAGGACATTACCAGTGCCACCACACGCGTTCATTTTCTGAGGGGGCTGGGCGTGTTGGGAGTGCTTCAGATTAGACCAAGTGTCCTGCGGCCGATGACCGTTGGAGTGAGACCATAGTATCCTTCCATAACGACTGACGGTCAGGCTCATTAGGCCCAAACATGGATTTGGAAAAATGGGGCCCTTATTGACCGGTCGACCCCAGTCCTTCTGATAGCGGGAAGATAGAATATTCCACTGAATGCTGTTAGGTCGATCAAGTCACCATTATAAAAGAAAAGAAGGGAAGAAAAAAAGTAATAGAAGGCGGATTAGATGGGAATCCTCAATAAAGAAGGAGGATTATCCCCGATAAACTCCTTGACTAATCGGATTCTTAAATCTAAAGGCTATATTATGAGGAAACATATCATACGATACAGGAAAGAACTCTACAAGTCATAGGCGATCATCATAAATACAAGCCACCCCATCGGTGAAAGGTACGCTCATTCAGACGTCAATACCAAGCAATATAAGCATTCTCTCTTCTCTCGAGAAAGAAAGCCGGCTTGGGCATCGGATGGCCTCGGGCACGACCCTCGCCAGGCCGCTATGCACTCTTCTTGCAGAGAGTCTGTGTCAGAGCTGTAGATCCAGCGACAGCGAGGCGACAGTCCTACCTCAGCCTCGACAATCCAACAGCCTGCATCCCAGCCCGCCAGCAATCCGGGTCCAGCCCAGCGACCCCTACACGCTCCATCCCAGTTCCAGTTGAAAAAAACATCATCAAATTTAACAGAAATTTCCTTTAAAACAAAGTCTTTACAAGTTTAATACAAGAAAAATCAATTGTCCTCTATTAAAAATGATATTTTTATCCATAAAATATTCAAATTCTTATTTTGTGAAAAAAAAAAAAGAACAAGACTTTAAAAATATTAGTCAATAAATTCGCTACCATTTAAAAAAAAAAAAAAACCTATTCAAGATTTTTACAAGAATTCAAAAGGTTTTCAGGTATGAATTTAGAAGGAGATCTTGACTTTTTAATGCAAAAAGTGTTTATTTGACTTTTATTAAAAAGAATATCTTTCAATTTGATTTTTTAATTAAAAAAAAAAGTGTTTAATCGGACTTTATTGAAAGAGAATATCTCTATACACACATCTAGACTATAAAAAACATAAGTTTAATTTTCTAAGAATAAATAAACCAATAAGATATATGAGTAATAAGTTTATCTAAAAGGATTTTTGCCTTTATTTGATTAAGCTTTTACCACTTAATTCTTATTTTGTGAAAAAAAAAAAACAGAACAAAACTTTAAAAATATTAGTCAATAAATTCGCTACCATTTAAAAAAAAAAAAAAAACCTATTCAAAAGATTTTACAAGGAATTCAAAAAGGTTTTCAGGTATGAATTTAGAAAGGAGATCTTTTGACTTTTTAATGCAAAAAGTGTTTATTTGACTTTTATTAAAAGAATATCTTTCAATTTGATTTTTAATTAAAAAAAAAAGTGTTTGTCGGACTTTTGTTGAAAGAATATCTCTATACATCTAGACATAAATAAACATAAGTTTAATTTTCTAAGAATAAAATAAACCAATAAAAGATATATGAGTAATAAGTTTATCTAAAAAGGATTTTTGCCTTTATTTGATTAAGCTTTTACCACTTAATTCTTATTTTGAAAAAAAAAACTTTAAAAATATTAGTCAATAAATTCGCTACCATTTAAAAAAAAAAAAAAACCTATTCAAAAAGATTTTACAAAAGGGAATTCAAAAAGTTTTCAGGTATGAATTTAGAAAGGAGATCTTGACTTTATCACAAAAAGTGTTTATTTGACTTTTATTAAAGAATATCTTTCAATTTGATTTTAATTAAAAAAAAAGTGTTTGTCGGACTTTTATTGAAAGAATATCTCTATACACACATCCTGAACTATAAAAACATAAATTTAATTTTCTAAGAATAAATAAACCAATAAGATATATGAGTAATAAGTTTATCTAAAAGGAATTTTGCCTTTATTTGAAAAAAGAAAAGCTTTTACCACTTAATTTAAATGTCGGTCTAAAATTATTTTTAGCATACAGAAAAACCTTATAAACATTTACATGAGCCTTTCAATTTTTTATTTGAAGTTATTTATTCCAAGGGAAATAATCTACTCAATTAAGAACATATTTTAAAATCAATGTTATTTTATATATTAGAAAAAATCAGAAGGATATTTTTTTATTTTACATTAAAAGAATTCTATTAACTAAAGAAACAGATTAATATTAAATATTTTTTAAAATAAAAATAATTTTATGGATTAAAACTAACAAATACACAAATTAATGGACGGAACAAAAATACAAGATTTCGACTCAAGACCAACAAATGTGATGATATTACAGTGACTAAAATACCTATGATTTGGGTTTGCAACATATTTATTAACAACTAATCTAATTTGTTGTCCATGTGCTTTTCTGTGATCGAATACGAGACACTGTAACAAAACAATGAAAAAGATTCAAGAAAAATAAAATAAAACTCAGTCATATATGGAATAACTATTTTTTTTTAAAGAAATAACTAATAAAATAAAACTTAGTCATATATGGAATAACCATTTTTTTTAAAGAAATAACTTGATAAAAAGATGTGTGGATGGGCGATTTTAAGTCATGAATGGCCAAAAATTTAAGTAACATGAGTGGCTAGAAGAGAAAATTGAAAGAAAATGAGGCTTAATATTAAGTATTTAATGTTGAAAAAAAAACCTTACCAAAAGAAAAAGACAAAAAACGTTTATAAAAACAAGTTTTTTTTTCTAATCTTGTTTTGCAAATGATCTTTTCCTAAATAATTATTTGTTTTATTTTTTTCAATGGTCCACTTAATTAGTAAAAATCGTAACAATAAAATTTAAATAATAATGAGAATAGTAATAGCTTATTAAAGAAACAAAAACTTGTTTGAATATAACAATCGGCTTATTAAATAAATCGTTTGTTTAAAATATTTCCTAAGCAAATTGATTATCCAATAAAAATAAATAAATACAAAATTTAATCTATATCGGACTTTTATTTATTAATAAAATATATAATAATCTTATTGAAAATCAATTTCACTTATCACCCAAAGATACACTTCTAACTCATTATTTTATTCACCGTTTTCATCCTCCAAAGTATTCCATCAAGAACATTGCCACAAGATGCTATCCAATAAAATGAAAATAAATAAATAATTTAGTCCCACATATCTAACTAATATTATAAAATGTTCAATATTTTAAAAAGAAAAAATATAAGAAACTAAAGAAGGGAGAACGTTTTAAGTCATTAAATAAATAAGTAAAAACATTAATAAAAAGACAGGACATAAAAAGAAAAAATAGAAAAGGTCTCATATTTAAGTCATTAAATAAATAAGTAAAAACAATAAAGGAAAAGGGGAGTAGTAAGAAAAAGACTATAAAATAAACAAGATGTATTGATATATAGAGAACCATAAAGATATTCATAAAGAACGTGTGAAACGGTGGAAAGGTATAAATAAATAACCAAATGACCTTCCAAGACGGTCTTCACTACCCCTTCCTGCACAGGAATCCCCCTCTCCCACTCACTAACACCTCCCTCCATAAAATAATAATGACAAAAGGATTTGGAGACTTGAGGATTCACATCTCCAACAAAACAGGTTTAACCAAAGACCTTGGGTTTAATAGGAAATAATGGATGATTTGAAAATAATTAAGGATGTATTGATTAAAAGACCTTTCGAAAACAAAATTTTGGAAATTTAAGGCCACAGTTTAGTTGAAATTTTTAGCTATCGAAATTCGAATATGAAAATTTTTGATGTATTACAATATTTAGTTTTTCGTTTCGAAAATACGTTTAAATCTTGAATTTGGTTGAAAATAAAAAAAGGTATCAAAATGGTTTGTAAACCAATTTCTTGAAAATGAAGATTAATAAACTTGATAAATATGTTTAAAATGCGGAGGTTCATACTTGGTAGTCCGTATTTTTCGTGAGCGCGATGAGAAGAAAATCAGTGGAAGGCGAAGGGGAAGAAAGAAGAAAATAGCGCGATCGGAGTGTTTCGTTTTGTCACGTCGGCCGAATCGTGTTTTTCGATTTGAATTTAGCCGAGACGCATCCTTGAAACCGGTTTTAAATTAAGTATATAAAATCATTGAAAATAGTGAATTCGTTTTTGCTGTTTGAATTTTGTTTTTATGCGATTCGTAGCTAAACGTGTTTTTCGCGTTTTGAAAAGTTTGAATAAGAAAAGCGAGAGAAAATTTTCTACCTCTTAAACGTGGCTGTCATCATCAATTTTTATCCTCATTTTGATAAAAATATCCTTGTTGTTTTCTTGTAAAAATAATATCTTCTTTTCAAATATATATGTAAATACATAAAATGACAAAAAACATTTTTGTCCACAATAAGTCAATTTTCAAGAAAAAACATGGAGATGGTTAGATTTACAAATCTTGACTTATTTGAGGTCTTTTAACTAAATACTTCAATAACTAATGGTAAGGAATAGCCCAATTAGAACTGAAAATGACATCTTGTTACTTAAAAAATAAGCTGTGGAGACCATGTCAACCCAAAAATATTTAAGGAAATTCATTTGAAACAATAATAGGGCTTGAGTAGTAGTCTCAAGAAGGTGTTTGTTCATTCTCTCTATTACCCCATTTGAAAATGATGTAACTACACAAAATGTTTGATGGAGAATCTCATGTCAAATAGCATTCATCTAAAGTTATTGGCGTCATATATTGAGCCAATAAAGTAATAATATTATTCAAGTGTAAATGAGTGATTTTCAAGCAAAAATGATTGAAAAATCACCCATTCTTACTTAAGAAATACGAGTGGTAAAGAGAAAGAAGAGCGAAGTGAAAAGAAACACCACTTTATTCTGAAATAAATCAATCTAATTCTTTTTTGAAGGAAAAGTAGTTTATATAAATCATATAAGAGGATTATGACAAAATTTAAATTTTACAAAATATATTTTTTATACAATTTGTTTGTAAGAAAATTAATTTTCACATAAAAATAGACTTTCACAATTATTTACAAAGGTAAAAAATTGAATTCAATTTTTGAAAGAAAAATGGAAAAAAAAAATCATATTTTAGTTAAGAAAAATCATATTATAATTACAAAATTTAAGTGCAATTTTTTGAAAGTTAAAAACTTTTGTTATAATATAGTAAATTAATAAACTGCTGGGTACCGAATCTAGGACCCATCATTACTATTGTCATGGACTTATTGTGTGGCGTCAGTGTGCGATGAAGACTTTATTGAAGATGGCGTCGCGTGGTTTTGAGCTAATGGTGTAAGAGCCACCAGGATAGTGCGCGTCTTGAAGTGGATCGAGGTGAAGCTGGCACAGGTCGGGCATGGAGCCGGTTAAGTTGGGAGCTTGTCGGTCTTGGACGACTATGAAAGAAGGGTGTTGGCCTACCACACTGGCCCCCGGTCGGGAGAGTACGGAGCGGCTCTTTGATGTGGGCCCGAGGCGGGGCGAAACCAATCGGCATAAAATGAGATGTGGCGTGGCCAATTTGGGTCTGAAAGTGTTTATGTGAGACCGCCCGCCTGAGGGCAGCGCCCGGTAGCGCGCGTGAGCAGTAGGTCCGTGACAAGTGCTATCAGAGCGGGACATAAGTTCTTCAACAGTATGGTGTTGTCTTCTGTCGATCCTGAGGCCGAAAGTCGTTCTCTCCTAAAAGCTACATAATAGCGAAGAAGCGTGGTGCTTTCGGCTGCAATGAGACCACGTGGGGATGGAATTGTTCCTCCATGCTCGCACAAGGTGTCGGTTGCTGTCTAGTAGTGCATAACGGGTGCTCGCCTATTAGGGGTGGAAGTCCAGCAAGGTGCTGCTTTCGGGGTGGAAGTGACAAGGTGCTCCTTCCATGGCTGTGTGATGCTGCGTCTGAAGATATGGACGTCCTCTTTGGCTCGGGGGTATCAGCGTGGACCTTAGTCGGTGATGGCTCGAGGGGAGCAGTAGTGTTCGAAGGAAGGCAGAGATCGGTGAAAGGTGCCTTGCACGAGGGCGTGTAAGATATTAGGTGGGGGAGAATGTCACAGATTTATTATGTGGGCGTCCGTGACCGCAGTGAAGACTTTATTGAACATCAAGCATGCTGATGGTTTGAGAAGCAATGGTGTGGGGGCGCTCCAAAATGGGTGCATCTGAAGTGGATCGAGTGAAAACTGGCACTGGTCAGAGAGGCTGTGCCGGTAGGTTAAGTTTGGGGAGCTTGTCGTTGGTCTTGGACTTGACTATGAAGAAGGGTTTTGGCCTACAGCTGCCTGGCCCAATTCGGGAGGCAGACCGCTCTGATGAGCCCAAAGGCGGGCGCCGGATTAAGCGTAAAGCCGAGATGTGTGGCGTGGCAGGAATTTGGGGTCTCGAGAGGGTGTCACATGTGAGACTACCGCACGGGCCGCGCCGCTGCGTGAACGAGTAGGCTCGTGACAAGTGGTATCAGAGCGGGACAAAAGTTCTTCAACAGTATGGTGTTGTCTTACACATCGATCTGGTGGCGAAAGTCGTTATCCTCTCTAAAAGGCTACCTGATGGCGATGAAGTCATGGTGCTTTCGAAGGTATCAATGAGGACCCATGTAGGGATGGGCGTTATCCATATCGCCTGAGAGTCTTCGGATTTGGCGTCTAGTAGTGTGTAGCGGGTGCTCGCTACTAGGGGTGGAAGTCGGCGAAGTCTTGCTTCGTGGTGGAAGTGACAAGGTGCTCCTTCCATGGGCCCAGTGATCTTGGCGTCGAGATATGGGCGTCCTCTTTGGCAGGGTATCGGCGCGGACCTTGGTCGATGATGTTTCACCGAGGGAGGCGGCGGTGTTCAAGGAAGGCGAGATCGATTGAAAGTGCAGCACGGTGTCGCAGATATTAGATTGGGAATGTCACGGACTTATTGTGTGGTCGTCAGGTATTTAGGTGAAGACTTTATTGAAGATCGAGCATGCTAATGGTTTTGAGAGCAATGGTGTGAGCGCTCGGATGGTGCTTGCAAGTGGATCTGGGTGGAAGCTTCTTTGGGTCCCCAGGCTATCTGGAGCCGGTTAAGTTTGGGGAGCTTGTCGCTGGTCTTGGACCTGACTATGAAGAAGGGTGTTGGCCTACCACTGCGCAAAGCGGTCGGAATTTGGGTAAGCTCTCACGATGAGCCCAAGGCAGGGCGAAATTAATCAGCATAAAGGCAAGATGTGTGGTGTGGCAGGCTGGGTCTCAAGAAAGTGTCTATGTGAGACCGTCGCACGGGCCGCGCCGCTGCATGAACGAGTAGGCCCGTGACACTATGCCCTTACCTTTTGAAACGTTGACCACTCTACCACATGAACCAGGTATGATTCAAAATTTTTTAGTGCATTTGTTTCATTTAGAAATGGAATTTTGAAAAAAAAAAATTAAGAAGGAAAGTTTTTTATTTTCATAATTTTAATTAAAAAAGAAAGCTTAGTTTCCACAATTTTAGGTACAAAAAGACCATGTTCCCAGTGCTTTTGAAAAGAAAGAAAATAAATAAATTATAGAAAAAACAAAAACAAAAACAAAAACAAAAACAAATTCCCTTTCACTTATTATTTATTTAAAGTATTTAGTTTTAAAATTAATATTTTGACAACTATTCACTTTGCATTATATTATAGTACTCTATAGTCTATCCCTTATAAGCTTGTCTCTATTGGGACTCAAACCCTTAACTCCTCCCCTATCCGTCTAAGCTCTTAATCATTTGATTTATGTTTTATTAGCCTTTCTCTAATTATTTAAACAAACAAATACACAAGCATTAGGTGGAAATTGGTGAATTGCCCATCTTTATAATTAAAATAAATAAACTTTAGAATTTTATAATATAAAATTAATTTCAATTGACCTTTATTTCAAAGATATATTAAAAAAATTTAACAGAAATTTGCTTTAAAACAAAGTCTTTACAAGTTTAGTACGAAAAATCAATTGTCCTATTCAAAAATGATATTTTTATCCATAAAATATTCAAATTCTTATTTTGTCAAAAAAAAAAAAAAACAAAACAAAACTTTAAAAATATTAAGTCAAATAAAATTCAACTACCATTTAAAAAAAAAAAAAAAAAAACTATTCAAAAGATTTTATTAAGGAATTCAAAAGGTTTTCAGGTATGAATTTGAAGGGAGATCTTTTGACTTTAATACAAAAAGTGTTTATTTGACTATTATTAAAGAATATCTTTCAATTTGATTTTAATTAAAAAGTGTTTGTCGGACTTTTATTGAAAGAATATCTCTATACATCTAGACTATAAAAAACATAAATTTTAATTTTCTAAGAATAAATAAACCAATAAGATATATAGTAATAAGTTTATCTAAAAAGGATTTTTGCCTTTATTTGAAAAAAGAAAAAGCTTTTACCACTTAATTTAAATGTCGATCTAAAATTATTTTTAGCATACAGAAAAACCTTATAATTAAACATTTCATGAGCCTTTCAATTTTTTATTTGAAGTTATTTATTCCAAGGAAATAATCTCTACTTGAATTAGAACATATTTTAAAAATCAATGTTATTTTATATATTAGAAAAAATCAAGAGAAGGATTTTTTTATTATTTTACATTAAAAAGAATTCTATTAACTAAAGAAACAAATTAATATTAAATATTTTTTAAAATAAAAATAATTTTATTGATTAAAACTAATAAATACACAAATTAATGGACAAAACAAAAATACAAGATTTTGACTCAAGACCAATAAATTTGATAATATTACAGTGACTAAAATACTTATGATTCTGATTTGCAACATACTTATTAACGACTAATTTGATTTGTTGTTCATGTGTTGTTTGTGTGCTCGAATATGGTTTGCTCATTTGAAATACTATAACAAGACAACGAAAAAAGACTCATAAAAAATAAAATAAAACTCAGTCATATATGGAATAATAATTTTTTTTAAAGAAATAACTTGATAAAAAAGATGTGATGGGCGATTTTAAGTCATGAATGGCCAAAATTTAAGTAAATACTATACTGGGAAGAGGAAAATTGAAAGAAAATGAGGCTTAATATTGGGTGCATTTAATGTTGAAACCTTACTGTAAAAGAAAAGACAAAAACGTTTATAAAAACAAGTTTTTTTTTCTAATCTTGTTTTGCAAATGATCTTTTCCTAAATAATTATTTGTTTTATTTTTTTCAAAGGTCCACTTAATTAGTGTAAAACGAATAACAAAATTTTAAATAATAATGATAATAGTAATAGCTTTTATTAAAGAAACAAAACTTGTTTGAATAAAACAATCTGGCTTATTAAATAAATTGTTTGTTTAAAATATTTCCTAAGCAAATTGATTACCCAATAAAAACAAATAAATACAAAATTTAATCTATATTGGACTTTTATTTATTAATAAAATTAATAATAATTTTATCGAAAATCAATTTCGCTTATTACCAAAAGATACACTTCTAACTCATTATTTTATGTACCATTTTCATCCTCCAAAGTATTCCATCAAGAACATTACCACAAGATGTTATCCAATAAAATGAAAATAAATAAATAATGTAGTCCCTCATACTTAACCTACGCTAAGAAACGCTCAATATTTAAAAAAAAGCAAGAGGCGGTACTAAAGGCTGAGAACGTTTTAAAAAGACATGGCATAAGAAGAAAAAAAGGGAAAAAGTCTCATATTTAAGTCATTAAATAAATAAGTAAAAACAATAAAGAAAAAGGGGAGTAGTAAGAAAAAGACTATAAAATAAACAAGATGTATTGATATATGGAACCATAAAGATATTCATAAAGAACGTGTGAAATGGTGGAAAGGTATAAATAATAATGACAAAAGGAATTCCAATCAAATTTGGAGACTTGAGGATTCACATCTCCAACAAAACAGGTTTAACCAAAGACCTTGGGTTTAATAGGAAATAATGGATGATTTGAAAACAACTAAAGGTGATTTGATTAAAAGATCTTTCGAAAACAAAATTTTAGAAATTTAACTTATCATCAATTTTTATCCTCATTTTGACAAAAATACCTTTATTGTTTTCTTGTAAAAATAATATATTCTTTCAAATATATGTAACATAAAAATGACAAAAACATTTTTGTCCACAATAAGTGAATTTCAAGAAACATGTAGAGATGGTTAGATTTACAAACAATCTTCTATCTATGTCTTTAACCAAACACTAATAATTTGTTCGATGCTGAACAGAAAATAATCAGAAGATCCAAAGATAATCTGTTACTTAAAAAATGTGTTTGTAGATAATCACGTCAACCCTAAAAATATTAAGAAATTCACTTGAAACACACAGGGCTGATAGTAGTCTGGGCGAATATGTTTGCTCGATTCCTTCTATTACCCCATTTGAAAATGATGTAATCACACAAAATGTTTGATGGAAAATCTCATGTCAAATAGCACTCATCTAAAGTTATTGGCGTCATATATTGAGAAAATGTCTAAAACTAACTGTGCCTTTCACGCGTAAAGTGCAACTAACTCCGAAGTCAATGTGTCTCTAATTGGTCAGAACTCTCTGAAAGATAATAAAGAAATTTAAAAATCTTAAAAAAATGTATTTCAAAAATAACTCTAATTTCTCCACACATGCGATTATTCTAAAAGCTGGCCTCTTCAAGCACACTTTCTCTAAAAAAATTCAAAACCTAAGAGACATTTTCAACTTAAATTCAAAATTTTTGCAATTATAGAAAAGTCGCCTTTTCGCAGATACCTTCTCTAATGGCTGGGACTAAAATTTCAAAACACAACACTGTTTTCAAGTGCTGACACTTTATATAATGATTTGTATCAATTTAGAAAGCCAGATTTTCAAGAAACACTTTCTAAAAATTCGAAAATTTTGTAATGTTGTAGGACAGTGGCTATGACTTCTTCTTATGACTTGATCCTGATATGTGTGATAGGGCAAAGTTTGTAATCAACAAGCTAAAGGGAGAAAACAAGATGTTGGAAATGAAAATTAAGAAATTCAAGAAAATGAAGGATAAGGTTGATAAAGGAACCAAACGAAGAAAATGAATGAAATTAAGAAAAGGAACCGCTGAAGGAAAT
This sequence comes from Tetrastigma voinierianum, assembly GCA_016808115.1. Classification (NCBI taxonomy): domain Eukaryota; kingdom Viridiplantae; phylum Streptophyta; class Magnoliopsida; order Vitales; family Vitaceae; genus Tetrastigma; species Tetrastigma voinierianum. The sequence goes on along the minus strand of JAEQBH010002679.1, from coordinate 201,878 downwards.
GATGAAGTAATTCATGAAGGAACTAATCAAGTCAAAGAATTGAAAAGAGAGCTAAAAAAATTCAAATTCAAGTGCATTTCTATGTTTTTGTAATCATTACCTTGTTTGCCTTTGTTGTATTTAAAATTATGGAAGTTCCTAAATGTCCAAACAATTTTCTTTTGTAAACTTTAGTGGATTAAATTTGGTTAACAAATGTGCATTGCTGTATACATCCCTGTTCTCTGAGGTTCAGTTGTTATATGCATTTAAAATGTGCATTATACTGGAAATGCCTACTCATAGGAATGTATTGAACAAAAGACAAACAAGTTGTCTTTTTACAAAAATCATCTAAATGTGCATTATACTCAATGCCTGTATGAACTCCCACTCATATTTACAAAAATCATAACAAGTTTTCCAAAATACATGATTGTGGTCTAACATTTCAAAAATAACACAAACAACAAATATATTATCTTGTTCTCCAATTACATCCTTCATACATACATCCAATTTATGAAACAAACACATATGTCCAATGTCTAACATTTCATCCCAAACTTTTTTTTGCACATTTGCACTATCTTTCTTGCATGTCTCTTTCTTCCTCCCAACCAAAGGATTCCATTTTAGAACTTCTTGCAGTGAATGTCTCAAAGGAGTTGTTGTTGAAGCTTACCTGCCTCTTAAACAGAACAACAAGCAAGTTAATGCAATATTCAATGAAAAATAAGTGAAGATATGAATTGAGTTGAGACTAACCTTAAAGCAAGAAGCTTTTTGTGATCTGCTTGCATGCACTGGCAATGCATGTTTATCCTTTCTTGACAGCTTTGGTTCCAAGGGATGTTGATGTCTTGGCTCATTCACCTTTATTCCTTCTTCTAAGCCTTCCCTAGCATCAAGCTTGCACTCTAGAACTAATATCTTTGCCCTCTTACATTTGGAGTAAGAGGGTTTAACCCTAAGTTCATCATCTGCAACTTTTTTGAGATCTTTCACTCTGTACTGTGGATTTTGAAAATTTATTTTTGAAATGCTTGGCTCAAAACCTTGCATTGCATGCTTGGTTAGGCAAGATTCTTTGGAGTTGATGATTATGCTTTTCAACAATTGTTTTTATAGCAAGACTAGAATTTGAGTCATCTTTAGACACCAACAAAACAAACGGGCACCCATCTTCTACACATTTAACCCTTACTCTTATTGACTCATTTTTCACATACTTCAAAGTCACTCCCATAGATAAACCAGTAGTTACATTAGAAAATCTCATCCCCAAGGTCAAAAGAGGTCTTTCCATTCTATCTCATCACTAAGAACATCACCATCATCCTATCACCATCAGTGTCATCTTCTACAAACATCATATTCACCTATCACCATTACCGTCATCTTCAATTAAATAACTTGTTCCATTATTTGCTTCAGCATCAAGCATAGATTCATCCATGGCTAGTTGTGGATGATCATAAGCAATTGGCAATATATCTTCAGCCAAAGCAGCCTCATCTATCTCACGTGTGGCAAAAAATTCCAGCACACTTGTTTCTTTATTTATCAAACTAAGTAACCTCTAAGATTCTACCATCTTTGAACAAAATAAGCTCTGGATTCACATCCTTTCCAGCTTCTAGAACATATACTTGCTTCATAATAATATAAACTAATTCTTTGTCTGTACACATCCTTAACAGTGATAATTGTTAAATAATCAACATCAAATTTATCTAGAATAAAAACTTCTCCTCCTACATAACTTATCTCAGGAGCTACAACCCATGAGCCCTGTGATGGTAAGTGTAAATCAAACTTGCCTTCCATTTTGCCAATTGAAAAAAAAAAAAAAAATCAATTTAAGTGTAAATTAGTATACCTCCAGTCTACAATGATTTTAACAAAATTGTAAACATTTAATTCAAATATGCAAACAATTTAAGATTAAATTAATATTCAATAACAATTGAACCCCCTTGAGCCTAGGGATCATGATCAGCATTCCAAATTCCCAATTCCATAGAAGGGATATTGGTTCCAATTTTCAATTCAAAGAATGCAAACATGAGAAAACAGAACACTGCTTTTGTAAAGAAGACAAACTAATTCCAATTCCAACCTTTAAAGAAGACAAACTAATTTCAATTCCAACCTCTAAAGAAGACAAACTAATTCCAATTCCAACTCCAACTCTCATTAGAAGACACGAGAAAACTAGAAAACGGTTTTCAATTCCAACTTCTATAGATGCTCCCAATAAGACAAACTGATATTTAAAAAATTAATACATTCATGGGGCCACTGTATCCCAAAAAAACCATGGAATATTCTGAGGCTATGGTAGGGAACACCTTGTCTGGTTATATGAATGCAATATTGCAACCGAAACAATGCAACATTTTTTCGGGAATCAAATCCATCAACAAAGAGAAAATCAAACGCGGTAAACATCCAACACAATATAAACCACCAGCAAAGAAATTATTTTTTATAGATTCAAATCCAACGCAAACAGGAAATGAGAGTTGAGATTTGTAATTGAAAACAATACCTGATGTTTTCACAAGCCAAAGATGAAGAGACAACGAACACAAAATCGTTTAGCAGACGATAGAAATCAAGTTCTACTGCAGCACAGTATGTGTAATACTTGGGCAAGAATTAGGGATTTGCAAATCAACAATGAGGTAGTTGCCTTTCTGTTTTTAGTTTCTTTTATAGAATTCTATTTACAATCTCAAGAATTTTCTTCTATACACCCCATTAGAGAGACGGGGCGAACTGTAAGGACAAAATTCCTCAAATAAATGTAATTTCTTTATCGTGATTATCAGGCCCACGACAAAGAACTAACGAACCAACTAACATTCGTTAGCCGATGTGCCGTATCGAGATCTACATGGTCCAACTCAGAGATATGGGATGCAAACGTCGAGGGATCGACCTTGCCCAAAAAACAAACGGAGTTAGTTGCATTTTTGAGAAAACCCCATGGATATTTTTTGCACCTTTCCCTCCTATAATTACTTTATCTAAGCGACGAAAATTCGCCATTACTCGGGCCGTTGTCAGATCGTGGTCAATATACGACCGCTGGCCAATATCTGCTAACCTAACCGGCTACTTAATAATAACGCCACAACATTCGGCTAACCCAACCAACCACTATTATTCGGCAAGGTGATCAACACGAGCGCACCATTTAGTTTGATTATTTAAAAATAATAAAAAATTACACTAATTATTCATGCAGATGCTTAATAAATAACCTATTAAATTTAATGTATTTGATATTTAATTTTTATTATTTAAATTATAGAAATTATAATTAATAATCCATATGTAATACAAATAACTTATTAAATAGGTTAATCAATTAATATAATAATTAAACGGTCAATTCGAATCAAATTCGCAGAAACAGGCCAAACACGTAATACGATCATTTATTAAACGCACATGGCTAATAATACGAATGACATCAAAACATCATTTATGTATTCTCAACTTCAAACCCGTAAAAACCGTGTTAAATTCGTATCGTGTCAAATTTTACCGGTCCTACTTTTATCAATCTATCATCAAATTCGAAACTTTTTCTTTATTTTGTTTTTTAGATTGAGAATTGTTGATCAATGACGCTATATGCCGAGTCGCCAAACCCTTGATAATAGGGAAAGGTCTAGAGAGAAATATAAGAGAATGGGTCCTCCGTTCATTAAACATGGCATTATGTTTTTTTCCTCTCATATTTTAATCTCCCAACTTTGTCAAATTTATACACAAATGCAGAGTGCAAAGAGAAAGAAAGATGTCATTTTGACGACCATCTGACAATCTCATTTTTTTTTTTTCTTGAAAGACGACGATCTCCTTTTAATCTCTTCAGTTTTTATCTCTCATTTTAAATCGGCTGCTGATCAATTCATAATTGGCTTTGACGTCAGTGATTTTAACTGCCGGTTCAAATATATTCCGAGGCATTTTACCAAAATTTCAAACTCAACGTTGTTTGGCTGCACTGATATATCGGTCCAAAACCGATATATCGTCGATATCGTGTCGAACATCACCGATATCCGATATATCAAAAATATATTATCGGATATTCTCATCCCTGCTCCCTCCCAAACACTCAAAAGAGTCAAAACTAAAATTCTTTCCAAGATCCGATATAAAAAAGAAGTGAATGCTTTTCCTATGTCTAATATATTAAGGTTCTATTTGGAACTCACAAACTATTAAGAAAAGAAAAAATATATCAAAGAAGATGATTTTCTTATGTTTGATTTCACTTAAAAAAGTTTAAAAAAAATCAAATATAATCAAAATTTCTTAAAATTTTATAGATTTTTAATATTTTCTAGTCCTTACAAAATATAGGGAAAACAAATGATATAAATTTGAATAAATATATGTAATTAATTATTGTTTTAAATTATTATTTTTCATTTTTTTAAAAGAAAATAAATATAATCAAAATTCCTTAATATTTTATATATTTTTAATATTTTTTGTCCTTACAAAATAGAAAAACAAATGATATGAATTTAAATAAATAAATTATAATTTAACTATTAAGTTTAAACATATTTTTCATTTTTTTCTAAATTTATTTTTTTACTCTTTTCCTATAATAAATGAAAACTAAAGGTAGGGTGTTGTTCTACCGAGCTGCCAAAACGTGAATCTTTTTGCACATTTATTTGGTAACCCCCCACCTACACGAAACACACTTGCATCCTAGATAGGGAAAGTGGTTGGAAGGCAAATATCATGAACCAAAAAGGGAAAAAAAAAAAAAGAAAAGAAAGTTCAAAATCATTAAAATTTTTTTTTCGACAGCATTCACTCTCAGATATTTACATTGTTCCAGATTGACTTCTAAGCATCCACCTTTTACCATTTAAAACAAACCTCAAATGACTAAAGAACTTTAAATTTAAATTTAAAAACTTTAATATCGAATAAAAAATATAGTTTATTTGAAATCTTAAAAAGATTTGAGTCTAATATAAACTATGGCTTCAAATGATTAACCCACCAAAAAAAACAGTACCAGAAAGATTAAAAAAAAAAAGAGATAACAAATTCACGTGGTCCATTCAGAGACACCAAAAGAGAGATATAAAGCCCACAGGCAGATAACTAAAACACATACTCAAATATCTTCACGGGTTATCCCATATCGGTTGCGAAAGGAATGCACATGAAGATAAGTCACTAAGGGAAACCTCATCTCACGAAGCATGATTGGTGGTAAGACTCAAAATCACTCCAACACTCCACGGTGTTCGTTATCAACAACTTCTCACCAACGTGAACTACGACGCCCTTCTCGACCTAAGGCCTGACGCGTGGGAGTAGGAGATCATCAAGTTATCCCCACACCACTGTTTATGTACATGATGAAGGAGGTGCATTATGTGAAAACCTCATCCTCACGAAGCACGTGATCGGTAAGACCCAACATCACCCAACACTCAAGACGTGTTCTCGCGCTAACAATAAGCTCTAATTCCATCTATAAACCCATATCGCTTCCTCCAATCCGGCGTCCGATATAGGAGGAAGACATGTGCTTATCCCACATCGGCTGTAGTCACAAGTATGTTTCATCCAATGAATAATTTTCGAAGATCGAGAACACCCAACATCACCTTAACATCTTCCCCTGCGATAATAAAATATAATGATCAATCATCACACTCCATATGATATATAGTTACGCAATAAACTCCATAAAAATATGAAAGTAAATCATGGAATAATAAAGCTTTCCCAAAAAAACTTATCATCCAACAAGGAAAGTGAAGTTAACGTCAAAAGGCATTCTGACAATCTCCACCTTGACTTTGCAACTCCACACAAAATGATCTTCCAATCTTCTCTGCTGATGCCCCAAGTAGATGGAAATCACCCAACCAATGACTAATTTAAGCCCTCATAATGTTTGAACTTAGTGACAAATAGGATTGTCTCTAGTGTTGATAAAATGATACCTCACGATCAACGTGTTTTGTCCTCTCATGACATTTGATCTTTAGTCAAGGAATTGCATTTTAGCTATCAATAAATTATCGCACCCTTGTATGACCTAAGTCTCACCAAGTAGTTCTCTTAATTTTATAATCAAGCGATCAAAATATTTTGAAACACTATATAGTCTTAATCTTGATTTACTTTAAATATCGAAACATTCTGAATATTCACAGATATTTTTATATAAAAATATTTGCTATTAAATTTTTCATATTTTAATTATATTAGACATGTGAATGATTCTTTATCTAATTGCATGCATTAAAATCAAATTGACAGTGAATTATTAAATTAAATACGTTATATTTACTATATTATTTTATATTATTACGTTAAAGTTATATATTTATTTATTGGTTATATTATTATAAATATTACGTAGATAATAAGATGATTCAAAATATTATATGTATAATTTTAAATTTTTATGATATTATTTTGTTCTTCTTTCTCGTTTAAATTAAATATTTGATTTAAAAAATATTTATAAGTTATAATGTGTGAAACAAAATAAAATAAAATATTATAAAGGGATTATAAACAAATAAATAATAAGAGAATATGAAGTTTTTACATTATATATAATAAGTTTAATCACTAATGCTACGGAGCGCCATTTAAGTATAAAGAACCCGCCAAGCAATTTTTCAGATATTTTTAAAATCAAGACTACGATTTTCCCGATTTTTCCATCCCATCTTTTCCAAAGACCACCGAAACTGAATATTCTTTTCGCCGAAATCGCCATTTTTTTGTCCCATGGTCAGGCGCCTTTGATCGCCCTGAAAGATGCCAACTTATATTCTCCTTCAATGGATGATAAAGCTATCACTTATTGTAGAGTAGCTTTCCAACTAACAACACACCCACCAATGCAAAATACATAGCCTGTAAGAGATCCTTTTGTCAAGATCTCCAACATAGTCAGAATCCACAAATCCAACCAAAGTGTTTATCATTTCTACCAAACTCCAAACACATGTCTAAAGTACTCTAAGAATACATTTTACAGCCTACAATGAGTTTTGCCTGGGCAAGACATGTATCCCCTTATCACAACAATTTCTATGCAACCATTGTATACATAAGACTTCCAATGGTGTTGGAGTAAGGGACACTTTCTATATTCCTTTCCTCTTTATATGTCTGGACTCTGTGGTGATTGAGTAGCTGAGAGTCTGAAATGACTTGCTAGAGGAGCACTCACATGTTTAGCATGTTTCATGCCAAACTTTGCAAAAATCTTCTCAATGTAATTTTCTTGGGTCAAGAACAATTTTCCAGCTTCTCTATATCTTTTTATCTCCATGCCAAGAATTTTCTTAGTTGCTCCTAAATCTTTCATCTCAAATTCACTATTTAACAGTTGCTTCAAGCTGTAAATTTTATTGTTATCCTTGGCAATAATGAGCAATGTCATCAACACAAAGTAACAAATATATAAATGAATCATCATTTAATTTCTAAAATAAACACAACTAGTAATTTCTTAAAATAAAATGCATCAAAACCTTTTATACCATTTTTTGGCATCGCTCAATCCATATAGCGATTTTTTCAATAAACGAATACGGCCTTCTTTACCTTCATCTCAAATCACTATGTTGTTTCATATAAATTTGTTCTTCAAGTTCGCCATGTAGGAAAGCTAATTTAATATCCAATTGTTCCAACACCAAATCATACGAGGCAACTAAAGCAAATAGGACACGGAAAGAGCTATGTTTAAAAGTAGATGAGAAAACATCATTAAAATCAATTCCTTTTATCTGGCTATAGCCCTTAACAACCAAACGTGTCTTATACATTGCATCTTCAACTCGTGGGATAACTTCTTTCCTTTTGAAGACCCATTTACAACCAACAATTTTCTTTTCGGGAGGAGGCTTCACAAGTGTCTAAGTGGCATTTTTGTGGAGAGACTCAATTTCTTCATTCATTGCAATTAACCACTTTGATGCATCATTACTGGAAATAGCCTTTGAATAGGTTGTTGGTTCACCATTTATATTTGTTTCATATGCAACTGCTAAAGCATAACCAACAAAATCATTATAACTCTCTGTGGAGTTTGTATGTCTCTCGGCCTATCTTTACATGGAAAATGTCTCTCAAACATTATTTTCTTGGTTTTGAGGTCATGCCCACTCCTTCTGCCATTCATCTCCGCCAGTCCAAGTATGCCTCAGATCTTCTTCTTCGAGCGAATATGTCTCAATCAAAGCCCAGTGACACTCCTACGTGTGTTTCTTCCAAGCTCTTCTTTAATGACAGTCCTCCATTTGATCAACCCTCTCTTTATCGTAGCATACTTGGTGCCCTGCAATAACCTTACACACACAAGGCCTGATCTCTGCTATGCAGTCAACAAGTTAAGTCAGTTTGTTCAGGCTCCCACCATTGCACATTGGAAAGCCTGCAAACGCCTCCTTCGGTATGTCAAAGGGACTATTGATCATGGCATTTCTTTTCATCCTGCTCAATTGCTCAGTCTGAAGGTTTGATGCCGACTGGGGGGACTTGGATGACTAAAAGTCTACCAGTGGCTTCTTGCGTTATTCTCGGTCCAAATCTTTCACTTGGGGCTCCAAGAAACAATCTGTTGTAGCTAGATCCAGCACTGAATCTGAGTACAGGGCTTTAGCATCTGCAGCTTCTTGAGCTGGTCTGATTCAGCATTTACTTCATGAAATTGGCATTCATCTTCAATCCTCTTCTCCCATTTTATGGTGTGACAACATGAGTGCTCAGGCTCTTGCCTCAATCCTGTTTTTTCATGCCAGAACTAAGCACATCGAACTGGATGTTCATTTTATTCGTGACCTTGTCACCATTCAAAAATTGGATGTTCGCTATGTTCCTTCAACTCATCAGCCTGCAGACATCTTCACTAAACCACTGCCACTACCATGGTTTTCCTTTCTCTGTCCCAAGCTGCAGCTGGAACCCTTCCCGCTCAGTTTGGTCCTTTGTCCTCTTCCTTCTGGAATCTTCTACCCTGCATAGAAGTCTCTGCTGCTCTCTCTTTGCATCCCTAATACATCAGAATATATGAAAACTCTCTGCATTTGATATTCAAGTATTCTGGCCCACCAATCCTGTTCTTATTGAGTAGTCTCAATTATATCTAATTATATCAAAATTGAGTAGTAGAGTGACTTGGCTGAGAAGAAATAGAACCTCTAATTTCCCAACCTCATCACTTCTGTTTCGTATTCTCATCTCTTATCTGAATCATATAAACTAGAATGATCCTCTGATACAACATACAAGATCACCAAAAATGTTCATTAATTGCAATTGGTGACTTGGGTTAGGACACCATAAACGATACCCTTTCAATCTATTATGATATACCCAAGGAAAATACAGTTTCTTAAATTTGGTCTTAATTTTCAATCATTAATACATGGATGTATGCAGGGACAATCAATATTTTTAAGTCAAAAATAATTAGCAGGAGTCTATGACCAAACTTTCCAATCTAAACTTAAGTGGTGTTGAAGGAGTACGGTTGGACTATGAAACAGCTATCTGAGATTGCTTCTGCCCAAAAGTCCTTTGTCAACTTAGCATTAAATCATGCAATCTGTTTTCCTAAAAGAGTACTATTCATTCGTTATGCTACACCATTTGTTCTAGAGTCATTTGTACCATTCCAATGTCGAACAATGCCTTCATTCATACTGGCCAATCCACTTCTCACAATATTCTAATCCATTATCTGTTCTAAGCTCTTAACCTGTTTCCCCAGTCATAATTTTCATTGCTTGAACTTTAAGAAAACATCACTTTAAAATACAGAAAATACACTCCAAACTTTTTTCTTGAATATTCATTCATTAATAAAAGTCAATATGTACTTGGCAATCACACCTTCTGATGGAAACAATGAGAAGACCTCAAAGATCGCAAATGAATGTAATCCAAGTACCTTTAGTCCTGTGAATTGTAGGAAATTTGAAGCTAGATAACTCTTTTTGCTTCCCAAACACACAATGTTCATAGAGTTCCATTCTTCTTGTACCTTTTCCAATAAAGCAAACCTTGTTTACTCAAAATACACAAGCCTTTTCATTGATGTGTCCCAAACTGCATATGCCAAGAAGTTGGGTGATGTCTGTATTTGAGGATGATATAGACATTGCAGTGGTGCGCTTATAATAAAATCCATTTGCAAAATATACAAACTACCAGAGCTGCAACCTTTCATCACTAATAAGATGCTGATTTAATACGTAAATTAACACACAATATTCCGTGATCATTGAATTTAAACTCATCTCTCCGGGAGAATAAAATAATAATAATAAAAATATAGATTACATACTGCTTGAAGAATACACACCATGATATTTCCCTTCAGCTTTATAGATCTTAAATCCTCTAATTTCTTATTCTCCTTATCAAACTGACAGGTCAAGAATTGTCATGACAAGACAAATTAATGTGGCTATTTGGCACATGGACTCAAGCAGAAGTGCTATCGACGTGCTGCGACGCTGGCCAAACACTAAGACATGGTCACAAAGATCGCTACGACTAAGATGCGATCTAAACCTGATTCAAGATTATGGTATATGATTTTGGACGCATTGGCTAAGCCATTGAAAATCGTGATCACGTGTCAAATTTATTTTCCAAAGATATATTTTATGTAAAACCAAATAGGATATAGCTTATAATCGCTTAGTGGGCCAAGTGGGAGAAATTTTAATAATGGAAAATTTAACACACAATATTCCATCATTGAATTCAAACTCATCTCGAGTAATAAAATAATAATAATAAAAATATAGATTACATACCGTTTAAGAATACGCAGCCATGAGAGATTTCTTCATTTATAGATCTTAAATCCTTGATCTCTTTCTTATCAAACTTTGATACAATGTAATCGTTTTGTATTTAATTGATGGAAGAGCGCCTCTAACCGCATACGGCTGCATTTCTATATATATATAACTTATTGATAGGAGAAGAGGCTTCGAAGAATACACGCTCAAAAAACCATTCTAAACGTGTTATTCAATAACTGTTTCTTATTCCAAAATAATAAATTATATTTATTATTAAAGAATCTGTTTCTATAATAAAATTATATTTATTATAATTCTTACCTACTTCCATCAAGGGTAAAATATCTTCATGTTGTACTTTTAGATATTGAGTGGCCTTTTAATTGGCTAAATAGGTTTATGGGCCACCCACTTAATTTTAATGTAGAAATAATATCTCCCACTCGTCTAATTAAATCGATTACGAAACTATAATATATTTAGTTTACATATAAAATATATACCTAAAATAAATTCACACGCGATCAATGAAAACCACAACGTCTCTAATGCACACGCGCCCAAAATCATATACCCAGCACATCGAATCGCCAGATCATAAACGCGAAGCCATGGCGCTACATGATCATAATGTCATAGTTTCCTTCCCATGCACCACATCAATAACCCTTACTAACCCAAATTAAATGCTAAATAGCCCTCGTGAATTTGTCTTGTCAGATAATTCTCGCTTATCAAAACAATAAAACATGCACCCATAATTGAAAACAAGAATAAACAGAAACAATTTTAATGCGCAAATTGTCAATTACATAACCACCATTCATTATCATACATATTATGGATTACTCAAAAGGCCCATCCTCATAATATGTTCTAAATATGCCTCGAGTGTAACTTTTTTAGTTAATGGATCAGCAACCATAAGTGTGGTCCTAATATTTTCAATTGACACTTGTTGTTTTTGGACTCTTTCTTTAACAACTAAATACTTTAAATCCATGTGTTTCGATCCACTAGAAAATTTGTCATTCTTAGAGAGGAAATAAATTTCATTTGTTATCACAGAGATTTTTGGGTGGTTTAGCAATAGAGCTCATTTAAATACCTCAAGCCCCGAGACAAAATCTTAACCATAAAACATGACTCGTTCTTCAAAACAAGCAATTGTAACCTCGGGCCTCTCCATCGTGGATGAAACAATAATTGATCGTTTTCACTTCCACCAGATTGCCCCATTCATAGCATAAGGACAACCTCGGGGTTGACTTTAAGCTACTTCCAGACAATCCACCATAATCGTAACTGAGTAACCCCGACAACCCCTAATTGTTCGCGATCTTTTATGAGCATATAATCTTTTGTCCCTCAGAAGTACCTCATAATCTTCCAGCCTTTCTAAAGGTTCGAACTCGGATCACTTTGTATCTTCCTAACATGCCTACACAAAGAAAGTCGGAGTATCCGGTCTTGTACATGTTCGAGCGTACATCAAACTTCCCACAACATGCATAAGGAATTTTCTCTCATTTGCCCTTTCCATGTTATTCCTCGAAAGTAATCGCATTTTACTTAATCGTCACCTTTCACATAGGTGCAATACCCGATGAACATGACGCATATTAAATCTCTTCAAAACCCGAACAATATATCACGGCGCAGAGATAAACCTAGCACTTCCTCGAGATCGATCCCTAAAGATCTCGGCTGCCACACAACATAGTTTGCCTCACCCATATCAAACCCATATGAAAGTTTAAAGAGATATTCCTTGGTTTCACCTAATAAAACTAAGATCATCAAGTAGCAAACAAAATATCATCCACATACAAGATTGCAATATAACTTGCTCCCACTAACTTCTATATATTAATCGATCAACAACACTTAAACTAAAGATGTACCTGTATTATTTTAAAACTTAATATACCATTGTTGAAGCTTGTTTAAGGTCGTAAATGAATTTCTTAATTTTTGCAAACTAGGTGTTCATATTTCTTTGCGAACCCTTCGGGTTGTTCCATGTAGATATTCTATCCAAATTCTATTTAAGAATGTAGTTTCTTACATCCATTTGATGTAACGCTAAATCAAATGAGCTACAAGTGCCAAGGATGACTTGGGTTTAACCTTTCTTGAAATCGGAGGAGAAGGTGGTCTTTGTGAACTCCAGTACCTTCTTTGAAAGGAAACTTTCGCCACAAGTCTGGCCTTAAATCGTTCGATATTGCCTTTAGTGTCGCGCTTTGTCTTAAAGACCCATTTACAACCGACGGGTTTACAACTATTAGGCAATTCGATGAGATCCCATACATCGTTATGGGCCATAGATTTCAACTCTTCATTCATAGCTTCCATTCATTTACTAGAATCATCACTTTCCATGACTTGTGAAAACGAAACCGGATCCTTCCTTATCCCAATATCAAAATCGATTCTCGTAAATACACCACATAATCATCTCACTGTGAATAGCAGGTCTCCTTTCTCTTGAGATCTCCTCAAAGGTCAAGGTCAGGGTGGCTCTGTATAGCACTTTTCAATGGCAATATTTTCCGGTGGTAATGAACCATCTCTATTATGTCAAAGTTTACTATCCTCAACTCGCTGGAAATGTGTCGAGGGACAATAATTTCTCGAGGTAAAAAATGGTGGGATATCCACTCTTATCTCTTCAACATCTACCTTCTTTGATTCATTACTCCCACTAATTTTTCCATTCTGCAACCCTGCATTACCGGTTTCAACTATTCTCACCGTGGTTAGTATAATAAAATCTGCACTCTTCGATTTATCCGGATAAATGTAATGAAATATCCATGTAACGCCTCAAAATACTCCTAGAATTTTTATAATGTAAAAGAAAATATTATTGATATATAATCTGGCATAATTGAGCCAACTCGGGGTATTTTTCTAGAAATTTTTAGATGAATATCGACTAAATGATTATTATCCGTAAATAAACCCATTTAAAAGAGAAATACTTAAATTAGAAACTGCAATCTAAGGGTCAATTGTAAATAAGTTTATATGTTCATGAAAATAGGAGACTTAATGGAAAATAATAGAGAAATGGAGGGACCTAAATATAAAAAGAAAACAGCAAAAGAAGAAAAAAATCAAGGAAAGATAGACATGTAGGAAAGTGAGAAGTTTCCTTTAAAATACGATGAGTGATTCATAAGAAAAGGAAAAAGAGAAAATGGAGTATTTTATGAGGCTTCCCTACTCTCTCTAGATTTCCAACGACGGCCATAGGTCCTGTGCAAAGCAAGAGGGAAAGTCCTTTCTCGTGACAAGAGCTGCAAGAGATCGAACTGGGACTTTCAACAAACTCATGAGGTAACGCCTTTCCCTACTTGGCCGCCTTCTACCCGCTGATTAGTTTTGGGCCGTTATCCCATCTTATGAACAAAAGGGTCAGACGAACCATGGTCACACATTGTAGTAAAGGCAATTAGCCGAACCTTAGAGCTGATTTTGGGTACGAAGTGTGAAGTGAATTTTTGGCAGTGCATCCTTCTAGTAAATTGTAATACATCAATTAACTCGGATGTTAGGTTTTGAATTTCGATTTGGACCTCTCAGACTAAGTTATAGTCCTTTACCTACAGGTCACCCAACTAACCTGGCTCGTCGCTTGTCCAGCCGGTCAATTCACCGCACCTTAGAAATCCGGGCTTTTGGGTCAGAAATAAAGAGACTGGCAGTAAGTCCATTCAGGGTCTTGTAGCCACATCAATGAACTTGATGTTAGGCTTTAAATTCCTTAATTCATTTTAGACCAAGTTATATTCTTTACCAACAACCAAATGGGTGAGTGGTCGTCAACCGAGGTCGCCAAACAGAGGTCGCAAACAAGTCGTCTCGCAACGTTGTCGCCCAGCGCCGTCGCCAAACGATCGTCGCCAAACAAATACCGCCCACAGCGGTCACGGCAGTGGATCGCCAAACAAAGGGTCGCCAAACAGAGGTCGCCAACAAAGGTCGCCCAACAGCATCGCTAAACAGCAGCTACCAAACGCTGGTCACCGCCAAACAGCCGATCGCCAAACAGCCGGCTGCCAAACAGGCGCTTTCGCCAAACAAAGGTTGCCCAATAATAGCGGGCCGCCAAACGTTGATCGCCAAATGGTCGCTGCTCGCGCCGCCGTCAAAGCGACTACGCATGACCTCCAACTTTGGCGTCATATCTCCTTCGCTTAACTCCGATTTGTTCGACTTATAAAGCCCATGGAGTCAAGAATACATTCATATGCCTGAGGAGGTTAGATGTTAGACTGAGGTGTTTGACTGAGCTCGCACTTCCAAAAATTGCCAAGCCAGTCACCACAAAAGCTGACCATACGCATTTACCTCCAACTTTGAACGCCATCTCCTTCGCTTCAACTCGATTGTTCTTGGACTCATGGAAAGCCCATTGAGTCAAGAATACATTAATATTCCTGAGGAGTAGAAGATGCTCACACTGAGGTGATAGACGAGCTTCCAGTTCAGGTCTGCTCAAGCCGGGCTTCAGGATTAGACTGGTGGTATGACCTCCAACTCGAAGGTCCTAACTCCTACGTCCGAACTCCGATTCGAGTGTTCTTTGAACTCTATGGAAAGCCCACGAGCTGCAGAATCCATCTATATATAGCTTGTTTAAATTGGAACTCATAATTACCTCCGAAAATCAATCCTAACCAAAACTACTAGCACACATGAATAATATTGTTCTTAATGGTTTTGGAATAGTAATCGACGATGAGGAAAAGCCAACCGAGATTGAGATTCCAAGGATTGAATAAAAGCGCAAAGATTTTGGGCTTATTCCACTGAATCCTATTCTTGATTCAAGTTTTTGCATGTTTGTTCCTCCTGACTTCATTCTATCAACAAGTATTTTGGGTAGTTTACCAAGCATATGAAATGAGTGCATGAAACGAGTATATGAAATGAGTATGAATGCGATGTGAAATGATTACATAGATCGAGTATATCCTTTTGAAACGGTAGAATACGAAAGTGAATATGGAATTGAACTGCGGATATTTCGAAAACCGAATGAATGTGATCGACAAATTCAAATGTAAAATGAATCCTGACAATTTTTACATCTTGAATTGCATCGATATACCGAATGAACAGCCTCGACGGGATGCACCAATCGGCATCCGTCACAAAGGCACCTTCAAATTGTCCAATGTCCCACTTGGCGGGATGCACCAATCGGGCATCCGCTGCGATGGCGTATGGCATTGAAGAAATGTCCCACTTGGCGGGATGCAAATTAAATTTGATCCGCTGCACAGTTGTTGCATTTAAGATACCACATGTCTGGTGCACCAAACGGCATCTTTCATGATGGGAGACCGAATTGTTAAATGTGTGCTTATTACTACTCGAATAATAATAAGGGGCGGGATTCATCAAACGAACCGTCGGCGTGAATCAATAGTTAGAGGAAATAAACTAAATATTGACGAAAGTGTAATGAGATTTTGTATGATATGCTAAATCTCATAAATTAAATTGTGAAATGAATTGTTGCATTGAAATTGCACAGATATGATTTGGTAAATTATTTAGAAATTGAAAGCATGTGAAAAATAAATAGCATGAGCATTTGTTGAATTATCAGGCATGATTTAATGTTAAATGCATGTCAGAGTTACTATCAATATCGAATAGAATCAGATAGAACCACTAAGCATGAAATGTTGAAGGTATAGTTTTATCTATGCGCAAAGTTTCAGCAGACAGAAGGAGGCGTGATCGTAAGTGCAGCAGAAGTCATAGAGAGTGAGTACGGCGTATAAGTATATAATTCACATTTGCATATCATCATCTCTTTTGAACAATTGGCATATTCGCATAAAAAGGGTTAAACCCCGAACCTTGATTTGTATATCATTTGAAAGGGCATGAATGCCTCTTTGTAAATGTACTTGCAATGTCTGGTGGGTCACCAATTGCATTGAAATTGTAATTCACTATGGGCTTGCCCAAAACTCAAAAACTTCCCGCTCCGCAATTAAACAAATTAAATAAACGCTTTTAATAAGATAAATGAAAATGCTCTGGAGTAAACCAGTTCGGTTCGATCCGCCAATCTGCCGGTCCAGGTTTCGGGTCGCACATAAATTTTGAAAAAGAAAACTTAATAAAAGGAAAAATAAAAGAATTAAACGGGCGCCCCATGGGTTTCACGGATCCGCCAATCTGCCGAAGCCTGGCCGAGGTCGCTACAATCCAGCATATCGCTCGAATCAAGCTTTTCCCTCGGGTTATAGATTCTTGCTCTCCATTGACAACCCCATATGTATATGTCTCAAGCTAGGTTTTCCTACTAGTCCAAGTAACTGAAAGGAGTTTTTGAACTCGCCTTTACTGTAACTCGTTCAAGATATATCAGTGCTTTAAGGCTTCACCCTTACAATGAAATAGTAATGTAAGAGTAACCACTCATACTCCTAACCATTTCCATTAATGCGACATTTTCAAGAACACCATTCATTGGTGGCGTACTGTGCATTGTGTATCGAGCACGAATGCCATGCTTTTCAAGAAATTTGGAAAAAGGACTAGGATTTTGTCCTGATTCATCATATCTCGCCATAATATTCACCTCGCCTCGATCCGAGCATCACAATTTTAATCTTTATCTAATTGTCTTCGACTGCGGAGGAAGCATCTCGAAGATGTCAATGGCCTGAGACTTTTCATGCATTAGATAAACATAACCATAACGAGATAGATCATCTATAAAGGTAATAAAATATTTCTCTCCTGTAAAACATGGAACAGAAAGTGGTCCACAAATATCTGTATGAATTATCTCAAGGAGCTCATTACTTCAGGCACCTTTCTTGTAATGTCATTGCTTTCCTTATAACACGCATACATGAAAATCGCATGGGAGTCAAGATTCTTGTAAAATTCCTTCCTCATCACTCTCAATTCTTTCCCTGTAGATGTGCCTTTAGTCCTGTGCCACAAGATTGCAAAGAATTTTCATTAATTAAGCCACGCTTTGAACCAACATTTGAATGTAGGTGCCATAAAGATTGTGAAAATTCATGATTCAAGGAAATTTTATATAAACAATCACATAAAATACCGTAACTAACTGTAATGTAATTCTAACATCAAACTTAATTATCCATAACTTAATAAAACAGAATATCCGTGAGCATCTAATTTGACAAGGAAATCCAATTCCTGTGAGATAGAAGGTACATAAAAAGGCTAAGATCCATCTGATGACCTCGCCCTAATAGCTATAGGTACCAACAATCTATCACTTCAACCTTAGACTCGCTTTCCCATATAGAGGAACTTTTCACTTTCCTTACCTGATTGTAAGGGAATCCCCAGACAAATTAAATGCATGAGTTGTGTTCAAGAATCAATCCACCAAGCATTTGAAGGAACTTCAAAGAAGATTGATTCATAACATACAAAAAGAAAGATTTATACTTCTTTCGAACCAAGCCTCGCGCTTACGCCTCCTTCATATATGCCCTTTCGCACAAAAGAGCAACTCACTGTGAATTTCCATCATGACTCGCTACCTTCCCTGTGTCCACTTTTCTTAGGTGGAAAAAGTTCTCTTTGAATTTTCTCCTTCTTCTCTATGTAATCTACGAGTTACAACAAGAGCAAGATTATGTCCTTCTCGCCTTAATCCTACTTCCTCACATACATTTACTAGTGAGCCTTATTCAAGTTCCACTCGATCAACGTTAGCATTATAATGGATTTGAATTGGCTAAACTGTGATGGAAGTGAGTTATGGACAAACTGCACTAAGAAGGACCCATCAATACCCACGCCCTGTTGCCTTAAGCTTTCAGCACCCTCTCTACCATGTTTAAAATATGTCGTCGACACCTTCTCCTCGACCATCACATTTCATTACAGCCAATTCACATCAACGCGTCGCAAAGCACTCATTCACTTTTTCTCTAAGCGCTCTCACAAAATTTCATAAATTCCGCAGGCAAACCTTGGCTGAGGGCAGGCCCATTATTACGCAGTAGTCATTCTCATAAACACTTAATTAAGTCCGCTGATCTCGCCGCACTTTTAATCGCTCTACCGTGGCTTCCCGGAAAATCACACTGTAAATTTCTTCAGGAGGTTTATCATCCGTTATTAAAGCCAGTCAAGATCTAATACGCCTGAAGAGAATTGAACCCTTCATACCATTCCGGTAAAAAACACCATCAAAAACAAATCATTCCAGATGCAAGAGAGTGTAATGAAGTGGAACCTGTATTAAAATAGAACAATGCTCACAAATAAGGCCTCAAGTATAAATAAATATAAACTTAACTATCAAGGTCACAAAACTCTCAGGTACTTTAACATATCCAAGTGGTTCACTGAGGTTTTAAAACACTTAATATTTTGAAGTCATTTATGTTACTGGTATCCATTTTACCTCTAAGTTAAATACAAAATAAAACCATTAATTAATAACACCAAAGAATTGACTTCCTTTCGGCCGCCTCATTCTCCAATTATAAAAGAGAGAATTTTATTAAGAATTTTATGTTCCCTTATTCTTTGATGCACTAATAAATACAGAAGTGCTCACTATCTCCTTATGCCATTTCTCATAAAACTAGTCTAAATTAGTTAACCTACATTTATAAATTGTCATTTGATAAAATTCACAAGATGAAATTAATTTTTATTTGAGTTAAAAACTGGTGAAATAAAAGATATTTAATAAATTCATCCGATTCAATAATCAATCATAATAAAATCAAAGAAATCGACATTCATCAGACAGAGAATAATAATTTCACTAAAGGTTCAAATCACAGATATACCTTAATTCTAAAGAGAATTTCGCTTTACATTCAAATGTCGATAAATTATTAATCGCAACTAAGACAGATTCTATATTTCTCCTTATCAGTTTCAATCTATGGTCAAGTCATTGGCCAA
Organism: Tetrastigma voinierianum; assembly: GCA_016808115.1. NCBI lineage: Eukaryota > Viridiplantae > Streptophyta > Magnoliopsida > Vitales > Vitaceae > Tetrastigma > Tetrastigma voinierianum. The sequence goes on along the minus strand of JAEQBH010002679.1, from coordinate 182,112 downwards.
CAAACAAAGAATGGCGCCCGAAACGGCCACCGACCGACGCCAAAACCGGGCCGCCCTCACCGACATCGATTCAACGCAAAAGGAAAATAAAAATCTCCTTCACACAGCTGTCTCTGATTTTTACTGATCAAATTTTTCTTTTTGTGAGACCACTAATTTGAAGATAAATCTCATAAAATCTAATCTTTATAAAACAATGATTCTTGAATATTTAAATTCAATCTAGCTCGATACCATTTGTCGAGATTTAATACTGAAATTAACACTATAATATCTTGATCACTTAATTCAAACTCATCTACATAATAAAATAATAATAAATAAATAAAATATGATTACATACCATTTAAACAACATGTACCTACGAGATTTCTTCGCGATAAAGATCTTTAAATCCTCGACTTTCTTTCTCTTATCAAACTTTGATTCACGCACTATTTTTTGTATCATGTAAGAGCCCTAACCGCATACGAAGTGTTTCTATATATATAACTTATCATATGGTAGGCACAAGAATACACGTTCTAAAAACCGTTTCTAAACGTGTTATTCGAATAAATCGTTTATTCCAAATACCGAATTATATTTATTATTAATAACTGCTTCTTATAATAAATTATATTTATTATAATACCCATTTTATTAAGTAAATATTTTCGCACAGCTTTTAAAGTTGATATTTGTTATTCTAATTGACTAAATACTCGCAAGTAAATGCAATCCACCCACTTAATTTTAATTCTGCAAATAACACATAGAGTTTCTAGCTACTTGCTAACTCCACCTTCAGTTGTACTGCAAACCCAAAGCTTCAAGTGGTGCCAAAAAAGAGATAGAGATTCCCAAGATCAGGAACATGTCTGGACATCAGTGAGTGTCCTTATCATCCCATCATGCATTTTAATTTGCATAGTGCCCTTAACAATAACTTTTATTAACCATTAAAACAATTCCACAACAACTAACTCATAAGTTGAAAACTTATCCTTAACAAGACACATGCGATAAGAACACCCCGAATCTTAAATCCACTCACTGTTAGACTTTAAAATTTTTCAGCGACAAGAAAAACATTCTCATCAACTACAATACTAACCTTAGCAATTTCATTTTCTTTATGCTCATTTTTCTGCTTGCCCAAAAAAAAAAAGCTGATTATGAAGACTCATTATTAGTACTTATAACAAAGGAAAAGTGTTCTGACAAAATGAGACTTATCACGTCTGTACATGTTAAGCGCCAGAACACCTACTAAAAGAATTCCATTAACTTATATATGATTCGAGACAAAGATCTAATTCCCATCTTGATCTCGACCCATTTATTTTTTTCAATTCCCAAACCCGTCCCATTCAAATTTGATTTTTGTTTTTATTTTTAATTTTTTTATATTTGTTTTTTTATTTTTATTATATTAAAATTAATATATTTCAGAAAAAATAAAAAAATTATGAATTTTTATAAATTACTTATTAAAACATTATAATAATAATAATAATTATTATTATTTATATTAAAGTATAAAATAAAATAATAAAAATATTTTAAAATATAATCGAGACGTATGGGCAGAGACAGGTGGGAATTAATATGATCCGTTTTCGTAAAATAAAACCCAACTCACTAAAAACCCATTACAAGAAAACAAACTCATCCTATTATGACGGGAGCGAAAAGTGGCTTGAACCCGAAATAGCCCATCCCGTTGCTATCCTACTCACTACTCAATGTTAAAAAACAAACAACTTAAGGTAATATTAAGTACTAAATTCAAAAAAGGTTCTATCATAGTCTCCTTTCCGTTAAGCATTGTTTCTCTCAAACGCTTAGATGATTGGGATAGGGAGCATAACAAAATCATAGCTTTATCTTCAGCCTCAATTTTAACATCTATGTTACTGAAATCCATAATAATAGAATCAAATATTTCAAAATGAGAGGTTATAAATACGTACCTTCAAACGTGTGAAGAATATACAAACTGTGCTTCAGGTATAATTGATTGACCACAGTACTCTTCTTCATGTATAGTTGTTTCAACTCTTTTCCCATAAGCCTGTTGCATGTTGTCTCAGAAGAGACTTATCGTAGGTAGAACTTCATCTTTTTGTCCATATATGAAAAGTCCCCCATCATCCATGGCTGCTGCTATTTTCTCCTTCCCCAATAGCTCCAAATTCAGACCGTCTTGGATTAAGGTTAAATTTCGGTCAAACTTCTCAATTGTAGTTTTGGTTACTATCATGTTGCCAAGCCTTTGATACTAGATTATAAAGAAGCAACTCCAACTGAGCCGCTATCAAAAAAGGCTATTCTCACTGGGTATGTAACGACACCCTGTTATTAAAAATTGCACTAAATCTGAAAGCAGATCGAGTGCGATAAACGCTGGTCTGCGCTGTAGAAGATATTCGGATAACTTGAAAAGATAAATTAAATGTTAAAATAAATATTACGATCATTATTCCTCTCAATCCATTATATTCCATCCAGTATATTCAATAAAGTTTAATTATATTTTTTAATAAAAAACATCAATTATTAAAACGACATCCTATTTTCTAAGAGACCTACCATCGGAAAGAAAACACTGCTTACGACGCCAAAACACCATTCAAGACAGAAACAAGATTCGATTAATCTATTTTCAGAACTCCTATCAAGCTGCTTCAAGATTTCAGCGATTTCTCAACCCACAAAAGACAATAATAAAAAGATAGACAACAAATTTACGTGGTTCAACAACCTACATCCACGATGAAGCAATTTAATTATTGAGGGAGAAGCACTGAAAGAGAGAGATACAAAATTCCATTTAGCAGATAGCCAAAAAACACACTCAAATATCTTCCACCTTTTCTCTTCAACACACAATCTTTAGAAAACTTGACCTCTGTTTATATATAATGGTCAAAGTCTCACAATTTTTTCCATGAAGAGGAGAAGTTAGGAAATCAAATATGGAAGCATATTGAGGTCAAATACAAGCCACCAGCAATAAACTCCTTCCTTAATTTCATAAAATAAAGGAAAGCAAATCATGGAATAATAAAGCATTCCCCAAATATGTCAAACAAATTTAAGATAATTTTTTTTTTTTGAAAACTAATTGATAAATTTATATTAACAATGATAAAATGATAAAATTTGTGAAATCATTTTTAAATATTTTTTAAGTTTGGACTTATTTTGGTTTTCAATCAATCTAGGATTGGACGGACTAAAAGTTGACTCAAGACTAGATTAGTCAACCCATTTTAGCCCACAACTCAATCAATTGAAGTCGATGGCTTTACAAAAGACATAAAATAAAAATAACAAATAATTTGTTAAATATAATGTAATTAAATGATTTATTTGTTAAACATGTTATAGATGAACAAGAGGTGGGGGTAGATTTTGTGAATTGATTCGTATTGTAAATATTCTTCAATTTAATAATAATAAAAAAAAGAAAGAAATATAATACTTTTAGTTTTGTGATCAGAATAATTAAAATGTTGATTTTTCACCCATTGAGGAAGCGACACATGTACGGATGTGTATAGAGGACGGTGAAATAATCTTTAAGCATTATCAAAAAAGGGTACAAGAAAAATGCAGATTGGAGAATAAGTTGCTATGAAATATCCAAATTACAAAACTACCCAATAATGGAATTAGCGATTGCTCCCTCAGTCTTAACTGAAAATCGGGTGAGAGGCTGGACTGACACAACGTACAAGTCAGGTCCTCTCTCTCTCTCTCTGTTTCTTCTTGCTTTGTCCGCTGTACTCACATAGGAGATATCAATCAATCAACCAATAACCAAAAGATTAGGGGCCCTTTCCTTCCATTTAACCACTATTCCGAATGCAGATTTCACTTCACTAGCTTTAATCGTGATTTGTGCGAGAGAGACGACTTGGGTGTTTTTAATTCATGGCTGTTCTTCATTCCAATGGTATCTGCTTCGCTGCTGTGGCTTTCAACCATCTACCTTCCGTTTCCCATGGTGCTGGAACCGTGAAGGCGTCCTGTTCGCCGTTTTCTTCTCCCTTAGTTCCTCGGTTGAGTCTGCAGAGTAAGAATTTTTTTTCGGGAATTTCTTTGTTCAATATGCTTACTGTCATTGCTGAAACTGGGAATTCTTTGATTTGAGCTGAAATGAAGACGGGCTTTTTGTGGAATGCAACTTGTCCGAAAGAAATATGGAGTATTTTTTTGGGCGACTCTGGATTATGGATTTTTTTTTTTTTTGCTTATGATGAAATTAACGGGGGGGAATTTAGGCAGTGAAGTGCATTTGAGGGTATTTCCAATACGCTTAGAATGGCCTCTTTTGGGCACCATTGGCTTATAAACAAGATGTGGGAATATTTTGAACTGATAATGGCAAGTATTTGGGGAATCTAAATGCGTTTACTGTGCAAAAAGCGCTTTATTAGAGGAAACGAGAAGTGAAAATGTTATGTCCGAATCTTTTTCTACCAAAGAAACTCCCAGAAAATGACTTTCAATGGGTTTTCATGTTTCTTTCACTGATTTTAGGGAAAATGTTGAAATTGTGTCTTGGGAGTGAGCTTCTGTGAGCTGGAAATATAAAAAGAGAATTTATCTAGATGCAAAGGCTAGCTGCAAAACAGCCTAATTTAGTAGATTAGTGGCTAAGATCACACCTAGTATAAGAAAACCTACATTACAGTAATCTGACATCTCTTACATCCTAATCAGTGAATGCTTCTCCAGTTAGCTAAGAAATTCTAATCAGTCATGTGAATAGTCTGTTTTATGTTGTGGTAAATATATTTCAAGAACACTGTGTGCTTAATTCAACCAATGTGTGATCCTTATGTATTAAACTAAAGTACAACTCCTTTTTTTTTCCAAAAAAAAAAAAAAAAAAAAAATTATAATGTTATGATATTGAAATATTTGGTTACTAACAGAAGACTCTAGGACTCTACTTAATTGGGTGTCATGCCAAGGGTTGCCAAAGGCATGCTTGTGGGTAGCCATCTATGGCATGTAAGCATATAGAGGCAAATTTCAAATAGTATCGGCAGAAGGGTTCAAAGTTAATGATGAATTTTCAAATTTCACAATCAGCATTGCTTGATCTTGTTTTCTTTTTTATTTACCATGCCCATTTATTCTATTAATATTAAGTAGAAAACTGCCACATTTCACCTGCCATTGTTGCCTTGTATTTTCTATTGCACAGTTTCAATTTGTCAGTTTTTCCATCATTGTCTTTGTGTACTTGCTCCACCATAATATATGAATAAGTTGCTTGTCTGGTATATGTTTCGTCGAAGTTCATAAATTCAATATATGTACTTTGCATATGCATAAGGCATAGCCACTTTACAATTTGTTTTTTCATGATCTTTTAGTTTTTTCTTTAGTATAATTGATCTTACCTTTTTTCAATTTTTATTTGTTCTAGGACAAGCTAAGTTCCCTGGGCAACAATGGGTCACCTGGAAACTAAGGAAAATTCACTTGTCGTTTGCTTTGGGGAAATGCTAATTGATTTTGTCCCAACTACTAATGGGCTTTCATTGGCTGAAGCCCCTGCATTTAAAAAAGCTCCAGGAGGTGCACCTGCTAATGTTGCTGTTGGTATTGCTCGTCTTGGTGGTTCTTCAGCTTTTATCGGAAAGGTATCATTTGAACTATATTCATTTGATTTGCTTGTTGTTCAGTATTTATATTCGTTGAGAATCATAGAATATTCTCTAGATATTCTTTGGTTTATTTTCTACCTTTTGTGTACATTATCCTCCTTCATGTTACACTTTATTTTGTATCCTTTTTGTTTCATTGTTTTGTATATATATTGGTGTCACTATACTATGTAATACATCCATTCAATAAGAAAAGTATTCCTTCCTTCTCTCATTTTACAATATTATCACCAGGAAGCAATACATTTTGTTTCACTTTCAAGAGATACATTTAGATTGCTAACCATATGGCTGGCACATGTCAGAGATGTTGTGTTTTTCCCAACATAAGGTTGATGACTTCATCCTAAGCTGGGGCTTTTGTAACTGCCATTTTGTTCATGATTATTCCAATGTTGCAATTTGTCATTTTTAGATATTCCCACCAATCTCATTAATTCTATCCTTTGTGCTCCTAGTACTAATGGAACTGAACATTAGAGTATTTCGTTCACCGAAAGTTGATCCAAGAGGGAATTCCATGTCCTAACTTTATTGTGCATGGTTCTTTCTAGATTTCATATTAATCCACATTGAACTGCCATGCTTGACATTTGTTCTATACTTAGAACTAGATCTCCAGTTGCATTCTCAACAAGATTAAATCTAAGCCAATCTCCTAGCTTTTCTACACACACGCGCTCGTGCGCGCACACATACACACACACACTACCCTTTGGCATGTACAAAAAGGCCCCCTGCATGATTATATGCTCTATTGCTTTCATTTTATTTTATTTGGTGGATAACCAACTAAAAGACACTAATTCTAAGTGCAAGGTTATGGTTGGTTCTAGGAAAGTGCTAGAGAAAGGGAGAAAATGGTAAAGAAAAAGTATGAAGAAAATGCTGAAGGTATGATTGGCAAAGTTTTCGAAAATAGTCTCGTAAAAAAAATCTCAATTGTTTTGAGAAACAAAATTTTGTTTGCGGACTCAACTGCAGAAAGCAATTTTCTCAGTTTATTCTTTGTGAAGTACTAAAAACTTGTACACAATGAAAAAAATTCAATGGGTTCTCCATAATTTTCACCTACGATAGAACTTTAAAAAATAATATCTTAAATTTATTTAAAAAAAAAAACCTGTTTCCAGAGTAAATTAAAAAAAAAAATGTCAGACATAGTTTTTAAGTTAGAAGACCTGTTTTCAAGGACATGTTCAAGATCAATTTTCAACAGTCTCCAAATATGTTCTAGAAGTTATATTTTTTCCTTATTTTTATTTAAAAATAAGTTGGGCAAAATTTGGGAAAGTAAATTCCTCAAAAAGAATTTATTTTTTCCCTCAACTTTTCCATGGACAACTAAACAAAAGAAAGATTTATAACTTTTCCATACTTTTTCCTTCTTTCTCTAAAATGGCCGAAGAACCAAATATGAGCTGCTTTTATGCCTAGTGAAACTCCATTTTGGGCTTGTACATTTTGAGATGCTATTACTTGGATGATGGAATTTGGTGCTAAAAATCCTATCTGCTTTTGTACATTCAAAGTTTTGACTAGTGGCTTCTTACACTATGCTTAGTGGAGTTAATTTTTCTTCTTCTTAGTGCTTTGTATGTCTTCCTTTATATTTATAGTTAGTGCTTATAGACAAAGGTCCATGAGCTTTCTGGAATATCATTGATCTCTCTTGTGTTTTTCTGTATATAAATTACTGGCTGCCCCTGCACAACCAAATCCCCAATTTAAGGGCTTGAAAAAGTAACTGGGTATCCCTTTATAAACTTAATAATAATTAATTAATCAGGAGAGAACCAGCCTCTAAACCACTCAATTTGTCCGACACGTGGAGGTGGGTGAACAACATATTCCATTTCCTCAGGATTTCTTAGCTCTTTCTCAATTGGCTGTCATTCATATTCTGAGAAAATCACTCCATTGTTCCCTCAAATGTATTACACTTTGGAGCATTTTGAGTTTTCAAGTTTTGACTATGACGAGGTTCTGTTTCGACATTTTGCTTATATAGCAGTGTCTTACCCCAACTATCATTCTTACCTGAACGTTTTCCATCTTTTCAATTTCTTTAATTTTTCTTACTGGAAACCTGAAATGGCATTTCATACTCTTGATCTCTCTAGTATCATGCAAAATAGGGTAGCAACCTCTTTGCTCAGCCTGTGGTGATTGTTTTAAGACACAATGGAAAGTGAGCTTCAGTCCTCAGTCCACGTTATAGAGATATCAACTGATTAGACAGGAATACAATCTGCATCCTGTTCTGTAAAAGGACCACCTGCTAACTGAATGCCATTGTTCAATAAACCAGGATTCTCATTGCTAAGTTAGTTTGATGTCTTGTATTCTTCTCAAACAAGAAATAGACCAGTTTAAAATCTCTTGATTCCCTCACAAGCACCAAGGTTCCTCCTAAAGTTCTCTAGGTTCAGCTAATTACTCCCAAAGGTCCAAAGCTTTTGTGCCTACAATAGGCTACACACTCTTCATCAAAAAATTAAAATTATTCAGCAATTTTGAACTTTCAGAAATTGAAAGATGCCCACAAGCTATCCCCATGCATTTAAGGCTCACAACTCTAAATAGCTACCACTCCTTGAGCTTAACAATATTGGAGTCTACTCAGGCACACCTAATCCACCCTTTGCTAACAAAGAAAGGATTTAATAGTCCACCTCATTTATCCCCCTTCCATTCATTACAATCATTGATCAACCTTTGCAATGGATTGACCCATTATGCCCTTTTATCTTTCTCCTTACATTTTCTTTCCTGCATCATGTTTGATTGAGCAGGCCAATTCTATTTTTTTTTTTGTTGTTGATAGGTTTGAGCAGGCTAATTCAATTCTCTTGATTAGATCTAAAATATATTTTTCAGACCCATACGCAGATATCATTAATCTAATCCTCTGCAAATCTCAAAATGTTTTTGCTAGTCCTGATAGAAAATCAGTTTTCCTCTAAACAAGTGCTAGTGTCCTCCATTTGGAGACATGTGTCTAGGATTGATTTAAGGACTACATTGTCTTGCAAACTAGGAGTCTCTAGATACAAATTTGACTCACCTCATAATGTGGCTACCAGAGAAGGATCTTCTATCACTCCATTAATAAAGGGGACCTCCCCCACTTATACCATCTCAAAAAGAGTGCAGCAGAATCCATTAGACAAACTCAAAACCCTCTTGATCTTGATTATCATATTCAAGGGTCCAAATCCATCTTCATCCAGGCAAGATCAAGAACCTGTCCACTGATCATTGTCACCATAAACAAAGGATCTTCTGTCCCTACCCATCTCTCCTGTTCAGTTGCTAATCACCTCAAGAAAGAAGAATGAGGAGTAAAGAAGAAGACGATCCAGATCATTTGTGGAGACAATTAAAATTTGAGATGCTTACCAAAGAAAGCTTAGCAAAGTCATTGAATTGACTGCTGTGGTATTGAGCTGAATTTCCTTATTTTAATGATATCCAAATTGAGAGGGAAGGTCTAGTTATATTTCTTTGGCCCTTTTTTAACTTTGTAGATGTACCTTAAAAGGAACAATATCTACATTGGTAAGTGTAAGTAATTACAGATGGTAAAAAATATAATCCTCAACCTTAGTGTGAGAGTTTGTTTCAAATTGTTTGTTTATTTGACCCTGCAATACCATGGGACGTGAAGAGGACATTGCATCTACTTTTGCATGCGTGAGGTATGAGGACATTGTGTGTGCTTTTTTTTTCTTCTACTTCTTTTATATTCAGATGGAGGGAAGGGGATGTGCTGCCATTACTAAGTGTTCTCTAAATGTTCTTTATCTCATTTCATTATCAGTTATGCATGTAAGGGCTTGTATTTGCGATTTGATTCTTCCATATTGTGGTTATTAGTAGCCTTGGCTAGTTTCCCACTATGATGATTAACTATTATGTTATGTGCCTTAGCACAGGTCTTGACACGGAAGAAACCCTTTTTGAATCTATGGTGAATAAGTAGAGGCAGATTTGTCCTTGACAGAGCCCTCTCTAAGACTGATAATTAAGAGAATAAACTGCTAGCCATTTTATTCAATACTGAAGGCCTTTTTATAGGCTACTAACAACCAGAAAGGAAGATCCTAAATTAGGATCAGATTTGACTAGCAAAATATAACAAATAAGAAGCAAAATAAAACTCTTATTGGGCAAGCTAGGCTACCACATTCACAGCTGTCTTGTCTTCCTTTTCTGATATTGCTGTCCAATAAAAGCATCCACATCATTTTGAAATCATCCTCGCTAGTCCACTTTATAAAGGTCATACAGTCTGTCAAATCATACCATGTTTCTTAATCCATTTCCTTTTTTTAGGCATTGGTCTTCCTTTTACCGCCTTAGGCTTGAAATCTATATTTCTCTTTACTTAAGGTATTTGTCCCTTAATATATGACCAATTAACCATTCTTTTCTATTGCATTGACACTAGAGAGCTCTAGGGATGGATAGCACGCATCCTACAAGATCCAGGGCAGGGGAATGGAGCAATCTGAGGTTCCCAACAGATATTAGACAAACTCACCCAAAAAAGACAAACGTCCTTCTGTTTTGTTTTGGTCATTGTCAAGCACATCATCATCCGCTCTGAAAGTGTAAATTTAAACGTGCTGTGGCCTTGTCATGCAAAAATGCTGTAAGGTGAGTTCATTATCCACCAGTTATTACGCATCAAAAAATAAATGCTGAAGGACCATTGCAAGAAGCCTGAAATTGGAAGTTCAAATATGTGTGTGGCCAATTCATGCAAAAAATATCCAATCCCCCAGAACCCCAGGTGTGGGAACCTGCAGTGGATGATGCTTTATTTTGTAAAATACAAAGATAAACTTCTAGATTAGTTGAGGGGAAGCAGGCAGTGCAGAACTGATTATGGAACAGACCTATCTTAGTAAAGCCATTCCTGTCATTTTTTGGTTGGATTCTATCATTGGAAATGTTCATTTGTTGTAATCTGCCGTGGGCACATTTCTTGTAATTACTTTTTACTTCCTTTGATCTGATAGATGCTATGGAGCTGATTTCAGGAGTTTCAAGAGTTTATTATGAGATCATTGTGATAGCCTTTAGAATCACCAGTTCAAATCATCTAATGGTAGTCACCATCACTAATGATGATTAAAATGATTCCACTAACCACAATATATTGAACAATTGGCTATTTTTGCTCATACAGATGCTAAATCCATCACTGGTAATCCGTCTTTCTGCTTAAGTAAATCTGTCATGATACACTTAGATAATAATTGTTATATGGGGATTATTTTCTTCAAACTGGTAATTTTCATCTCTGTTTCAAATCTAATAATCTAGAAATATGTATTCATGTCTATTATTCTTTTCTTTGGAATTGCTTATTATGTGTGTTCGTGCCTATATATATACATGTTACTTCTGTAATATTTTTTTCATGTTTTTGTTCAAAATACACAGGTTGGTGCAGATGAATTTGGTTACATGCTTGCTGATATTTTAAAGGAGAATAATGTAAACAATGAGGGGATGCGTTTTGATCCTGGTGCTCGAACCGCTTTAGCATTTGTTACCTTGAGAAATGATGGGGAGCGTGAGTTCATGTTTTATCGTAACCCTAGTGCGGATATGTTGCTTCAAGAATCTGAGCTTGATTTTGATTTAATTAGAAAGGTATGCAAGTATGTCTTAGCTGTCAGTAATAGTCAAGTAAAAGCAAATGTTGTAGTAGTAAATGAAGAAATCAACAAATACCTGTTCAACACTGTCAATAGGAGTAACAACAAATCCTTGTACATAGAATTTCATTTTAGTGGAGCATTCTCTCATGGTTTTAGGTTTGCTGTGTTTAACTTAATTTACTCCTTTTAAGTCAGGAAGAGAATGTTGAAATTCACTTTAGCTCTTTTTTTTCTTTACTGTTTAATACGCCAATTTTACGTTGAACAGCAACAATGTGCCCAAGTCTTGTCACACAGGTCAGTTTTTCTTAGAAAGTATCAGTTTCCATGTGGAGGTTGATCCACCCAGTTATTATTGCTTGTATATTCTATGCAGGCAAAATCATTATGCAGTTCCAATGGGGTCTTATTACAGAACTATGCAAGTCAAGACACCTAGCTGCAGCAAAGCGTAAAGGATGCTGGTGTAATTGTATCTTATGATCCCAATCTGAGGCTTCCTCTGTGGAAATCTGCGGACAGTGCCAGGGAAGGAATCCTGAGCATATGGAATACTGCTGATATCATTAAGGTATTCATCGTTTTTAATTGGACAATTGTGGGTTCACTGTGCATTTTTCTTAGCTCTTTGTTTAAGACTGGTACAATGTGATGCTAAAATGTAAATGGAAATGCCCCCCTCTGATGGTTTCATATTAAATTTATCATCAGATGAGTGAAGAAGAGATCTTTTCTGACAAAAGAGAGATCCATATGATGACGCTGTCGTCAGAAGTCTTTACCACCCCAAATCTTAAATTGCTTCTTGTCACTGAGGGCCCTGATGGTTGTAGGTATTACACAAAGGCAAGTCTCGCATCTATATCTTATCAATAACTTAATATGGTAAAATGCCGTATTTGTCTTTTCCAGTTTCAAGTGTAAAACATGCTGAAGCACTTAATATTCTGCATTCTTTTTGCTTTCCCAACAAATTTACCAACCCCATCTCCCTCCTGTTGTGTGTCTCAAGTAAATGGAATTATTTTTCATCTTGCTATTGCTTGCTTGATATTTCTTTTGTTTTTGTTGAGAGAATGAATACCTTTGTTCTCACACTTACAAAGGAGGTAACATAAAGATTATATTCTAGTAAGAAGAAAAAGGAAACAGTTAGAGCTAATGAGAGACTAAAGAGAGAAGGAAAAAAAAATCCTAAATGGATTAGGAGACTAAATCTTAACACCCCCCCTCAAGGTGGAGCATATAGGTCAAAAACACCAAGCTTTATATACTCTATCCTAGGACCTCTAAGAGACTTAATGAAGATATCTCAAGAAGGGAGTGGTTAGAAATGACAAACTAAGAAGCCATGCACACTGGCATGCTCTGACAAAGTGATAACCACATAGTTTAATCACCGGAAAACGAGGCGGATGAGCGATCGATGATGCGGCGTCATCCATCATCGCCCCCAATCGGCGACAGAGCACCGACCGGCGCGCAGTCATCGCACGACTGGCACGGCATTCGTCATCGATATTAACGCGACGACCGGCAAAGAACGATCCGTGGTATTCGCACCCATCGCATCACCGCTGATCCGCACTTTCACAACACCCCTTGACCTAGTGTTTCTTTGACATAATGGAGAATACGAACTGCAACATCCCAATGACTGTCATAAGGTGATTGTAGGAATCGATCAACTGACGCCATGCGAAAAGAAAATGTTACAGTCGGTTTACAGATGTTTTAGTTTACTCACAAGTCACAGAGGTCTTGATCTCGTAGAGGCTCCTTGACCCGGTACAAGTTTGACATTCAGATCCACATAGCAGTTGTCTACACAAAGCTTACAAACACCAACATACAAACATGAATATATCTACAGATACTTTCTTCCGAGAACAACCACTCCTAAATTAGATTGAGCTACTCCATCGCTACAGAAAATACTGGAGTTTCTCGAATACCGGCTCAAGTCACGTCGTAATGACAATGTCATCCACATAAACACCAAGTAAATATATCATTCATCAGAGCAGATGACGATAAAAGACGCAATGGTATGATGTGCTTTGAATCATGCTAAACTCTTGAACCACTGAGCTAAACTGGCTAAACCAAGCTCAAGGAGACTGTTTCAAATCGTATAAGGAACGTTGTACCTTGCATATCAAACTAGACTCTCCCTTAGCAACAAAAACCAAAAGGCTGGGTTCATATAAACCTCCTCAACAGATCACCAAGGAAGGAAGATATTCGATATCCAATCAAAAGGCTATGAGTGCATACACCATGTATTTGCCAAACTAACAGACAATCTTGCCATCTGAAAAGTATCATAATAGTCCAAGCCATATTGTCAGTACCTGGGCAAACTAAACGTATTGTCGTATCAATCCTTGGTCATTAGGTCCCACCTTCAATATATAAACCCACCACAAACTAACTAAGACTTGCCAAGAGGAAGAATGCATGCCTCCAATGTTCATGAGTAAAGAACATCCATTTCCTCAGCCATCCCCTGTTCCTAGCCTAGATGAGAGAGAGTCTCGCTAGTTTTGTTAGGGGTAGAGACAGAAGACAAGGTGGAAACAAAGGTAAAGTAGGGTAAAGATAAACGATGAAAGCTGAGAAAATTATAAACAAGATGTGAATTAGAAGTAGAGTGAGTACCTTTCCGAATGGCAATAGGTAGATCATTAGATGGTTGCGGAACTGGAGTAGGAGATGATGGTGGAATAGAAGATGATTCAACAAGAGGCCTTGCAGAGGATGAGACTTTACAGATAAACCCTTGTTATCAGTCATGACATCAGAGGAGAGAAGGGAAATTCGAGATAAGTAAACAAGAGGAATAGATACAGATTAATAGCAGAATGAAGCACAGAGGAGAAGGAGGAATTCTCAAAGAAGGTACATCGTGAAATGAAGGTTGATTAATGTCGGAGAATAACAAAGATAACCCTCTAAAGGCTAGAATAACCTAAGCAAGACATACAGGGCCTCGTTGATATTTGTCTGCCCAGAGGAGACAGAACAAACACACACAACCAAAGACAAGAGGAGGCAAAAGAGAGGTTGATTAGGTAGCAAGACAGAATGAGGGATTTGATCATGTAAAACAGAGGACGACATATGGTTAATCAAATAACATGCAGATAAAATAGCATTCCCCCAAAAACGTTGAGGAACCTTATGATGAAGGAGGAGAGTGCGAGCTGTCTCAACTAAATGACGTTTTTTACGCTCAGCCACTCCATTATGTTGAGGAGTGTAAGCACAAGGTGATTGGTGAAGAATCCTATGGGAAGACATAAAAGAAGAGAATGACATAGAGAAATATTCCTTTGTATTATCACTTCTTAAAATATGAATAGAAGTATTGAATTGAGTGTGAATTTCAGCGTGAAATTTTGGAGAGGAAAATAATCCAAATTGAAGCCATTAAAAATAACTAAGTACATCGAGAATAATCAACATGAAAGGAACAAATAACTAATCCCAAAGTAGACGCAGATTCAGAAGATCTCTAAACATCGCAGGATGCTTCAAAAGGAGACTTTGTTCGAGGATCTAAGCGCTTTGGGAACGAGATACAAGTATGTTTCCCAAGTTGACATGACTCACATTCAAGTGAAGATAAACTAGAAAAATGAGGAACTAGCTTTTGAAACTTGGAGAGGCTTGGGTGACCGAGATGACTGTGGAGGAGGAGAGGAGCTTTCGTGGAATTGCAAGTAGTGGAACAAAGGGGCGAGCTGAGGTGAAAGGGGCCTTGTGACTCATGTCCTATGCCTATTGTCTTCCCTGCATCTGGGCCCCGCAAGGTTGCTGTAGCTAGAGAAAAAGGCACGTTAATGAAGGTCACGAATAACTTAATGTAATGTGGTACAGATTGAAAGGAAAATCAGGAACATAAAGTACAGAAATAAGGGGCAAGGAAGGGAGGGGACAAGTCGAGCCAATGCCTTTAGCTATGGTAAGAGAACCATTAGCTAAGGTAATAGTGGATAAAAGAGACGGAGAGGTAAGGGAAGAAAAAAGGTATTTATTACCAAAGATATGATAAGAGGCTCCAGTGTCAAGGATCCAAGGTGCAGATGAATGTGTAAGGCAAACAAAGAAATTACTAGTTTAGGCAACATAAGCAATGAAGGAAGATTTGGCTGCTTGAGTGAGACGAAGGTATTCCTCATATTCACTGGGTGTAAGAATGACACCTTGAGGTGTGGATGAGCTCCCTGAGACAGAACTCGAACTTGCTGAATGATTAGAAGATTGAGCCAAATGAGTAGTAAGAGGAGGTCGGCCATGTAACTAATAGCATCAATCACTGGTGTGTCCAAGCCTATGACAGTATGTGCAGTGAGGATGTTGTCCTCTACCTCGATCACCGGCCCACCTCGAATACTTCAAGAAATAGATTGAGAAACCATCACAGATAACCATGTAACTCAGATCGCATGGATCGAAAAGTGGTAGGGAGGTATGGCGGGCAACCAAGCAAGAGCCTCATTAAAGCTCTCGGGAATAATTGCCTTAGTGAGTATTCGTTTCCTCGAATGTCTCAAAATTTAGCCTAAGGTTACGTAAGAATGATCATAAAGACTAATCCATCTTTGACTGTGAAGTCTCAACATTAGTAGACTTTGGCAAGATAGATGCAAGTTCATCCTTGAGAGCATACGTCCGTCCACCATAAGAAGATATATCCATACTGAGCTATTTCAAATTAGCAATGGAGGATATTACACGGCAGACACGCTGAATGTCATTAGTGTACAGTTTCTTCACCTAATTCCAAAGAGTGTAGCAAGTTTTATAGGCCCCAAAATTATATAGTCTTGGCATCAATAGATTACCGGAGAATATTGCATAATAAAGCATTAGTTTTTCACCACTGAGCATGTTGATCTTCGATACTTATGTCCGCAGTAGTAAGATGATCCTCTCAATCATTACCAATAAACCATAGGTCCACAGAATCAACTCATGATAGATAATTTTCGCTTCCCGTGAGTTTATCAAAGGTAATGATAGGAGTTTCAGATACAAAGGAATTAAAAGTCTAACCTTTCGCAGCCATAGAGACATCTTTCTCGGCCATAGAGATGTCTTTTTCAGCCATAGAGATGAGAAATTAGTAGAGAGTCTCAGATTCAATAGAATCAATTCTTTTAGAAGGAACTAAACAACTATAGATGGTGAGAGAGGTTTCAAAGCTATCGTACTTAGAAGAAAAACTCAAGAAGAAGCTTCAGCATATGCCGCCGGAGAGAAAATGGAGAAAGAGAAGATGTAGTGTCGGATTGTGAACACCAGTACCTAGGCTTGTAGATCTACGACAGCTGCCTCAGGATGAAGTCCCAAGACCGATAGCGCCCACGACCTTATGCTCCGCGTGTGAGGGACAGTCGGGAGAGGGGAGAATGTGTCAAGACGTGGGACACCCGCTGTTCTGGAGATTCTTCCACCGTGGGAGAGCAGTTCCGCGATCTGGTGGAGGTCCACACGCCGAGAGTTAGCGCTGAAAATTCATGGTTGTTTTCATGGTGGCCAGGCCCCTAATAGGCTTTGCGACGATTGTAACGTGACCGTTGTGAGACACGGTCGTTGGATGGGTCGTTGAAATTGACCACACAGCGAAACCCTAACCCTAATATTCCCAAACCTTCATGGCTCGATACACCATGTTGAGAGAAGAACACTTAATTTTTCATTAATTCTACAAAGATAAAAGATACATATTTATACTGTTTAGGGGCAAAAGGAACAGTTGTAGCCTAATTACAGATTAAAGAGAAGGGAAAATAATCCTAAATGAATTAGGAGACTAAACCTTAACAGTTTTTTACTTTATTTTTTAAGTTGTAATTAGAATGATTGAAACTGGAGTTACTTGAGCTTATTCTAGAACAGGAAATCATTAATTTCTGTTTGGCTAGGATTTTGAGCAATTTTCTTGCTTTTGAGAGCAAAAATGAAGGTAGTTTTCTTTTGAAAGTGAGGTCAACTTTGAAAATTGTTAATGAAATGAAACCTTAGTCTCTCAGCTCTACTTTGCTTGAATGTTGGATGGGATGCAAAACCTTGAGATCTAACTCTCTTGGAGTTAGTAACTCTGTGGATCAAGGAGGCACTATCAGACTTCATCAACCTTTCTGCTTGTATATCTCAACGGATGATTGTGATATGGCCTGTCCATATGCTGCATTCCTTTCAATTATGGTTATTCCTTGGAGAAGTGAAAAAGCGTCATAAACCATCCTCTTATCAACAGCACCAGCAGATTGCATTTATGAAGGAGACCTTCTCCGCAGCAAACTATTTATTTGTAATCTTAAATTCAATGGGGACAACTTGTTTGATTATATATGTATTGGTAAAATATGATGCAATTATACATGATTATCTAACCTAGAGATTATTTAGTTGAAATTCTTGAATTCTTAATATTCCTGCTTTTCTGCAAGCATTTGCAATAAAGATTGCCAGTCTCTTAGTGTGAACATAAAATTGCATGGGGTTCCTTTTCAGGACTTCAGTGGGAGAGTTAAAGGTTTAAAAGTGGAAGCTGTGGACACCACAGGTGCTGGGGATGCTTTTGTTGCTGGAATATTATCACAACTAGCTGCTGATCTCTCCTTGCTTCAGGTGCCTGCTTTCAGAGCCTTACTTGATAAGTGCTTACTTTAGATCTGTACTTGTGTTTTTGAATAAGCTGCTATATGACTTTTCTGTTGCATAATTGCTACTATTCTCATTATCACCCAAGATGATGTTCTTATATTTAATGGTCAAAATACTATTTTACTAAAATCTTGTATGTTCCTATATTTAATGTTCTCATTATCATCCAAGTTTCATTTCTTGTATTACAATATTTTACTAAAATCTTCTTTCTCAAAAATGCTAGGTTTTATGCATGTATGTTCACACACACTACGTTGATGATATTATCTCCTTTGATTTAGTCGTTATCATGTTGAGATTGTATGACGTGTTATGGAGAAGTAAATTAATTTAATGCCTTCCATTACATATGAGAAAGAACACAAGAGAATGGCACTATCAAGTATAATTTAGCATGTGGGTCAATATTACTGTGGGAACATAACCTTTTTTTTTTGCAATATATAGAGGTGCTTTGGAAAGACGCTTCAAAGTACATAAAAAGTATACAAAGGACGCCTAAGAGATCTTCAAAAAGGAAATAGGGAACAAACAAAAAACAGAACTCCCTTAAAGCCCAACCAATCCACAAAATCAATACTGGACGAAGGATATGAAACTATATACACCTTGGCCCAAGCCCAAAGATTACAAAGGAAAGTTTTGACCCTTAGGTCAATGAGTTTTGGCTATTAAAAAAGCTCCTATCATTTTTTTCTTCAAACAATCCATATAGTGCATAAAGGAGCAACTCATATGGTTGGGTGTGGCTGTTCATGACACAACATGTAAAGGATGTGGGATACTAGTTAGATACTCCTTTTATCGCTTTAGCTACGTGTTTTTTTGGTTTTGGTTTTGATTTATTGATTGACTTTTTTTTTTTTTTTTTTCAAGCCAATTTCTTTAACAAAATGAGAGTATCTAAGAATATTTAAAGATAAGGAAGAAAAGTTTAACAAAAGAAGAAAACATGTTTTATTCATTTCAAGAATCTAAGTTATATTATCAAAGCTAAATTTACTTTAATCACTTTTTTTCTTGGCTATTTATTAGAGCTTATCTCAAATTTGAGAGTTAAAAGAAACTAACTCGAAGATATATACTAGGACCCAAGTCCAAGCAACATAGACATGAAATACAACGGAGTACTCTGAATTTCATGCAACATTCTAATCTGCCTGTAGCTTATTAGTTAATTTATATTTGTTTTTGTCCCTTTTTTTATTGTTTTTGTTATTGCAATTTATATTTATTCTAGATCTTCCTATTATTCCTCTTGTTTTAGTTGTTCTTATCATTGATTTTCTTCTTCTAACTTTAAGCATCACTATACTGCATCAGTTACTTTGATAAAGTGTATATGGATTGTGTTGAAGTGTTTATGAGTCTGTTTTTTCCTTTTATAGGAAGAGGACCGACTAAGAGATGCTCTCAAGTTTGCTAATGCTTGTGGTGCATTGACTGTGATGGAGAGAGGTGCAATTCCAGCTTTGCCATCTAAAGAAGCAGCTACGAATGCCATGCTCAAGTTGGTGGCATAGATAGTAACTCCATATTCCCCTTCCATTTCTCAGAATGGTGCACTGGATGTCAGATTATGCTTCCATAAGAACAAGTTTGCATCAATAATGTGAATGTGTTTTATTTAATCCATGTTATATGTTGTTTATCAAGAATACTATTTCAGTTCCACCATTTATATGTGAGCCTAGATATCATTGAGTTGTAAAGAGCAGCATATGGGTTGTAACATCTGTTGTTTTTTAACTTATTATTTGCAGTTCCATTTTTTCTCTGCCCACTTTGCATTTAACTTATAATACAGAGGGCAGGCTTGAGAAGCTGCATATTTTTTGGTTTTTGGTGACAGTGTAGGCAAAGCCAAAGGCTTTGTGTGTGCCATGAAGAATCTGGGATTTGCAGCCAGCTATGTCAAATAGGTGAATTGTATTACTAGGGGATTGTGTGTGTGTGCACTCATACACATTTTAGGTGAAAAAAGATTATGAGGTTTTTTTTTTTTTTTGAAAGGGTAAAGGATTATGAGTTCAAAATTAAACAGTTGAGTTCCGTATGGTTGTTGGTCATTTATTAATTCAAAAGAATGCAAGGGTACTTTTGGTACAGGTTGAGTTTAAACACCTCTCCCTACTTCACTCCCTCCCCCTTCCTAGTTTGAATAAAGAAATATTTGGTTAAATAACCTCAAATAACCCAACATTTTGTAAATCTAATCCTCCTCATGTTTTTTCTTGAACAATAACCTTTTTTAAACAAAAATGTCTTTTGTTATTTTATATATTTACATGATTTTGAAAAAAAAAATGTTATATTTACAAGAGACTAATAGAGGTGTTTTTGTCAAAACAATATCAAAAATTGATGAAGGGGTTAGATTTCCAAAATTTGGTTTTCAGAAGGCCTTTTCATCAAATCACCCTTGAATAAAAGGCATTAATTTTAAACCCAAAAAAAAATGGTAAATCAACACGTGCAATGATTGAGTTCAAGATGAGCAGAGAATCCCAAATTTATCTGGTTCCAACTATTTTTGCACTTATGAGTTCAAACTCGAGTTTGAACTCACTCTAATTTCAAACCTAGCAATTAGTGATCAAGTTTTAAGCTCCAAAACATGTTAAAATGAATTCCAAGTGTCACCGAAATCAAATGGATGATAGTCATTTAAAGCCGTAACATTTTGAGTCTTTTAAATTGCTTATAATATGACTTCTCTTTAGAATAAGTATCCCATGGAAGTTCCACATGCCACGTTGTTAAATTTACTACATAAAACTTTCTTAGCTTTAGGTTTTGAAATGAAAAAATGGAACGAAGGACAGAGTTTTCTTTGGTGTTGTTCTATTATTTTCTATTTTAAGCCATCTACCACATTTTGCTAATTTGATGTTGTTGTCTCTGATCGAGTCACCTGATCGTCGTAAGATTAACTTGGTAGCAAGGACCTGCAAAACAAATAAAGTAATCGCAGGTGACGTTCTCCGATGCTTGTTGACAGAGAAACAAGAAAATATCACCAGAAAGTATATCACATACTTTTCTCTGCCATTGCTTCCTTTATTTAGCGATGAGATTGTGATCCACTTTTGGCGGAAAGTGGTGATTGGTTTCAAATGGTGGAGGTAGATTTCTACTGGGCGCGCCGACCATTTTTCCTTTCGATAACTAAGTCAGTCCTAATCTTCCGCCGCCGATCGCTTTCGATCATTTTAAAGGTGGTTAGCTAAGTACGCAGAGGCTCTGGTGGGGAGGACATAACTAGTGATGCAAGGACCAGCCGAGAAATCGCTATCGACCATCTCTAGAGACGATCACCGGCCAGAAGAGGCGTGCTGACACAATCCGAGGCCTTTACGTGATCGTATAACCCACAAGCCGGACTTCAGGCCGTGGTTCAGGCCCAAGTTCGAAAGAGGATACTTGGGTCTCTTGTGGGCTTTGATCCGTCTGGGCCTTCTGAATAGAAACGATGGGTCAAAAGCCATGGTACCCACAATGCCCCCCTTTTTCTGGCTGGGGAGTTCGATCTTCCCCAGATGGAAAAATACCGTGTTTTTGACCTGTTTGTCATTGGGAAAGGGGGACCGTTAATGCTTGCGTGTTCCAACGTGCACGTTTTTAGGGAGTTTTCTATTTTTAGTAACGCATTTAGTACTGTTTTTGAGTTCCCCACTGGTTTGTAACCCTATGTAAAAGTAAGTTGTGGGTGACGGGGTTTTTATCTCACCGGCAAGCCGGAGCTTCAGGATGTATATTAAACACCGACACCGGGCCGATGTCGCTGCACTGGCTTTTCTTCGATTACCTGGTCGAATGTGATGTTGATAGAGGCCGGCCGGCATACATGGAACGGGTGGGAGAGTGCGCACTTAATGCTTGAGGGGTATTAGCCTTATATGTCCTCTTAGGTGGTTCGAAAACTCAGATGGTGAACGCCCCTTACAAATCGATAAAGTTCTATATCTCCATGTTTAGCAATAAGCCCCCTTGTATGCCTCTCTGCTTTGGCACTGCTGTAATCATACTAGCAGGAGCGGCCGAGGCTTTCTTATCTTTTTTAGACTCTTAAGTAGTTGTTTTTTTTTTTTTTAGCCTCACAAAGAATCCATTTTTTCCTTTTCAGCCTTCCATGTGGTAAAATCTTTTCTTCAGCCTTTTTCTTCGCTTTAGGCTTCTTTCTTTTTCTTCCACTTTTTCTTTCTCTTTTCTTAGGCCTGCCAAACAATGGGTTATGTAAATCGCTTTAGGGCTCAATTTTCATCCCGGATGGGTTAGTGTAATTGTGAACGCCATTTGGTGTAATTAATGAAATCAAGGCCTAGAAATTTTTTGTGGTTTTATTTCCTCTTATTTTTATCAGCTAGCTAACCGATCATTAACGTAGACCAATCTCTTGGGACAAGGATTGTGGCGTTTGATGTTGATGAATTCGAGGATAGATCACCTCACGTATTCCCAATCGGGCTCTACTTAGTTGTCGCTGCTTCATCCGTTGTGGGGCATAAGGGCACTGAATTCGGGGCCCACGAACCTGGTCCATGCTCATTCACTGTGCCTTAGTAAGTGAAGTGTCGTCAGGATTCAAATCGTTTGGAAGAGTGATGAGTCAGCGGCGCATTTAATGCACCCATAGGTGATAAACGCTTTATTCTTAGGGAATCATAATTGGATTTTACCTGCTCCCATCGTGTCTACACCATTTCCTTGTTTTCCCCAAGAGTTTCACGATATTTCTCGCTGTAGGGCTTTGTGTTTTATAGATAGTCTTTTTAGGCGATCGTCTTCCCTTATCTTCCAAGTAAGCCTTGTTTATGTCCCTGCACGTTAGGATTCCAGCTTTGCTCCGCATGTGTTGCTTACTTAGAACCAGGAGTGGGTGTTTCTTCGGGATGCCAGGAACCGGGGCTTTTTTCCGTCCTAGCTGGTTCATGTTCGCCTTTTGCTAGTTTGGTATTACGGCATGGAACTGACCCCTCTTTCCTCTGTCCTTTTGTTGTTGTCTGCTTGCAGTATGGCGAGAGGTCAAGAACCTCCACTAGCTAGGCCAAGTACGTGCGTGGTTCGCCGAGATACCTCTTCTGCCAAGATCATTATTTCATCCATGTGGAGGAGCAAGGTCTTACTGCCAAATTCCAGGCAATATCGATATTGAGTCACCGGACTATCCGATTGAGTCCACTATCGGTGAGGGAGATAGTGCAATATATTTTACTTGGGAACAACCGCAATCGCCGCTTTCCTCGTCGCCTCTAATCACGTTTCCACTCTCCGCAGCCTCGCCTCTGCTTTATCCATCCCGAACGCCATCGCGATCTCGGTCTGCAAGGACAACCTCTTGTACCAACTGGATATTTCATTGGTAGAGGTCTTCTTTGTTTACACCTTAAAGCTAGCACATAGAGGCCGACTATCGATGTCACCCTGTAGCCCCGTCGCACTTCGTTACGGGCTTCCACCGCCGAGACCGAGGCGTAAGGCGGATCTCGCTGAGGATCGTATGAGGCCTCGAGCCTTCACACCTCCCGGCTTACTTTGAACCAACAAATG
This sequence comes from Tetrastigma voinierianum, assembly GCA_016808115.1. Taxonomy (NCBI): domain Eukaryota; kingdom Viridiplantae; phylum Streptophyta; class Magnoliopsida; order Vitales; family Vitaceae; genus Tetrastigma; species Tetrastigma voinierianum. Next base: position 158,537 of record JAEQBH010002679.1, on the reverse strand, counting down.
GGACTCCCAGTGTGTTCAAGCAAGGGACGGCGTGTCGCTTATAGGTCATTGCAACGCCTATCCCACGGATTGTCTTAATAAATACTTTCTTTCGTAGGGAAAAATTCGTATGTAGATTTCAAACCTGGTGGGGAAAAGATTCAAGAACATCTGTGAAGAAATTTTTGAGCTGAAACGACATCACGAGATTCTCTTAACTATGAAGAATCTTCGTGAGTTGAGTCACAATCCTTCCCACAGCCCAATTATTCCACGCCTTCCCTTCGTAAGCAGAGAGGGCTACACATGTTATTTCCAACCTTCTAAATCTAGTCCTAAGCAGCTCGTCTCCGGTCCATACTTTTGAGACCGAGGTTGTTGGTCTAAAACCGATGGTCAGTCTTTAGCCCGAGAAACCTTCTTTGGTTAGGGAGGGTTCCGGCCCGCCCCCCAAGTATCCAAGAAGGTTGATAAGGGTAGCTGTCTCGAGGGTTCTCCTTCTACGAAAAAGGATTCCTGTCTTGCCCCCCGACCGTCGAAGAAGGGAAGGCGGGTGCCTCAACGACGAAGAGCACTTGGAGCGGGGGTGGAAGATTTTGTCCCTTTGGTTGCTCCCATATCTAGCCTCCCTCCTACTAGTGAAGAGGAAGAGGAGGAGGACAAGCATTTATCGACGCCGCTCATACCTTGGATCACTAAAGTGGAAACGGGCGCCACTTCGCTTGAAGACGGATGCCACTCCCGAGGTGGTCAGAACACCTAATCGCGAGGGTCTGTAATGTAAGGTGTAATAGTTGTTAGGACCCTCCGAGATGGGCTTTCATGGTCAATCGGTTCCTGAGACCATGCACACGGCAGATTTAGGAGAGGTCCCTCGAACTCATGAGGAGGTCCAGGAAGGTATTCTCGAGCTGAATTACTGTACCGGCTGCATTAAGGCTATGTCTTCCGACCGCGCAGAGGTTGTTGCCCAAATCGACTACATCGACTTATATTCTCCACGGGTTTGCTCTACGGAGGAAGGACTCGGCCTAAGGCACACAGAGATTATCACTGATGGGAATCCATTCAACCGGGAAAATCCTCGGCCACCATTTTTGAACAACTATACCCAAATACGCTTAGAATGCTCGGTAGAGATGTGCTGGGCCGGTGGGAAGGGGTAGCCATGCCGTTTTGGATTCCACCTACCCTTATAATGGAAGATCTCAAGGTGTGGGTTGAAGACTCAAGACAAACATCCGTTAATCACAACTTTGTCCAAATTTGATCTAGCCGTACGCTCATAACTCACGTGCATTATCAGAGTATCATTATTGAATTATTGCCTTATTTTAATGTGTTTTTGCGTGCTATTAATCGCTTATCCGAACATGACCTACCAAAGATCAAGAATTCCAAATCGGTCGAGGGGATGCAAAGAGGTTGAAGTAATTTACGCCCAATCGGTTACATTTCCACCACATTGAGCGCTTCCTTAGCCGAAGCAGAGTCAAGCTCCCTGCGGTGGGAGAATGAGGCTAAAGAGTGTTGGAGAAGATGGGCCCCAGCCGGTGGCAGAGGGATATTGCTCACCATGACGTCACTGCCCGAGTGACGTCGATGGCAGGAACGCCAGGGCGAAGGTGAGTCCTGGGGGCCAGCGAAATCCAACCTGTGGTTTTAGAGGAGGCTAGGAGGAAGGTGGAAGACGAAGCTAGCCGTCTAGTCGACGAACGAGTATCGCTGCTACTAGAACTCGGGGCTTGTAAGGATGAAGTGTCTGCTATCCGGATATAAGCCCTTAAAGAGAAAAAGGCTATGGAGAAGGCTCCCGCATGTCTAAACCATTATCCCGTAGTTCTTATTAACTCGGCGCCCCCGAGTGTCGCCCCCGCCATTAAGTCAGCATCCATCGGCTGTTCGCCCGTGAATGGAAAATGCCCCAAGAGGGAGGCCTGCCAGCTATCGACGAACAATAGCAAAGTGGGTGAGCATCTCTTTGCCGTCGAGATTAGGGTCGCAACGAGCCCGTTTTCCGCTTAGAGTAACCCGAGAGCAAGGTTACGATGTTTCAAGTTGTGACAGGATTGCTCGCTGAGCCTCATTCTTCTCCTATGTTTTGTTGCCTCGGGCTCTTGTTGTTTTGAAACCAGTTCACAATGAAGCATGTGTTGTTACTAATAATAAAGCACAGGTTGGGTCCACGATAATAGCAGGTGTTGTTTACTAATATAATGTAAGTGTTTTAATTTCATCGAATCAAATAAGTTAATTTAGCAGGGCAAGAGAAGATGTACCTTGAGTAGGACATAGATCAGTTCCGGATGAACACTCTGGTAAACAAGGTTCATTGGTTCCTCTTCTATTGCTTCTTTACCCGGGCTTCATGATGTAACTGCTGGGCATCAACCATACTGGGCTGGTAGGACATCAACCTACTCTAGACTTAAAATGAAACCAATCAAGATCAACCATCAAGCCGGTAGGACATCAACCTTATCCCTGGGACTTGGTAATAAACCAATAGGCATCAATTCGCATCACTGGTGCATCAATCTTACCTTGACTTTATAATGAAATTGAGACGGGAAACAAAGTTAAATTGAATCATTCTTTATCGAGCAAGTACTTTGAGGTGCATAACATTCCACATTCTAGGTACATGTGTCCTATCTAGTTTGTCTAATGCATATGAATCGGATTGGCCACCAGAGTTACAACAACATATGGTCCCTCCTAGTTTACCTGAACTTTCCTAATGACAAGTTGGTTGTGTTCAACACTTTCTCTTAGGACTCAGTCTCCTAACCCGAAACGTTCTGGTTTCTCACTGGCCTCGCTGTAATATTTGTTAGCTCCGCGGGTGGTATCGATGCTATTTCACAAATTAGCTGCCACGCAGCTGTCTCACTGTGTTCAGTCTTAATCACATATTCGTATTTGATCATCGGGGTAAACCGTTCGAGCTGGGAATGCCGATCGTTGGGACCATAGCCTCCATCCCATAAGTGAGTGGGATATACCATTATTCGCTGGCCATCGCTTATAAGCTTCAAAGCACCCGAGTTCATCCACCATTTGCTTAAATGAAGTCTAACCCAAACCCACACAAAAAAAAAAAAAAAAAAAAAAAAAAAAAAAAAAAAAAAAAAGTGTCATCACTGGTTTGTTAAGCTTGTTGGTCGCTGCTTTATGGATACCATGATGAGTGAGATTCTTTATTTTCAATCATGGTTCCCATATGCCCACAATAAATTCAGGGTCTGTTATTTGATACAATTGATCTGGTACCTCGAACCTGGGTGAGATTATATTCTTCCAGATGAACCGAAAGGACATCTTTATCTTTACTGATGCAAAGCCTCATTTCATCCACTTCTCTCAAATAAATTAGTGGCCACCGGGCAACAATTTTTTTTTTTGAGTCAAGGCTAAGGTCTCGACTATGTCAATCCCAATGAGCTAAAGCACAAGGGTCAGAATGGAAAAAAATACTACAGGACTAAACCACAGTCAAGTGGGCATCGATCACACTTTTGAAATGAAGCCTTGTGGCATCAGATCTCATAAGCACACACACCATGCCAGCCAGCCAATGTTCACACCCGGATGATTACCATATCCTTCATGTACCTCACCACATATATTGTCCTTGTTCGATAGTTACATTTTAAGTAATGCCCATTCAGGACCGTTTAAATAATCAGCCGTTAACCAAAGAGAACCCGCCGATCGATTTGATCTGTGAGCTTGCTTTTGCCATCTGGGAGTTCTCCGTGTCGATATACTACACTATGGGGTCAACTATAAAGGGGGAGATCCGTTCCATCTGACCACTGGGTAGTGACAATCATATCCCGCTGATAATAGGACAGAGCAACACCGCTTCGTTACCAGCGGAAGGGAACATCATACCAAAGTGTCCACTTCCTTCATCTGGGTAGCCTGGGGAATGTGTCTCGAGCCCAAGATGAAGTCGCCCAAGCGTTGCTTGACGAGGGATACATACTGCCATTCGGGGATCTCAAGACTCATATTCTTCGTTTACCTGCCCTACCACCAACTGAGAATCACTTCGAATTAGAAGCCTGTCGGTTGACACAGTAGCTGCTAGTTCAATTCCGGCTAGAATGGCCTCATATTCCGATTCATTGTTGGAGGCGCTAAAGACTAAACGGATAGCCTCGCGAATTTTCTCCCGATCAGACTTGTTGTGTCGCATGTTGGGTCTTGGCTTGTCGAGATGTCCCATCTACACTTGTGGTCCACTAATTCAAGTTGTCCCACTTACTCGGGATCAGGATTTTTGCAAAGAAAATCACTAACCTCTGTCCTTAGCCAATCTTGGTTTATACTGATAATCAATTCGCCACTATCTGCTCATCGAAAGCATCATCTCGACAAGTCGTGTTTCTGTGAATGGTATACTCAGAGAAGGTTAGTTAAGGACTGACAAATGGGATGGGCCAGGCGGGCAGAGTTTCTCTCTTTGTTGCCAAATTCAAGGGCTAATGATGCTTGCTCGAGGTATCAGATCGGTTTCGCTGGCTAAGGACTTACTAATGAAAAATATTGGCCTCTGCTTTCTATTCTCATATTCCTTGAACAAGGTAGCACTCATTGAGACATTTGAAACTGTTAAGTACACAAAGAGTGTTTCGCTTCTGCTAGGGACTAGCAAGGACCGGAGATTATGCAAGATGCTGTTTGATAGCTGTGAGGGCTTCATCACATTTCTCATTCCACCCGTCCCGGTTAGCCCCCTTAAGGGTAGCAAAGAACGGCTTTAGACGGTTTGTAAACCGAGAGATGAACCGCCTCAGATGGCCTCTCAGAATGCCCAAAATACCTCCTAGAATTTCTTATAATAAAAAATTATTATTTCGGGTATAAATTGAGCCAAATTTGGGTATTTTTCCGAACTCGATAAATGATTAAATGAAAATGTTAAATGTGAATGAATAAGGAGCATATGATGAATCTATGCTATGATTAAATGATCGAACCTGAAATTAACCTAAGTGAAAAGGTAAATTTGAACAGAAAAAGACAACGGCGTCATAAGTTATAAAGAATAAAATGTCTAAGGTGATTAATGAGAGCTAGAAAAGTAAATAGAGGAAGTATATTATGTGCCATTTTGGGAGAAACTTAAGTTTGTAAGAATGCATTTTTGTACAAACAAGGCCTTACAGCTAGAATAAGTGACTTAAGACCAAAAAGGAGAAAAATGAGAAATGAGAATAAGTGTGGAAGGCTAAACATGACCTTACACTTAAATGAGGATAAAGGCCAAAATATGGTCTAAGGGTGCTCATTTGGAGCAATCCCGTTTTGGGAGAGAAAGAGAGGAGAAAAGGGAGAGAGAGCTAGGGCTTGGGAGAAGATCAAGCCCTAGTGGATTTCTTCCAACTTCTTGCTTCTAAGAGATCAAGCAACCTACAAGAGAAGATTTGAAGAGATTCAAGGTATGAACACAAACCTTAACTTCACCTTTTTGTGATTTTGATTTTAGGAAGAGTCCTAACTTGGGAAAAAGGGGTTTTTATTGGTGCTAAACCACTTTTGGAGTTGCTTTGGGTGGATTCCATGGTGGCTCTCATGTAGGAAGGGCTTTGGGGAGGTATATCAAGAAAATGGTGAAAACGGCGAAATCGCCATTTTCTAGGCAAAACCCGTGGAGTGGTATTGTTCAAAGTTGGGCAAATCGGCAAACCCACAGCATGTGGGAGGAAGTGGTACAGAGCACCCATTGACAAGAGGGATCGTACCGGCAGTTAACTCAAAGTGGTACCGCACCGATGCTTCCAAAGACCCCCATTTTTTGCATACTATAATCGTTGTCTCGTATTCAGATACCGATTGTTTAGGGAATCCCAATAAAGGCTTAAATGGGGTTCATATAAGAGTACTATTAAGAGAGAAAAGGTATCAGATCTTACGAGGCTAAGCTTTAGCACGATTAATCGCTCAACCGCTAAGAGTGAGAATCGTATTTGACTAGGGCGCGTGAGACAACAACCCGACGTAGGGACCTAATGAAGAGACAAGGGACTGAAGAATTGGTTTGTTCTCTGTTCTTGTTTTGTTTGTTCTTGTGACTCAATTCTCATTTAAGTTCTATTTGTGAAATTTTATATTTATATTGGATTTAGTCTATTAGTACTAAAATGTTTGTCAAATATTTGCATGTGCGCGTGTATTTGAACTATAAGTGAATTTACTTCATGTGAGTAAATTGATTTGAAATGTATTATTAAATGATCAACATGACGGGATTCACCAACTGAATTCGTCATGAAGGTAATCGTATTTGTCCAATGTGAAATCACATTACTACTGAATGACAAACATGACAGGATTCACCAACTAAATCACGTGGAATGCTCTAATTTATAGTCATATGTGAGATTGTAATATTGAATGAAATCACATTGTTACTCGAATGACAAATGGTACTGTGATCTACCAATCAACTGGTTGTGATATGTGGACTCTATAGTCATATGTGGAAATCACAAACCGAAAGCGAAATGACATTAAAAGTGTAATGGTTTAAGTATCGTTTTACATTACACATAGACATCAGACAAAGGCATTATTTGATAAATGTATGATTCAGATTAGTCCCGAAATGGAATAGAGAATCAGATAGAACCACTAAGCATGAAAATGTTTAGCGATTGTTTTATCAATGCAGAACCAGGATGTATGCTGATCGGTAGCGACCCAAGGTCGAGGAGTTCGTAGTCATCCGCAGTGCTCACGAGTATGCTCACTACATGCATCCTCACCATTTCGAAAGATGATACTGTTTGTAAAACAAAAAGGGAGTTCAACTTCGAAATTATTATTTTACCTATATTTGAATATGATTTTTGGATAGTATGTTGTAAACGGCATAAAATGCCATTTTTGGTTAAATGTATATTTTGTAAAGGAATTGCATTGAATTTGTAAATGTTTATGGGCTTGCCCCACATTGAAATCGCTTCCACAAATATTTGAGAACGAAAACACTTATATAATGAAATGTATTTGATAAATGGATTTGACTAATGGCTTCAACCAGCGTCCCTGTTTCGCTCGTGATTCGCCTAACTCGGGTCGTAAGGCTTCGCCGGTAGCTACACCAACTCACAATCAATTGTTGTACTCTTTCGTAGGCGGCGGGACCCAAAATAGCTCTAAGTTGAGTGGGGTTGGCTTCTATATCCCTTTGAGTCACCATGAAACCCAAGAATCCACCACCGGGACCAAGGCGCACTGAGGGATCGAGCACTACACCATACGCCCTAGAGTTCAAAATCCTCTTGTGGGTGTTCAACATGGTTCATGCCTTGAAATTTACCAAAGATGTCATCAATAAACCCCATGGTTTTTCCAGCAGCCCGAACATCTGGTCACCGTTATGTCGGGCCCAACATTCTTGCCAACGATCACATTGTAGTAACAGCCGCTGTTCTGGGTGATGACGCCATTTTTCCGCTGGCCGTCGATGCATGGGTATTTGATGATATTCGGAGAAGGCATCTAATTAAGAACGAAAACATCCTATGCCCGGCCGACGCGTCAATAATCTGGTTTATCTGGGGTAGAGGGAAGTTATCTTCGACATGCCCTCGCCGGGAGACGGTGTAGTTCACGATACTCCATTTTCCATTTTTCGGGACTACTACCACATTGGCCAACCATTCTGGGTACTTTATCTCCCTGATGAATCCCGCTTTCAAAAGATTGTCCACTTTTGACCACAACCCGAAGGACGTCTGTGGAAACGCCTCACTCTTTCCTCCTCTAATTTGCTTGGCTGGCGGGGATGACATTCGGGCCATGAGGCGTGCACGGACCAATAAGCCGTCATGTTTCAGTGGGTCCAGAATACATCCATATTATGGAGCGTAACCTGGTCAGATGGTTCTCTCCTCATTAGATAGGAAGGAGCTAACATATGTGGATTTATCTGGCCCGTTTGCATACTAATTTGTGGGTTCACAATTGCTCTCGTCTTCACCCTGTTGGGCGTGAGTCGTAATCGCTATTTCATGCTCAGTTTCAGGGCCATTGTGGTGAGCTCCGCTTTTCCACTCTGGTAATCGACAATTGTAGCACCGCTGGTCGCTTAGTTGGCTACCACAGACTGATTTTCCGGGCATTGGTCAGACAATCATTTTGGTGGTAGGTCGATATTGGGACAATCTCATCAGATGCTAGGCTCAACCAACAATGGCATTGTATGGGCCTAGGTCCTCGACAACTGAAAATAAGACTTGCTGGACTACCGGCCCTGCCTTGATGGGGAGAGCAATGTCACCCATCGTGATCGTGGTTGCCCCAGAAACCGGATAGATTTTAACACCACTCAGCCAAGTAAAGGAGATGTCCATTTCGCCTCGAAGGTAGGTAGTCAGAATAGATCACCGCGCTGCTGGGGTTAACCACATCAGGCACATCAAAATTGTTAATACACAAAGTAAGTACAAGTGCATCATGGTGAGCAATGACCAGACGCTTTAATAGAGGAAAGGATATACCGCCAACCCATTGACCGCTTCAAGTACCGTTCGGGATGTGGATGGTGTTTACCCAAGCCTAGACTGTGGCTGCACGCGACAACCTTTTCTTATGGCGCTTAGTTTGATACTGATCGTCAGCCGAGCCGCCTAGTATGTAGTTTATGGTATCGTGGTTCAGGCGATTGTAATCGCCACTATTTAATCGCAGGGCACATTAGCTCACGTCATTTCCACACACTTGAGGCCAATTTTGACCAATCTTTTTCCACTAGCAATCTGAAGCCGACATCGGTTGGCCCTACGCCTGGTCTGGTGATAATCACACCTTAAAGACCGGCTGTAATCGCGCGTGACGGATTGAATGGGTGCGGCCATTAAAGCTTCCAGGTGATCCCAGATGATTTTAAGGATTCTATTGTAAGAGATGTTCAAAGAGGTGAATCATGGGGTTCCCTTTCTCATTGGTCCTCGTGGTTGCTTGCCCTATTTTGGCCCCTTGTTAAGGGCTGACCTTAGTGGCTGGCTTACCGCTTTAATGCGGATCATTACTTGCCTAGAGGTTAGTTCTGATATTATCCCTCCAGTTGTCAATATTTATCCGTCATTCATATAATTCTTCCATTGTTGCGTGGATCTAGGGATAACGTGGTAACACCCCCAAAATATACCTTTAGTCGCTTTCGCATGTTTATGGGTATTTTTGTAGGTATAATTGTAAATTTTCGCAATTTAAATTTATTAGAAAACTTCAAAACCGAACAAGTAATGCAACCTAGAATTTGTCAAAATGGGATATAAATGTCATAGGATTATAAGATTATATGCCAAAGTGGAATATGAATAATTTGTGGTACAAATAGAGGAGAGATGAAGGACCAAAGTGTAATAAAAGGAAACTTAAGTCAAATTAATGCATTTTTGATGACCAAACATGGCCTTATGAAATGAGACCAACAGACCAATTTTGGTCTCTCAATGGGATGTTTCGAGGGGAAAATGTAGAAAGAGAGAAAGGAAGAGAAGAAGAAGAAGAGGAAGAGCAAGGCATGGAACCATTTTGTATGGAAGCTATGATGATTTTGTATGGAAAGTATGGACTCTTGGACCTTTGAGTATGATTTGTATGGGATTCATATGGGTTAGATAGATTTCTGTATTTAGTTAAGAATTATTCCTAAATCTCTAGATGTCTTAAAAGCTGGGATGGTAAAACCCCAGATTTCATAAGATGAGTAGAATCCTCCCTTGAGTAGGATCTTGGTTTATGATGTCAGATACATACCAGTGTTAGGAATTTGACCTAACTTACAAGTGATTAAGCTTTCTGACTTGAAACCCTAATTGATCTCTATGATTGGTTTCCTGCTGAGTTAGAAACATCATTGGGAGTTGTTTTGGTGATACCTTTGAGCATTTGAGGTTTTGGGTTAGGATCCTAGAAAAGTGATGAAATGAGCAAATTCGGCGTCGAGAGTCTTCAGCAGAATGGCCAAGGACCCCCATCAAGTAGTTGAGGCTTGTAGCGAGGATTTTCCATCCCTGCCCGCCGTGACGTAAGCCACTATTCATAGCATGGAATGTTGTGTTTTTGTTTGCTTTACTTCTCCGTTGTTTTGAAGACTCATTTCATTGGACTAATAAGGATCCTATAAGTGTAAGGAAAGCAACCATACATGTTTGTAAGGTAAAGGAAAGGAAAAATTGGTAATCGCACAAAAACAGTAAGTCTGAACACATATAATTTTAGGGACCGCTTCAAGACCGATATTGAATGACAATGACACTTCCTCATATGTGGACACACAATGATAGTAATTCTTGTACTCTCTTATTAGTGAGACGACACTCGACCGTGTTTTCGCACATTTAGTACTCGATACTCATTGCTTGCGCTTGCACTCTGCTAGTACTCTAGCATTTCCGATTAGCGCGACAACACTTATGTCGTGCTTCGCACTCCCGTTTAGCTACTTCAAAGACCTCAAGATCGTACTATACCTTCGGGTACTTATTGTGCTATGTCTTACTCATTTCTTATTACTGGTCTAGGGAATCCAATAGTTATATGATAAAAGTCTGAATAACGAATAAGAGTAAAGAAAAATACATCGTTCTGCTCTGAATGTACCTATGGGTACCTCTGTATAAGTATAAGTTCTGTAGTACTTATGGTACCTCTCAGAGGCATAAGCTCCTGTAACTCCCACTGAGGTAAATATAAGTATGTGTCCCACGTGATATCCGTATAAGTATAAGCTTTGTAACCCTACGGAGACGGGGACAAGTATAAGTCTGCTACTATAAATACAAGCCATGTGTATAAGTTTGTTATATGAATTTATGGAAAATGATATCTCTGTTATCAAGTATATGCCTACTTATAATTATAAATTATGCATGTGTATACATATAAGTTTATATGTTTCTGTACTCAAGCTGCAGTTTAGCATACTTAACTGTAGGTACAGAGGAGGACGTCCGCGATCTTTTGCATTATGTTGGGCCAACACACTTGTAGGGGTTCACCATATGTAGGTTCCACGCTTTGAATATGTAAATGTAAATGCACGCTTTTAGAATATGTGTATATGTAAATGGACCGTGGACTGTATGTATTGACACTGTAAACACCACTACGGTAGTAGTTCTATTTTTGTATATGTGGAAAAGAGATACAATTACGCCACTCTTTGTGGATAAACAATTATTAAACATTTTTAGTGAATTACTAATTTATCTTTGTTAACAGTCTTAGGTTAAGACACTAAGTCTGTCCAAAGACGAACTCGCTTCGCCAAGGTGGCAAGGTACGGTATGTTTTTCATTTAGTTTTATTCTTATTTGAACCCCCATTAATCATTTATTAGGGTCCTTAAACTATCGGTGCATGAATACAAGGCTTTTGGAACAAAATCCGAAAATTTCCTCGCGGTGAACAGTGTCTACGCCGCAGCGTAGCACTGTTACATTGCGGCGTAGCCGAGGGAGGGCCTTTTTGGCCCTTTGGCCTCACTGAGGTGAGACAGCCCTTGCTGCAGAGTAGGGCTACGCCGCTGCGAGGGTGCCCTTCGCTGCGGTGAAAGGGGCCCGTGTTTGCCCAAATTTTTTGGTTTTCCTTTGGCATTCCTTCCAAAATCACCAAAAACCCAAAACCACTATGGAAAACTCTCCCAGCGGCATTTTAATATCATCCTAAACCAACCATGAGCAAAACCCATGGATGGATTAGGGTTTTTCTAACCCAAATATCATTTAAAGAAATCTAGGGTTTTGGTTTTTACCTTTAAATCCCTTTGAATCTTCTTCTCCCAAGATGCTTTGATCATTTAGAAGCAAGGAATGGGAAGAAATCACACCAAAACCACTTCTTCTTGCAAAACCCTAGCTTTCTCTTCTCTTTTGTCTCCAAAACATTTTAATGAGAATTCTAAGACCAAAATGGTCTAATATCACTAATTTCTCCTAAGGCCATGTTTGGCACATTAAAAACCCATTTTTTGGATTTAAGTTGCCTCAATTTTCCTTATAGCACATATATTACTTCTTGTATTTAAACATAAACATTTTCTCACTGACCCTTTAGGTCCTCATTTTGCCAAAATTCAAATTTGCCCTGATCACTTGGGCTCTATTTCCTAGTTCAATCAATTTCTCATTTTAGCATATAATATTTAATCATATGCTCACATATTCTTCACTTTTCATAATTTAATAAATTTATCATTTTCGAAAAACCCAAGTTTGTCTCAATCTGTCTCTAATATAATAAAATTATTATAAAAATTTAGGGTATTTTGGGGCATTTCAACAATCAATTAATGGAAACAAATTTTTGCAGGAAGGGAGATTTGTAAAATAACGTGGAGTGAAATAGCATATTTTGTAGATTTTTTGTTAGCGTAGTATAATGTGTTGATAAAAACATGTTAAGTTGTGCTTATGTTGCGTCTAATGCACGCTCGCAGGTGCAGCATTTTTTCCTTCCTGTCGCGTTTCGCCACGCCACAATGCTGCCACTGCCGAAGGCTGCCTTGAGGTACAACAAAGGAGGTATAAATGTGTCTGGTTAGAACCCAAGATGGACGCCAACATGATAGCAGAAATGGGTACCAATTCAAAAAATATCAATAGAGAAATGTATAATGGAAAGAACGACAAGACAAGCTAAGGAATTGAAAAAACTTCAAAAGGAACAATCTTCAAGGAAACTCTTGAGCAAAGATAAAAGAATGATGATACGAGAATGAAATCGTAAACTTAAGCCTTGAAGAGGAATTTTCAAACCTGGCATTCGATGAAGACAAGGGCACAATAGAATTCGACAAAGTGCCTTTAATCCTTGAGGGAGTATTGCAAAACCTGACATTGGTTGAGAAAAATGAGCTTGCTATTGACGAAGAGCTGTCATTGAAAGAGAAGCATGTAGAAAAGCAACATCCCGAGCTTATAATGGAAAATGTCTTAGTCAGAAGGAAGACTTCTATTTCCCCATGTGGTCTTTTGAATTTTGGCATGGAAGAGGACTAACAAGTTTCAGTTATAGAAATACCTTTCCATTGCCAAAAGTTAAGTGTGGATTGACAAACATGGGGAAACACACTCCCATGAGAAATGAAGTTTGACCTCCATCAAAGCAAGCCACTGACATATGAAGAAAGGAGGGCATGCGAGAAAATAAAGAGTTCACTTCCGCTCAATGAGGAGCAAACACCTATGATCCTTCAAGAGGACACTCTCGAAGGATATAAATTTGAAGCTAACTCTTTCCCCATCAAAGAGTTGGCATTTGAGCTTTTAACGCCATTATAGAGTGTGGGAGGAACCTATTCTCACAAGCTGGATGGGATGATGGAGGAGTATTGGCCACAATGGATGAAGGGCCAAAGAAAAGATCTCGGACTTCTCAAACGAGTCTAGCTGGACTCTAAAAATGGAGCAGCTCTTGGGAAGCACCCCAAGCAAAAATAAGGATTTTTATCCATTTAGTATTTTAGTTGTGTTTTTAGTATTTTTAGTATGTGTTGCATGTTGATTTTATTTTTAAGTGTTTATTTGATTTTTTCTTTTCAGGACATTGAAGCAAATTCTTAGTGAGGGAGCTTTATGAAGACCGGCCACACCTGAGCCCAATGGTCACACTTGATCATCAAGGGGGGTCCACTATTCCTAATCTTTCATAGTTAATACATTGAGGACAATGCATAGTTTAAGTTTGAGCGTATTGAGGGAATTTCCCTTTGTTTTTAAAAATTCTATAGCTTCAATTAGTCCTGCACCTTTTAGTGTTTCTTTTACTTGTTTGTATATGATTTTAGTTTTTAGGTTAATTTTTTAATTTTTAGGTTGTTTTTGTTTTTAGTTGAGCTTGTTTTGAGATAATTGTGATACCTATGATGAATAATGATTGAACTTTCTCTCACATGAAGAAAATGAGAGATATTTGAACTTAAAGCACAATGGGTTGACCTTTTAGTTAACTATTTAGACTAAAGTTCTTATCATTTTTAGCATAAGTCATTCCCTTTGATGATCAATTTCGCTTGGTTTAGAGAAGAATTATGTGAACATAATTTTCTTGATCTCTAAACAACTCTAGAACTTGTTTGATTATCGCTTGAGGTGAAATCCTAGACACCACAACATTTGGGTGAGATGATTCGGGGCTTAAATCCTGGACCGATTGTGCCTTCAGCCAACCTTTATATGAACATATCTATAGTCACCCTGAGCCTAAAGTACCTCTTTTCTTGTGAACTAAGTATGCTCCTTACCCTTTTATGTATTTCTTCAATTGAAAACCTTATGTACCTATGGCATGTGTGATTGTTGATGCATTATGTTGAAGTTGTGAAAAAAAAAGGGAAAGAAAATAAAACAAAAAGAAAGAATAAAAGGTTGAGTAAGTTTGGTTTCATAGCCTTCCTACCTTGAGTAAATAAGTTCTTAGGGGTGTTCTACACCTAGTACCCTAAGGCCAATTGGTCTAAGAGCTACTGACCCAAAACTCGCTAAATAGGGTAGGTAGAAAGCTTAAGGGAACCAAACATTGCACTACTCATACACCTTGTTTGTTATTATGCGAATAAAAAGGAGTTTTGGAGAGCAAAGAAGTATGAAACAATAATTTTGGGGCGATGTAAATGTTGGTTAAAGCCCAATGTGTTTGAGGAGATGGACAAAAGTAAAAAAAGAAATGTATGTGTTCGGGTAAATTTGAGCAAAAAAAAAAAAAGACTTTTATCATGCCTTTGACCCAAGCCTTACATTACGAGCTTATGTAAGCCCTTTTGATCCTAGTGTTGTGGGTAGTCTACATTAGTGGAGATTGATATGAAAAACAAGCATATGAAGTCTTTCATTTATTAAGAGATCCTTCGTAAACTCCTGCTTGCATAATTCCATTCGAATTGCAATTGACCAGAGAGGGGAAGACTACACACACACACTCAAAACTTTGGTTTAGGTTGTTCAACTAATGGTCAATCTATTATTTTTGAAAAAAGGCTATCTCAAAGTTTTCTTTGTGTTGTATGAAGGCTAGATCTTTGAGGCAATTTATCATATATTATCCCATTGTTATGCTTAACATTTTTGTTAGTTTTAAATAAGGAAAATGTGTTGTTTCTTTGCTTGAGGACAAGCAAAGTGTTAAGTTTGGGGGTATTTGATATGTGTGAATCTTGTTAGCATTTGTAGTATGAGTTTCATGTATTTATGTAACCCAAATACTAGAATTCACACCTAATTCCTAAAGATGACACTAATCCCCCATTTTCTTATGTTTTTCAGGAATGGAAAGTAAAGTAAGCAAAGAAGAGGGGAAAAAAACAAGAAAGCAAAGCCTGCCTAGAAGCACTGGTTTGTCGAGGCGAAGTGGTTCGCCAAGGCAAAGAGACAGCTTCGTCGAGACAAAGCTAAAGACAAATAATTCAAGAGGCCTCTGTTCGCTGGCGTGAAGGCTGGGCGAAGGAAGAGCATCTAGATCAAGACACCCGCCTTCCACTTAGCGGAGGACCTCGCCGGTGACGAACATCGGGCTTGAGTAGAAACATCACGTTTTTGGCCCATTTTGGAGCCCATTTTCCATTTCTATATATGTATGTATTGAAGACAATGTGAGGGTTCTGGTTTTTGGAGGGGGAACACCCTTTTAGGGCTTCTCCTTCATTCTTCTTCTTGAGACATTTTTTAGGGTTTTAGTTTTTGTTCATTTCCACTTTGCTTTGGAGTTGATATTGAAGATCTAGTTCATTAGAGAAGCTCTTACAATGGTGGTGTAGAGTTGGAGATGATTTTCATCTCTCATTATCGCTGAGATTCTAAACTCTACTCTATTTGTAAATCTTTCAGTATTATATTTATCTTAAATATGATTTTGTTGGATTACTTGGTTGCAATGAGTAGCTAAACACCCCTTAGGGTTGATTGTGGAAGTTGATGTTTGGTTTATATATATTTTATGATGGTTTTTGTGAATTCATGTTTGTGTTGATGTTAGTTGGTGTAGTTATTAGGATTATTACAGTTTTAATTAATTAATCCATATCGAGACTTGGGTCTTCGATCCCCACAATAGGGCATCCTTGGTGGCGCTTGGATTACGCCCTAAAATTTGGTCTCGAGTCTCTTAAGGTATGAATTATTTAATTGAAATATTAATTAACCTAATGAAAGAAGTTTAGGAAATTAGGAATGCCTAGTACTAGATGGATTTCATTAAGAGTAGCACCCTCTTAGCATTATGTTAGGATCGTATGGACAGAGAGGTGATCAATATGAACATAGTCTTAGTAGTCCTATTGTATGGACCGAGAGATGACCAATAGGATTCCCGAGGAAAGAACTGTCTTAGAAAAGTATCACATTTAATGACCTAGATGGATCGAAATGAGAATAGGGAGTTGGTGTGAGAAATTGAGGGGAGACACAGAAGTGTAAACCTCATATTGGATTCCTTGGACATGCACAAGTGTAGCTTCACTTAATCAACGCTAAATGAATATAAACCATAAATGCATTGTAGTGACCCTTTCTTCGGCTCGACCCGAATGGCGGATCCGAACCGGAGCCCGGTTTACTCCGACCGCTTTCATTTATCTTATCAAAACATTTTATTATGTCATTTCATTTAGAGTTTTCTAATTACACTAAGCCGCTTTCAAATGGTAGGCCCATAAACATTTACTTTTATACAATACATTTACAAAATGACGTATCATGCCTTTACAAGATGATATACAAAACAATAGTTCAGAGTTTAACTCTTTTGTTCACAAAATGTCACACGTTCAAAAAGAATGGTATGCATATGACGGGGTATATACTTATACGTCGCAACTTTCTCTATGATTCTGTGCTTCTTTATCTTGCCTTCTTTCTTGTTTACTCGAAACCTACGCATAGATAAAAACTACACGCTAAGCATTTTCATGCTTAAGGGGGTTCTATACGCTCATTCCAATTTTTTGGGCTTAACACGATAGGCATTTATCATAAACCATGCCTTTTATATCAAACTATACTCATGCTTATTCATTTTCACATGCTTTCACTATACAAATCATTGATCATATCAAAATATGCATTTTCACATGCAACCAATTTATTTAACTCAAATCATGAGATTCAAACATATACTACCAATGATGTATTTAGTTTACAAAGCCTATTTACACTCATCAAAGTTTGTTATTTCAATTTTGTCTATACACTACATTCATGATGGATTCCGCGGATGAATCCCATCCTTTTGTCATCCCAGAATGTGCTTACACATTTAATACCTTATCTCCCCATCAAGATTTTCGGATGCCGATCGCAGCACCCCCGCCATGTGGTCATTTAAAAATGCCATACACCATCATGATGGATGCCGATTGGTGTATCCCGCAAAATGAGACATTTTAACAATGCCATACACCATCATGACGGTTGCCGATTGGTGTATCCTGTCAAGTGGGACATTGAACAATTTTGGTTTGCCTTCATGACGGATGCCAATTGGTGCATCCTACCACGTTGGTCGCTCCCAGATATCGATTCAATTCAAGATGTCAAGAATTGACCAATTCGCTTACAATTCAATTAATCACTACATGCAATTAATTGTCGACATTTCAAATATCACATTTTCAAATCCATATGCACTTTTTAATACTCCGTAGATATGCATACTCCATACAATCATTTCAAATTTATTTGGTAAACTACCAAAACACTTGAAATCCGAATATAATTATAGTGAACAAAGAACTAACAATACTTGAATTGGAATAGAGGTCCGAAGAACCAACCAGAAGCCGTCGGTTCTCGTTTCCTTTCCTTCGATCTCGGTCCTAGGTTAGGTGATCCTCACCCGTCCTTAGTCAATAACAATTACGCCACTCTTAGTGGATAAACAATTATTATACATTTTTTTTTGAATGACAATTAATCTTCGTTAATCGTTTTAAGACACTAAGTCTCCGCCTCTAAAGACGAACTTTCGCTCGCCGAGCCTCAAGTGGAGGTGGCATGGGATGCGTTTTTCTAATTTCTAATCTCACTCTTATTTGAACCCCCATTAATTTTTTATTAGGGTTCCTTAACAATCGGTGTATGAACACAGGACTTAATAGTGCAAAGTATGCAAAAATAGGTTGTTTGAGCACGGCACGGCATTCACTTTGATCTGGCATCAGCATCAGCCCTTCACTCGTGAATGGGCAGCCAAGATTCTCAAGTGTGCTCCGCCTCTAAAATGACAGATTTTGCCATCTCTCACTCACTTTTTCTTCAATAAACCTCCTCAAATCCATCCTACATTAAAACCCACCATGGAATCCACCCAAAACAACTCAAAAAGTGGTTTAGCACCAATAAACCCTTTTTTCTTAAGTTAGGGCATTTCCCTAAAATCAAAATCACAAAAGACAGAAGGTGGTTTTGCTTTACCTTAGCCTCTTCAAATCTTCACTTCTAAGTTGCTTGATCACAAAGGAGCAAGAAAATGGGAAGAAACCCAACCAAAACTTGATCTTCTTCAAGCCTTATCTCTTCTCTCATTTTCTCCTCTCTTTCTCTCCCAAAAACGGGATTTGCTCAAAATGAGCTTCATAGACCAAAATTTGGTCTTTAAATCCCATTTAAGTGTAAGGCCATGTTTGGCCTACACAAATTCCATTTGTCATTTTTTTTTCTCATTTTTGGTCTTCATTTCACATTCATCTATCATTTAATTCACTTTAGCATTTAAGCTTATTCTATTCTTAACCCTTAGATCCTTATTTTACCAATTCCAAATTTTCCTCTTTACATCTCTCGTTTATTTCCTGGTTCAATCAATTTCTCATTTTAGCATATAACATTTAATCATATGCTCACATATCTATTTTACATTTCACAATTTATCGCTTTCCTTAAAACCTAAGTTTGGCTCAATTCATACTTGGAATATAACACAAAATTATTATAAAATTCTAGGGTATTTTTGGGGTGCTATACGCATCAATGAAGACAATCGACCTTAGAATATTTCCTTGAATTTTATCCCCAATATGACTCCATTCCTTGTGAGTGGACATTGATTATACCCTACACATTCCCTGTGGGATAGATATTTGGACTTATTAGTCCACTGTATTACTTGTACGACCCGTGCACTTACGGAAA
The DNA here is from genome assembly GCA_016808115.1 of Tetrastigma voinierianum. Lineage (NCBI taxonomy): Eukaryota > Viridiplantae > Streptophyta > Magnoliopsida > Vitales > Vitaceae > Tetrastigma > Tetrastigma voinierianum. Next base: position 139,410 of record JAEQBH010002679.1, on the reverse strand, counting down.
ATCGCTAACAAGTGTCAAGTTGTTACTCAACCTTAGGCTAGTCCCTTTCATATATACAAGGGGGGATGGAACTTGAATAAGCTCTAAGGTATGCCTCCCTCTTATAACAATCATCCACAAAGTCTTCATCATTGTTATGAGAGAAAAAAAATGTAAGAAACTGCATGGCAACAATGTATGCCACACATATCTCATTTCCTAAATGTGTAAGTTCTAGCACCCATTTCTACTGTAAGGCAATCCATCTTATGATTCACTTGGAAAATCAAGTTTCTAGAAGGTATCAAGTAGGCAACCTCTCTTTTCTATGTCTAACTTTGTTTGCTTTCGTATACGTAGTCGCTTTCTTCTATCTCTTGCCTCTTCATTACCAATCTTTGCATTATAGTTGTTATGATATCTTCCAACATGTCTATCAGATGATAGGTGTGAATCTCATAGAATTTATAGTATTATTTTCATGTGTTTTATGCAACATAAATACTAGATTCGCACTCAATATCTTATAAGTAAGAAAGTTCTAATCCCCATTTGCTTATGTTTTTCGTGATTACAAAATCAACCAAAGTGATGGAAGAAATCAAGGAAAAGCGAAGTCACGATCTACAAAGAGTTTGTTCTCTCAGGGCAAAGAGGTTCACCACTACAAAGGAGCAGTTTCACACATCAAGCTCGTCAAGAAATACAGAGCCTCAGTCTGGCTACATCAAGGTCGTTATTTGGCTACGGTGAAGTGGTTCGCTACTACGAAGAAGAAGGCTCACTATATTGAAAAGCAAAATGAGTTAAAGACTAGCCTCGGGTTTGCAATGGCGAAGCTATAGTTCGCCGCAGCGAAGAGGTTTGCCACAACGAAGACACCCTTCGCCGTGGTGAAGGAAGTAAACAACACAAGATGAAGATGACACGTGGCTTCGCCACTACGAAGAAGCCTTCGTTGTGACAAAGGATGATAGGATGGAGAGCAAATCCTATTTTGAGCCCATCATACTCCATTTTCCAAAGCATATAACATGTTCTTTTAGACATTTTGAGGGTTTGCAATTTTAGAGAGGAGGCTCTTCTCTAGGGTTTCTTCTCCTTAAAGCTCTATTCCATTTCTTGGGTTAGATTTTGTAGATTTTTAAGTTTTAGGTTTGTATTTGTGAAGAACCTCGTTTTAAATTCAAATATTGTTAGCATCAACTCATGGAGTGGATTTCACTGAGCTGATTTGATATATTTGCAGCTGAAACACCAAGCTAGATTTCTTCTTCTCCTTTTAATTTCGTAACTTTGTATTTGTCAATAGCATGATTTTGTGAGTTTTAATAGCTGAAATGTTAGGCTAAGCATTCTATAGGGTTGCTTATCAAATTTGATGATGGGGTTTGTCTAATCTTTACTTGGTTGGTTGATTTATACTTGATTTTTTTTGTTTGGTGTTAGATCCTTGGAAGATTAAGATCTTGGTTAATTAATATGTGCTAAGAATCAAATCTTCGATCCTTTTACTAGGGTATCCATGGTGACACTTGGACTAAGCCTTAAAATCGTCTAGTCTCTAAGGCATGAATCAATTAATCTGGATCTCGAATTTACCGCACTAAAGAGGCTTAGGGAATTAGAAATGTCTAGTACCGAGCGGATTTCACTAGGATAGACACTAAATGTGGCTATGAGGATTGCCAGAACGTAACTATGACCAATCCAAATTAGCTCCAGAACATTGGTAAGGGCGCACCTGTGACCACAGAGCTCCCAAGGAAAAATGCTATAGAAAAGTATCACCCTAACAACTTAGAAGGACATAATTGTGAACAGTGAGAAAATATAAGGGGGAACATGAAAGTGGAAACATGAAAGTGGGATCCTTGTATCGTATCCTCGGACCAATTCAAGCCATAATTCATTCAACCTAAGCCTTACCTTGACGAACTTTAGGCATCATTGAGGATAACCAACCCTAATTCCTCTCTAAGTTGTTTTCTCCCGATTTTATTCAATTACTCAAGTTTTCACAAATCATTCTTTGTTTAGTTTAGTTTAGTTTTATTATTTTTATAACTTCACCTTAACTCACTTAGATACTTAGATAGTGAACTAAGGGAGTAGTCGGGGTGCTCAATTCACCATAAAACCTACAGTCCTCGTGGGAACGATCTCGGTTCATAATTGAAAACCTTTTATTACTTGTATGACCCGTGCACTTGCGATTAGCAACAAGATGCTTGGTCCTTACATTAATTATGTACCAATTGAAGGTTTCAACGAGGTTGTTAACAATAACATCAACCTTTGTGCATGTCTTTGAAAATGCCCTACAAAGACCTTTAAATCGCCCCCTTTAAACCTAGCAAGCCAGGCAGATTTAAAATTTTCATTTCATCCAAGGATTCATTATTGCTCATTATGCTATATACCTGTCAGTTTCCAAAACAATAATTTGTTTTCAATTTATCGAATGACTCAGGAATTGCAAAATGTGCCTAGCACAATGTCTATGTTCAGCATGAGAAAGTATTATTTGTATAGAATTCGGAATTGCCTTAACATAAAATAAACAAAACAATGTCAACTATAGGGTACATCTAATTGCCAATATATACAATATGTAAAAAGTGAATGTAGACATTATGATTGCATATCACCTAATGCTCGTTAGAGATGACTGCAACCCCATTGCCTTCATCCAATGCCAAGCACTTCTAAAGCTCAATATAGAACCATAACTGCCCATGCTACGGGGTACATCTAGTCATTACCATCCTTCCCCACAGCAGTCAACAACTGTCCGCAAAGAAAAGTCTTCAAGAAACATGCATCAACACATATGATCTTCCGACAACCTTCCAACAACCCTTTTTCTAGTCCATCAAAAGAAGCAAATAGCTTATGAAAAATTGGTGGAAGTGTTTTCTTATAAGGATTTGTCACCAATAAAATAGAAGTCTTTGGGCTAGCAATCTTTAGGGCTTCTAAATATGTTCCAAGCTTGTTATAATAGTCTTGCATAGACCCATATAGCATTCTATGTGCATAATATATAACCTTATATGCAAGAGGCTTCTTAATACTCACCCCGTATGCCCTCTTAACAGTCTTAATAGTTTCATTTATAGACCAATGGGGTCTTTGTATTGCCAATTTTCCAACATGGCTACCAAAGACTAAGTCCCTAGCAACAACGCCAAAAACTTGTTGACCAAAGTTGAAACTAATGATTTGTTCCTTGACATCGCATTGATATTTGATTAGAACTCGATAGCGCCAAAACTTGTTGATTAGTAAACCTTTTCTATATAAACCAAAATACTGCTTTCATTAATTATTCTTTTCAATGTATAAATCTCTTCTCTATATAAAATTTTGCAGTTTTTAGTCTAAATGAAAATTTCTGCAAGTGCACAAGTCATAAAAGTAATAAAGTGGATTAAAAATAAGTTAAAGTATCATTCCCACAAGGATTGATTGAGAAATCTAAAGATCAATTACCCTAACTACTCAAGATCCTTAATATTCAACTCAAAGACAAAATCACTTGTTTAAACTATAGAAAAGAGACTAATTAAAATTCTATGACTATAACAAAATAACAAAAAAATCAAAATGAATTAGATTGGAGAGTTCACTGAGTCAAGTTAACATTGGGAAATAGATCTATGTATACTTATCAATTTCTGCATCATTTTATAACATAGTTCAACCATTAGTTTGAAATCCGAACTCGTCAAAGATGCAAAGTAGTATAGTTTGGATTCCTCCATACACTATACATTTCACTAATTAGAAACTATATTCCTTCCGCATTACATGGGTCTAACTGGCTTACTTGTAGGATATAATCATCTTTCTAAGAATTGGGTATTTTTCCTTTCCAGTACTGATAAGTCTTAAACTCATATATTTTTAATCCTTTTTGCTGGCATGTTTTTAGCAGTTTATGATCTATTTTTATGCCAAATTATGGAATATTCACCAACTTTTTGTTTTGCAGGTTTTAATTGAAAAAGGAGATAATTCCAATAGAAAAGACGTAAAAAAAGTGACAATTATAGCATTCTCTGTCACGACATAGTTTTTGTTTGTCACGACAGAATTTCAAGCAGATTAGAAGAACTATGTCGCAGCTAGCGACTATATGTGGCAACAAAGTCTAGGATGAACTCAAGGCAGAATTAGAATCTCTATTATGACAAAGAGTTCTCTATCGCGAGCTGAAGAGGAATGAAAGAAGACTTCGCCACACTTCGACTCTCTTTCTCAGGTCGCATAAATGATCAAGGAAAATGGTAGCGAACTGGCCGTGAGAATCCTTCCGTCGTGCAACATAAAAGGTTAAAGATTACTAGATTTGAACTCTGATCATGATAAAAGACAACTTTGTCGCGAATGAAAATGGCAAGAATACAACACAAGTCAATCAGACAAGTGTTTTATGTTGCGATAAAGTTTTCGCAAGATGGAAGGGCTTTCAAGGAAGAATTTTTGTCGCAATAAAGAAAATCCTATCACAACATTACATTCAGAATTCACAACAAAGAGCAACAAAATCTCTGTTGTGACAAAGATTATTTTTGTTGCGACAAACAAAACATGAGGGAGGTGAATTCTCTGTCACGATAAGAAATTGAAAAGCAACATAAGAGGAATGGCGATAAAGAAAATCCATGTTGCCACATAGTAAAGAATTGAAGGTAGAATCTCTGTTGAGACAAAAAAGTTTTATGTCGCGACAATAAAAGCTAGAGAATGATAGAATTCTGTCGTGACAGAAGAAAAGTCTGTTGCGATAGAAATTATATGAGAACTAAGATTAGCCAAGCCAAGTTTGTCGCAACAAAGATTTCTTTGTCGCAACAAACAACTTAGCAAGCGACAAGGACCAAAGAAGAAAAGTCTGTCGCGATAAAAGAAAATTTTGTCGTGAAAAAAATTGTATAGGAATCAAAGAAATCTGGTGCGACATAAGAAAAATCTATCGCGACAAAATAGACAAGACTGCTAAATCAAAAGCTCTGTCGCGACATTATCAAAGTCTGTCGCGACAGAATCCAAGAAAAAGCCTAGAGAACAAGTCGAGATAGAAAAACTTCAAGCTACGACAGAAGTTGCGACATAGTCCAAAGACTTTGTCGTGACATAACTTTTTATGTCGCGACAGAGTGACCAATTTGGGCTAGAAATTTAGGGATCCATAACATTGTCTTAAGTGCGCCCTAACATTGGAAAACTGGTAATGGGGACGATTCATAGTGGCACCGTGTGCAAACTTCCGCAACCTGACTCGCAGGCTGGAAGACTCTCTGTGATATTATTTTTCTTTTATTTACTTTTTAGTAGATTTAGTGTGAGCGTAGTTTTTAGTTAGTTTTATTTTGATTTTCCGGAGTTGAGTAATGAACTGTAGTGCAACTTTGAGTTGCAATTTATGGTTAAATTTTCTCTTTCATTACTGTTTTGAATAAAATGGAGTTTGAAAAATCTCTGGATTTCATTTATTTCAATTGCTTACACTTCGCTGAATTTTCTTGATCAAATAGTCGATATGAGTGAACCGCTTTAGCTGATTGAGCTCCTCCGTGAATGGGTCGATGATGATTGTCATTTTTCTACACAAAGCCAAGAACCCCTTAGTTAGAATTCTTGAATTTATTTGATTGATATTATTTATGAATTTAATTGTTCCTAGTACTAGTACTGTGTACCCAAGTAAGGTATTATATCTTGCTCTGATTTCCAAGAGGCCCTCTGTGTGACATAGAGATGGAGAATCCTGAGGGTAGAGAGCAATTCTTTGTGGGTATGGTAGACTAATACTTTGGAACTAATGAACTTTGAAAGATTACTTAGATAAATCACTAACTTACTCATGGTTTGAGGATAGTTTGGTGAAATATTAGTTTAATCACTCAAAGGTTTCTCCTTTTTCCGATGAAAGGATTTTGATCTTGTGCCAGCTAGGATCTAATAAAGGAAATGGAGAATTTCATCGCATTACAGATAAGGTACCTTCTAAATCGATAAGGTCAGAATATCCCGCCTAAGGGTAAGAATTCCACCCCAAGATCCTCAAAGGAAGTACCGAAAGAAAAAATACCAAATTCTTAGAAAGATGATTATATCTGCAAGCAAGTAGTTGATTAAATTCATAAAATAAATGAACATGAGTCTCTAATTCCATGAAGGTATGGTCAGAGGGAACAAAAACCTATACCACAATGAATTTACAAATCTGGGCTTTTCCAACTTATGGCTTAGCTAAGATTCAAAATGATGTAGAAATTGACAATTATTCATTGATCTATGTTCTAGTGTTGTCTCACCAAAGTGAACTCTCAAATTTATCTGGCTAATATTTTATGTACACTGCTGAATTTACTTTAGTATTATTTATTCGCTTTCCAATCATCTTAAATATCGAGTTCAAAGAAAAGGGATCTTGAGTAGTCAGGGTAGTTGATTTTATGATCTATACTAACCTGGGAACGAGACCGACTTAATGAAAATCCACTTTATTACTTGTAATGACCAGGCACTCGCAAAGGATTAAGACCAATCAAAATCTTTAATGAATCTAGTTTACAAAAAAATGACAAACATATATTTTCATCACATTTCGGTCTTAACAAGTTTTTGTTGCCATTGCTAGGGATTAGATAATAGTCCTTCACTGGTCTATTTATATCATATTTTAGCTTTAATAAGTTTTGGAGCCGTTGTTTGCAGATTTAATCTGGTCCCTGCAGCGTAGTCATAACTTTGTTTGCACAATTTGTTCTATAACGAAAATAAGGTCAACAAGTACTTCACACCCTGTTCCTAGGACTGAAGATTTCTTACCCTGTAGACAGGTCAATGCAAGCCTTCTCTAATCTAATTGATATCTCATCCTTTGAATATGATCAAAATCTCTATCTCCTTCATTAGATCTATGCTAACACAAGGTCAAGATCATTCCAGCAAACATAGGAGAAACCTCTAATCAATTAAATTGATATATCATCCAACTAATCCTCACACCATGAGTAAACTAGTGATCTATCAAAGTAATCTTTCAGAGTTCATTAATTCCATAATATTAGCTCCAACATACCCTAAGTAATCGCCTCCATACTCAGAATCTTCATCTCTGTGTTACTCAGAGGACCTCCTTAAAATCAGAGCAAGATACATCCCTTTTCTGGGTACAAGCTACTAATATTAAGAACGATTAATTTCAAGAACAACATAACCAAATAAATCTAAGATTTCTAACTATGACATTATTTTAAGTTGTACAAAATAATATCTACATAAATCCATTCTGTAGGAGCCTACTCTTCAAAACTGGATTGCAAATAACAGTGACTAACTGAAATTGCAAGCAAATTGAAACAAATGAACTCCAGAAAATTTCCAAATTCTATTGACTTCAGACAGTAATGAAAAATGAATTTTTACAATAAACCCAGCTATCAAGTTCTAGTTCCCATGAGCTACACATAATGCCCTATGTACTTCTATTTATAAGTCTTCAAATGATGGGCCAAAATTCGAGGATGAAGTTATGGATCCCCAAAACTGGCCTAGTTGACGACTTTGTTGCGACATAGAAAAATTATGTTGCGACATTGTAGCTATATTTGTTCTCTAGCGGCTGCGGGCTTGCGTGTCATGTTGCGATAATGTTCTCGTGGCCTTTCAATTATGTCATGACATACTTTGAAAAACGTCACGACAGAGCTTAATGAATTACTCTTGTAATTATCGGACATAAAACCGGTCCCATAATGATTTTCGCTACTCTTCATTGTTTCGCGACAATAAATTTATATGTGTGTTGTGATATTCTTCCTGTAGTTCTTTTCAACCTTTGTCGCGATAATAAATTTCTATGTCGCGACAGAGTTCCATCTCAACATTATGTTGTGATTGTCGTGATATAAAACTTATGTTGTCACGACATAGCTTTCTTACCTTCGATGCTACCCTTTGAATTTTATGTCGCGAAATAGATTAGAAATGTCGCGACATATATCATGCCTTGAACTTGTCATTCCATGAAATGTTTGTTGCAACATCAAAACCTTTATCGTGACCAACTTAATTTGACTTGTATCTTTAATCTGCCATCTTCTATTACGACATAGTTTTGTTGTGTAGCGATATTCTTTCTTCACTCTTTAGTTCTTTATGTCGTGACACAGGTTTGAATGTCTTGAAAAAATTTACTACCATTTGCTTTGATCTTTGTCGCGATAGAGCAAAAGAATGTCACGACATTTTTCTTACCTTCTATCTTCCATTCTTGTCACAACAGTGCTTTTCATGTCACGACATAATTTTGGTAATTTTCGAACTTTTTAGGTAATGTCACACATAGTTCAGCCTTCAGTTTTCATTGCCACAACATTCACGTATTTGCTGCAACATTTCTAAGTCAATCCTTTCCTATTATAAACAGGATGCAGTTGTGAATTGTCGCCACATTTTTTAAACTTCCAACTTGAGCTTAGCGTTGTCTTTGTTGCGACATATCACTACTTGTTATGACACTGCCTTGCTGGGTGCCTTGAACTTATGTTGCGACATTATGAGATTATGTCGCGACATTCTGAGATTATGTCTTGAAATTTTTGCCTTAACTAATTTTTTTGTTGCTTTTCATAGATTTGTTTTTGTTCAAAACCCGTAAAACACAAAGTTAGTGATTATTTTGCTAATTCTTCATTAAAATGAATTTATAAACTTATGAAAAATGCAAGAAAATGGACTAAAATAGATGAGTTTAGGACTCATCAAATTCCCCAAACTTAAAGTTTGCTTGTCCCAAAGTAAAGAATTTTTTTTTGTCCTCAAACACCCAACTTTTATTTTTAAGGACATTTTTTTGTTTTGCACTGTATATTTTCCTTGTATCCACAATTTAGCTTCAAAACAAATAGTTGTAAAATTATTTTTTAACAAGTTTCCAATCCAAAAACAAGGAAGATTTTCAAGTAAGTTCGGTCGAATATGCACAATTCCTATGTAAATCAGCTCAATTATTCAACCCCATTCAGGAGTGTGTGATGGTCTTCTCTCTTTTTCACCTTGGCAGATTAGTTAATCTTCGGAGAGAGTACTCAAATAATAAACTTCTCCTTGATTCTTCTATGTCCCATATGCTTGTTTGTCATATTAATCTCTACTAATGTAGGCAGATACAACCTTCATGATCAATTAGGTCTTTTAGGCCTATAATGTGTGTGGGTAATTGGATAGATAAATGGAGAATTGAGGCTCAAATTAACCTAGATTCCATTTACAACTCAACATATTTGCCTTCATTCTTCATCCTTTACTTTTCCACTGATGTCAACTTTCAAACAACCCTAAACTTGGTTTGGTGCATCATTTTGCATACTCTCTATTGTGGTGTTTTTCTTGACCACCTTCATACTGTAAATTCAGTTCTCATATTAGAAGCTTTTTTTTTTTTTACTTTTCATTTTCTATCAAGGCTTATGGAACAGTGCAATATTTTGTCTTTTTAAGCTTTCTACTACCCTTAGAGAACTTTAGGTTAGAAACTCCCATACCAACTGGGCATTAGGTACTAGGGTGCTTGGAACACTCTTAGAACTTAATCGTTTCGGCGGAGGAAGGTTACAAGACAAAACTCATTCCACCTTGATACTTTGTATTTTCACAGCTTTTTTTCTTCATTCTTTTTCCTGTTTCCTCATCTCAATTGGTTTTCCTCGCCTATTGACAGGACCCGACCCGGATACCCTCTCGGGATTCCCCGGGTGGTCCCGCCTGGTGAAGTTCCACTATACAGCCCCTAGGGAAGATACGGTGGGACTCCACTTTAAGGAGGGAAGAAGACACCTGCGTTAACCTAATATCCCATTTATAAATAAAGTATCCACAACATATATAACTAAAGACTATTACAGTTCGACACTGATCATCAGAGCGTCTCTAAGAGTATTGTGAATCTCTAGGGTACAAGTAAAGACAATAAGTCCAATTACAACAAAAACAAAATAGGTAATCGCGATAGAGTACTAAGAACAGGGGCGGGAGAGCCACGTTTAATCCGCGCGAAATAGGCCTTACGAACCGTCTGACCTAGGGAACATATTTAAATAATAATGTGAGATAACAAATCTCATGAGTGGCATAGTTTATATGGAATTAACATTTTTACCTCTAAAGATTTCTTCTCTTAAACCTTCCGTTCACTCTTTTCAGAAGTTCCCGTTTAAAACATTTCACAAAACCCAACTTTACCTAAGTCCAACATATGCAGATCATTCTCAACAAATTAGCCGACACAATGTTAAGGAAAACATAATCTGAACTATTCACAACACAAAGCCAAGCACAAAACATGTACAGTCATCAAGTAATAAAATAACCATGAAATGCACCATAACCATGAGTATAAAAAAAATAGTTATACCATAGTTAAAATCAACAACGCCCATACCACATACCTTATCATAAACCGCTTCATAGTCGACCTCACGGACCGTGACAACTAATAAACCTGTGGTTACACCAGGCCATCACGTGGCAACTAATAAACCTCCAGGTAGACCCGGCCATCACGTGACAACTAACAAACCTCCAGGTAGAACCGGCCATCACGTGGCAACTAACAAACCTCCAGGTAGACCCGGCCATCACGTGGCACTAACAAACCTCCGGGCAAGCCCGACCACCACGTGCAGCACCACAAACCTCCAAACCTAGCCATCACGTGGCACTAACAAACCTCCGGCAACTTGGCCATCACGTGGCACTAACAAACCTGCAACCCAGTCCATCACGTGTCCTCTAATGAACCTCCGCAAACCCGACCATCACGCGGCAACTAATAAACCCGCAAACCCACCATCACGCGGGCAACCAATATAACCGTCTCCCTTCTCACATGTACTTTCCCAACAATACCAGATAGAGTCAGACCACAAAATCTCACGATCCACCTTTTTAAAACAATAGTTTTTCAAGATAGTTTACAACTTCAATCTATGTACCCAAAATATCCAAACACCACCGACTCATCCATGAACACAGTAAAACTTTCAAATAGATAAAATGTTGACAAAATTCACATGAAATGATAACTTGTTTTATATGAAACCGAAAATCATGTTCGAATGCAACCAACCATCCGATCAAAACAAGATATATGTAAAGTATTAAATCATAATAGATATATCCACATAATATCCCAAATCATTTAAAAGCATATAAACCACTACGTAATTACGCGCCGCCTTTGTTCCCTCAGACTGCCTCCTACTCGACGGCGTGCCTGTAATATAAATAAAATACCACTTAGGTTCCAATAATTGAACCAACGACATAGGGATGCCCCTAAGGCCTTAGTATACTTATTAGAACCATGAAGCCCGCTAAATTTGACCCTGACCAGCCCAATTACACAGTGCGCCCTATAGACCCGATACTCAAAATTGGGGCTTTTCTCCCGAGCTAATTTCTCGAAATTGAACCGTCCAATAATTCATAAAAATATCCAATTTCACTAATCCAACTCCACTTTGGCTCTAACTCGACCAATTGCACCCGAGCTTCAGTCCAAACTTCTGCATCATCCTAAATGACCCAAAATAGAAAAACCACAAACCCAAACGTATGTCCAAAATTTACAAACCACATATCAATGGAAAGACCAAGAGACCAGGAACTCATCAGTACCATTACCTTGGTCCAACAGTCGCTGTGGTGGCCGGAAAACTTGATCCAACCGTTGGCAAACTTTGTTTTCATTGTATCTTTCAAACGGTGAGGAATCTGCAAAAAGGGACCACGGAATGAGTCTAGGGGTCCAGTGGAGCTGAGCTATGGGTGGCCCGAGCCAAGCCGAAATGGCCGGAAATCAATGAATTTTCCGCTGGTTCACGACGGCCTGGCCCAATCCCCGGTCCGCTGACGGTCACGTGAAACGACCTACGCGATCGCCTGGATGTGGCGCGACCTTCCAGGGCAGGCGCGTGGTCGCCGGTGGCCTACGGTGGTGCCTCGTCTCGGTCCACCCTCACGGCTCGCAGAATGAACAAAAGCCCAACTTTGGTTCCGCCGAGAGCTTTTCCTAGGTTTTCGAGCCTAAAAGTGCTCCTGGGGGCTAGGGTTTCATTTGGCATCCCAAACTATGTTTATATAAGGTCTAGGGTCACTTTCGGGTAAAAATCCCAGACATAACTTGGACACTGATAAAGTGCTACTATTGAACTTCTAATAGCCGTAACTTTTTATCCGTAAGTCGGATTGTGACGTTCCGCCCGTCTCTGAACTCGTATCGACGAGGCCTACGAAATGGTGCCTTAGTTAACCTAAAACTATTCCTCCTCGAAAAAGTCAAACTTGGTCAACTTGGTCAAACTTGGTCAAACTTGGTCAAACTTGGTCAAACTTGGTCAAACTTGGTCAAACTTGGTCAAACTTGGTCAAATGTGTTAAAAACTCATATTATTTGGTACGGGTCATTACACCTATCCTTTATTCTCATCCTCCTTTACATTTCAAAATAATATTCCCCCAAACTTGTCCTATTCTACTATTGATGTACTTGACATGGAATCTGGGCAAACAAGGGTACTGTAGGATTAGATTTAAGGAAGGATTTAGGCTTTTCATTTTCTGGTTGATGATGAAATTGGCTCTTAGCTCAAATCAGGAACTAAGGTATATGCTTTTGCATATTACAAGGGTAAGCTTTGAAAGGTTCAAATTTCCAAGAATGGCTTATATCACTGCTATGGTATCGCTTTCTGGTGATTTCGCCTCGACGTATCAATCTAACAAAAGCTCTAGGACTTTAGGAGATTAAACTATGATGGATCTCAAAAGATGTCCTTAATCTTAGCACAATTTGTTTCAGAGGTATTTTTGACCATGTGCATTGTTTTTCAGGATTCACAATAGCTAAACTCTTTACAAAAACAAAATTATAAGTCTAATTTGTCCCATCATTTGTTTAAATCTTCCCAAGTCTTGAAGTTCAACTTATTCATTGATAACATTAAAACTTCCTCTTTCAATTCATCTCATCCTACCCTAATTTCATTTATCAATTTCTTGTTTGGTTTTTGGACATGTTGCTATGATATTTCACAACTGAAAAGCTTACATTAATCTAGCCATTCAATTCAAAAAAATCTATCATAGCACAAGCAACTCAATTCACTCATCATTCAAACTCCACCAAACAATCCACAGCTTTCATCAACAAACATATTCAAGAAAACTGATTTCTCCCTTATTTAGCAAAGCTACACTAACTAAAAAGTCATTATTATTTATTTATTGAAGATCAAGCAATGAAAAGGAAGTAGACACAAGAAAAAGGCAAGAGAAAAATGGACATAGATTTTTGCAACTGATTTTTTCATTTGAGGCTTGCATGTACATGGGATTTAATTACAAAGATAAAGAAGCAAGGAAACAAGGTAGGTCATTTCTTTCTCCTATCATACTTAGAGGGAAGGTTCATATTTACTAGTTCAAACCTATAACTAGCAGAAGAGGGAGAGAATTCAAGGATTTGGACTCGTGGTCATCTAGCCTTGCTACCTTCATCTTTGTGAAGGAAGAACAATCCATTGAGAGAGCCATTTGCTTATTGTCTCTGCCCAATGGAGTTTAGGACCCTCTCAAATTCACCTTGGGTAGAGTATAACTTGACCAAATTGTTATTGACCATATCCAAGCTCTCTGTTCATAATTTTTCCTCGTAGTCGAGGGTCACATCTCCTTATCCCTCTTTCTATGAGGAGCTTGATTTCCTTTATGATATTCTTTTATATAAATATCCAAAGGCATCCTTGCAAATATTATCTCTCTTCCATTCTATCCTTTATATTTTTCTATTATCTTCAGGTGATTTCAATAGTCTATTTTCAACCGGTCTCGAAATGAAGCTTTTTCCTTGCCTCGAAGTTCTTCCCTTTAATTTCTATTTCTCTATCTAACTTTTCCCTCCACTCTTCATTTCTTTGTTTAAGTGCATGCTCCAAATTCTCGATATCTTCTTTCATTCTACATCCATGTACTCATCTCAATTGTAGCTCGATTTATATTGTCTATCCTTTCCCGCATCTCTCATTTTATAAATTTCCAAAATCTCCATTGCTTCAGATTGCCAGCTTTCTATTTCCCTGAGCTCTTAGCTAGCTCTTGATGAGTTTCTTTGACCTCTGGAGATAAAGTCCAGATAGGGCTCAAGCTTTTTTGCCTCTCTTGTCTCTCTTGATCTGGGCTTTCAAAACGAGTTTGCTCATTTCCTCTGTCATCCCCTTCCTCTTCTTCCTCTCGCTTCTACTTCTTTCTCCTGCCTTTATTCTTCGACCCTTGGTTATCCCAGCTAATGTTAGAGGAGAAGTATAGAACATGCTTCTTCTTCTTCCCAAGTCTCTTCACACTCCTAAGATACGTAGTCTAAGGTTGTTGTCAGCGGGATCGACCAGGTTTGCTTCCTCGTAGTAACTCAGAATGGAGTTTTCAATTATTTTTTCCACACTAATTTTGTACCCCTTCAACAATGAATACAGGAGTATTGCCTCATTCTTTCTCACTGTACTAAGATGTTTGGAGGGCAAGAGGACTGAACTGACAAAGTAAAACCATACCTTAGCCTCCTTTGTTAATGATCCTCTAGAAATGGATTCATATAGTTTCCTGTTGACTCTCATTTCCATTCCGTCTCGTGAGCAAGTCTACAATTTTATGATAACTGCTCTTTAACAATTTCTTGAACTTGGACCCATCTTTTTTCTCCACTCTATTGTGATATAAATAGTCTTCTTTCTCATTCCCACCATGTTTGCATAAAATTCCTTAACTAATGCCACAAAACCAGATGCTTTGTGCTCGCAAAGTAAATGCCAACCTCTTTTCTCAATAACTTTAATTAAGGGTGAGATAAGCTTGTTAAATCCTCTTTCGACAATGAAATCCTTTTCCTTCAGATTCTTCTCCCATAGGACAAAAGCATTATTTGAAACAAACTCAGTCACTTCCTCTTCTTGCCCTTACTCTGTTTCTTCAACATTCCTTTTTTTCTCTTCCTTCATTAGGTGGTTGCTCAGTCTTTGTTCTCACTTCATGTCTATGTTCCTAAATTATCTTCTAATTCTGAAGCCGGGATTGGTTTCCTCCTCATTCTCAGCATATTCTTCCATCATCTCGTTCAGGTTCGAAATAAGATTTTGTGGTTCGGACATGTTTGAAGGCTGGTTTGGGATTTAGGGTTTTCGAGTGAAGATGAGAGACAAATTTGGTGAAAGTAGATGAATGGTTTGATGGTTTATGATGAAGTGAGCCTTTCAAATTTTGAGGTTCTCATTTATGAGCCTAATAAGCCATAGGTTCTTTAATTTTCGTGATTAATAAAATTTTGAATGAACATAAACTTTAGGTTTTTAGGCTTAAGTCATGTTGTGACATGAAAATAAATGTTGCGACAAACAATTAGCCTAGGGTTTTTTTAAAACTTATGTTGCGATATACTTTGAAAATGTCTCGACATAGTTTTATTTTGGTGAAGTAAAATAATGTCACGACATAATTTCTTGTAGTATGACAAAGGCTAGAACATACTTTGTTGCGACAAAGAGAAATATTGTCGTGACAGAGCAAAAATAATGTTGCGACGATACAGTGCATTTTCCTCAAAATTGAAAATTTAACATTTTCAACCAATTAACACACAAATCAGTATGCAGTGCATTCAAACCACTCAAATCATAATTGTGAAGACATGTCTAACAACAAAGAACCTCAATTCAAATATGAACAATACATCTGATTTCTTCATTCAATATCATTCAACACTATGATAATCAAAATATTCAAGGAATGGGCACAACAAAGCTACTATTCATTTTCTGCTCCATAAAAAAAATACACTCCCCCAAACTTCAACTATGCATTATTCTTAATAAAAAAAAAAATTTAGGGAAAGAGAAAGACTCCCCTTGTAGCACTTTTCTCAGAGCAATGGAGTTTGAGAAAGAATAAGCCAAATAAAATCCACAAATGATTTCGGGCCTATTGTCTTGAAAAATTAACACAATCACACAATAAAAGTTCAAACAACTAAAACTAAACTTCAAACACACAAAATTTAACAAAATCAAGTTAACTATGAAAATTAAAGATTGCTTGGGTTGCCTCCCAAGTAGCTGCTCTTGTTTTATGTCTTTAAGTAGACATTTGCTGCAAAATGCTTTCATTTCAGCAAAAATCCTTCCATTTCTTCTAAATTTGGAACTAATCTTCATTTATGTTCCTTCTAAGATAATGCTTGCCCGACTCATTGACTTTAAACCATTCCCATAATTAGTTTTAGCAAGGCCATCTAAAGGGTGTGCTTGTAACTATGTAAGGACCACTCCATATTGACTTCGGGGCTTTCCCGAAACAACTTGAGCTTAACTGTAGCGTGACTGGGCTCTCCTACTTTGAATTCTCTCGTAATTTTCTAATCATGCCACTTTGTGTTATCCTTATAGAATATGGTAATATCATAAGTTTCATTCTCAACTATTCTACCATTCATTCGAGTAATCTCTTTCTTAGTGTTTGAAATCACAATTCGCTCACGGCCCACATAGCTTTATATTCAAGTTCAAGAGGGAGATGACAAGGCTTCCCAAATACAATCTTGTATGGGGACATTCCAATAGGAGTTTTGTAAGCAGTTCTATAAGCCCACAATGCATCATCTAGCTTCATAGACTAGTCTTTTCTGCTTGAGTTCACTATTTTCTCTAGAATCTTCTTTATCTCCCTAGTGGAAATCTCAAGTTGCCCATTTGATTGAGGGTGATAAGCCAATCCCATTACATGTTTGATTCCGTATTTGCTTATGAGTTTTGCAAAATGACTTCCCTCATCACTAATGATTGTTTTGGGTGCTCTAAATCTGCTCAAAATATTTCTTTGAATGAACCCCACCACTGTGTTGGCATCATTTCTGGTATACACTATTTCTTCCATCCATTTGGATACATAATCCATAGCTAGGAGAATGTATTGATTTCTAAATGAGGATGGGAAAGGTCCCATGAAGTCTATTCCCCATACATAAAAAATTTGCACCACCAGGATTCCTTGTAGGGGCATCTCATTTCTTCTGCTTATGTTGCCCATTCTATGACATTTATCACAATGTTTTACCCATTCAAAATAGTCTTTGAATAGAGCAGCTAATAAAACCTGATTTAGAACTTACAAGCACCATCCATCCTTCCTAAAGCACATCTCCATATATAGATGCATGACACAGATCATCCGATTTTTTCATTTTCTCAAAAAATACACTCCCACAATCAACTTGCTCATCTTTCCAAAGTGAAAGGGTCATCCATATATAAAATCTGCTATCAGTTCTCAACTTTCTTTTCTATTAGTAGTTGAACTCAGGTGGCATAATTCCATAGGCTAAGTAATTCACAATATCAGCATACTAGGGTACTTGGACTGATAACTAAAAAAGCTGCTATTCAGGAAAATTTTAGGCTATTTCAATTCCATTTTCCTCTTCAGTAGGCTCTTTTAATCTAGACAAGTGATGAGCTATCACATTGTCACTACCCTTATTGTCTTTTATTTCTAAATCAAACTCTTACAACAACAATACCCATCTGATCAGTCTTGGTTTGGCATCTTTCTTTGCCATCAGATATTTAATTGCAGCATGATCATTGTGTATGATAACATGGGATCCCAATATGTAAGACCTGAATTTTTCACAAGCAAACAATATTGCTAGCGTCTCCTTTTCTGTGGTAGAGTAGTTCTCTTGTGCTTCATTGAAGGTTTTGCTAGTATAGTATATGACTTTGAATATCTTTTAAGTTCTTTGTCCCAATACTGCTCCCATTGCATAGTCACTAGCATCACACATGATTTCAAACCCTTTGTTCCAGACAAGTGTTGCCATGATGGGAGCTGTAACGAATATGGACTTAATTTCTTCAAATGCAGATATGCATAATTCATCAAAATCAAAATTTGCATCCTTTTCCAACAATTTGCATAATGGTCTAGAGATTTTTGAGAAGTCCCTTATAAATCTCTTGTAAAATCTAGCATGTCTTAGGCAACTTCTTATCCCTTTAACTAATGTAGGTGGCAAGAGAGTTTTTATGACAAAAACTTTTGCTTGGTCTACTTCTAACCCAGCTGTAGAAATCTTGTGCCTTAAGACAATACCTCTGTTACCATGAAATGACATTTTTCCCATTTCAAAGCTAAATTCTTGTCTTGGCACCTCTAAAGTACTGTTTCCAAATTTTCTAAGCATTTCTTAAAATTGGATCCATATACTGAGAAGTCATCCATGAAGATTTCTATAGCCTCTTACACCAAATCTTAGAACATAGACATCATACACCTTTGAAAGGTGGCAGGAGCATTACATAATCCAAATGACATCCTTCTAAAAGCAAAGGTGCCATAAGGACATGTAAATGTAGTCTTCTCTTATTCCTCAAGGGCTATGGCAATCTGGTCATATCCAGAATATCCATCAAGAAAATTGAGATTAGGGTAATCTGGTCTCAAACATTGATCAATAAAGGGTAAAGGATAGTGATCCTTTTGGTCAGAGTATTCACCTTTCCGTAGTCAATGCACACCCTCCATCTTAGACAGTGCTGACAGGAATTGACCTCATTCTTCTCATTTCGACATAAAGTGAATCCACCCTTCTTGGGAAACTTACAGAATCGCTCACCTATGCGCCCGAGATTGCATATATAAAGCCTGCATTAAGCCATTTCAGTATTTCTTTTCTAAGAACTTCTTTCATTACTGGATTCAGTCTTCTTTGATGTTCAATGGAGGTCTTTGCATTTTCCTCCAAGAGGATTTTATTCATGCAAATAGAAGGACCGATTCCTTTCAAATTTACTACTGACCAAGTAATTGCTTCCTTGTATTTTCTGAGAATCTCCAATAGTTTCTATTCTTCAAGTTTAGTCAATGCAATTGATATAATCACAGGTTTTTTTTTCTCTGGCCCTAAGAAACATACTTCAAGTATCTAGGTAATTCCTTCAAGGTTAACCCTTCTGAACTTGTTTCTATTTCTTTTTCTTTCTCTTCATTGCTGCTTGATTTTTCTATATTGTTCTCATTCAAACTTAAGACTGTCTCCTTTAAATCAAAACTAGAAGTTAGAAATTCACAATCAAGATCCTGAAGATACTTGAAATTCATCTTAATTTCATTGATTGAATTCTAAAAATTACAACCAAAAATCAGTTCAGGACTGATGGGAACTATTGTTTATGTACAGCTTACAATCCAGATTTCACATTCGCACAAGCCAGTTTTTTGTTCAGCTGAAGTTTACTCCTTCATCTCTCACCCTAAGAGTGAGTTCTCATTTTTTAACATCTATCAAGGCATCTCTAATGGCCAGGAAAGGTCTTTCAAGCTACAGTGGAACTTGTGTATCTTCCTCCATATCCATAACTATAAAGTCCACAGGGAAAATAAATTTTCGTACCTTAATGAGTGCATCTTCAAGGACTCCCTCTGGTTGTGCCATTGTTCTATCTACCATTTTCAAAGTCATAGATATGGGAGCAAGCTCCCTCAAACTGAGTCTCTTTACCACTAACAGTGGCCTCAAGTTGATGCTTTCTCTTGAGTCACATAGAGCCTTTTTAATTTCAACATTCCTAATGGTGCAAGGAATGGTTGCCGCCAGATCCACATTTTCACCGTAGGCTCCTTTTGATCATCAAGATCGGGCATGTGGCTATCAAACTCACCACTCCTTATTAAGAAAATCTCCTCTTCTAACTCAGAATGTCCTTCAGAAACTTAGCATAGTTAGGCATCTGAGCCAATGCCTCAGCAAAAGGTATATTAATCTATATCTTCTTGAACATATCCAAGAATATAGAGAACTGCTCCTCTATTTTTTCTTTCTGAAGCCTTTGAGGGAATGAAACAGTAGGCATGTAGGCTTGCATTTCCTCTTTCTTTTTTAGTTCTCTGCTTCCACCTCGCTCGCCTACAACTCTTCTTCTCATTTTCTTTCACCCAATTCGAACTACTCAACCCGTCTCTTTCCATTTCCTTTCTTCTCTTCTTTTCAGCTCTTTTCTTCTAATATCCTTTTTTACTTTCCAACTCTTTGCCACTCCTCAGAGTCACCACCATACAGTCCTTAGGATTCTTCTTTGTATCACTTGGGAAGGCATCTTTGGATTGGTTCTGCATTACTAGGGTTAGCTGCCCTACTTGTGTTTCCATATTTTTTAGAGAGGCATTAGTGTTGGCCTAAAACACGCTTATGTTTGCCTGAAATGCTGCTAGCTCAACAAATTTCTACTCATGAATATTCAGCAACCTCTTATTCTCTCCCATGAATGTCAACATTTATTATTCAAAGGATTGAGATCTCCTTTGTCTTGGATTTTCGTCGACTTTGTCAGCATCGTCCCGGAACCCATGTAGAGCATACTGTTGTTAAAAATTCGGCACTAGTCTTGGACCTTGCTATGCTCCACCTCCATATGAGAAATTCTCATGGTTCCTAAGTGCTGGTGTGTAATGGGTTGGCAGGTTGAGGTTTGACTTAAAGTTGTAGCTTCTATTACCATTGATAAACTGAGCCTCCTCAACTTGGTAGGGACCCTAATGGGCTAGTCCCTCATCACTACTCTTCTGCTCATTTCCTTCCACTGTTCCTACTTCATGTGCTGAATGCATTCTTCTCTCTTAGTTTCCCAACTTGTTCATCAATGCATCAAGTTTGGCTTCTATGGAAGTCATCCTATTCAGCTCTATCATTCCACTTCCTTTAAGTCTGTTGCTACTCCCTGAAGTCTCAGATGGAGCTCTATAGTTGCTTTTTGCTAGATCATCAATCAATTGTCTTGCCTTTTCAACATTTTTCCTCTTGAATGCTCCACAACAGGTTGCATCAATTATACCTTTAGAGGTGCTGTTCATAGAGTGGTAAAAGATGTCCATCTGGGCGGTTAAATCTATTCCATGATTTGGGCATCTTTTCAGCAATCTCTTATATCTCTCCCGTGCATTATAGAGACTTTTATCCTCTCTTTGTTTAAACACTATGATTTCCCCTCTCCTTTTTAAAGTGAGGGCAGGAAGGAAGAATCTGCTCATGTAAGCCTCCACCAACTCTTCTCAATTGTTCACTGATCCATAAGGCATTGATTCAAACCAAGTGGCTACCACATCTCTCAATGAAAAAGGGAAGAGTTGCAGCTTGATCACCTCAAGTCTAACCACATTTAGCTTTACTGTATTTTCCATCCTTAGAAATCTTCCCATATGCTCATTAAGGTCTTCACTAGGATGGCCAGTATATTGATGTTGTTGCACCATTGTGATCAAAGATGGCTTTAACTCAAAGTTGTTGGCCTCTATAGCAGGTTGTCTCATAATAGAGTATTGATCTCTAATGACTGGCCTCCAAAAATCCTCCATCGTCCTTTGCCTCTGAGGTCTCTTTGTTGTTGCTTCTGCTTGAGTGTTTTGCTGTATCTCTCTCTGCTCTGCCATAATTGCTGATTCAATAATTCGAACTTTCTTCAGATTTCTCAGTGTCTTCTCCAATTCTGTGTCCAAAGGTAGTAGTTCTACTTCTGGTTTTCTATGCGTGTAAGATCTTCCTGAAGTGGAAACACACTAAGATCAAATGAAATCAGTGGAAAACAACAATATCACCATAAGCTCATAAAACATTTTTAGTAGCTTATTCAGCTACTGCAGTTAAAACTATTTTTGTAAATTTTCTGAAATTTTTGATAAAATAGAGAAAAATGTCCAAATTAGCAATTCTATCTTTGGTTGGAATATTGATATTTAAATTCTTCTTTCAATCCCCGGAAACAGGGCCAAAAACTTGTTTTGCCAATTTTCTAACACGGCTACCAAAGACTAAGTCCCCAACAACGTCGTCAAAAACTTGTTGACCAGGTTGAAACCAAATGATTTGTTTTTGACACTACTATTGGATATTTGTTTAGAATCCCAGGCAATGGCACCAAAAACTTGTTGATTAATAACCATTTTCTATATAAACCAAAATAGCATTTTCACTTTTCTTTTTAATGTATAAATCTCTTCTCTATATAAAATTTTACAGTTTTTAGTCTAAATGAAATTTTATGCAAGTGCACAGGTCATACAAGTAACAAAGTGGATTAAAAATAAGTTCAAGTATCATTCCCACGAGGATTGATTGAGAAATCTAAAGATCAATTACCCCAACTACTCAAGATCCTTACTATTTGAACTCAAAGTACAAAATTGATTTGTTTAAACTAAAGAAAAGTGACTAATTAAAATTTATGACTATAACAAAATAACAAAAAAAAAAAAAGAAAAGAAAAAGAATTGGATTGGAGAGTTCACTGAGTCAAGTTAACACTAAGAAATAGATCTATGTATAATTATCAATTTATGTATCATTTTATAACATAATTCAGCCTATTAATTTGAAATCTAAACTCGTAAAAAATGCAACGTAGTATAGTTGAGATTCCTCCACACACTATACATTTCACTAATTAGAAAATCATATTCCTTCAAGACACATGGGTCTAATTAGTTACTTATAGGATATAATCCTCTTTCTAAGAACTGGGTATTTTTCCTTTCCAGTACTTCACACCCTGTTCCTAGGACTTAAAGATTTCTTGGCCCCATAGATAAGTCAATGCAAGCCTTCTCCAATCTAATTGATATCTCATCCTTTGAATCTAATCAAAATCTTTATCTCCTTGATTAGATCTATGTTGACACAAGGTCAAGATCATTCCATCAGACATACGAGAAACCTCTAATCAATATAACTGATATATCTTCTAATTAATCCTCACACCATGAGTAAATTAGTGATTTATCAAAGTAATCTTTCAAAGTTCATTAGTTCCATAATATTAGTCTAACATACCCCCAAGTAACTGCTCCATACTCTCAGAAATCTCCATCTTTGTGTTACTCAGAGGGCCTCCTTGAAATCAGGGCAAGATACAACCCTTTTCTAAGTACAAGGTAGTAATATTAAGAACGGTTAATTTCAAGAACAACACCAATTAAATAAATTCAAGATTTCTAACTCGACATTCTTTTAAGCCAGCAAAATAACTAACACAAATCCATTCCTAGAGGGAGCTTAGTCTTTCAAAACTGGATTGCAAATAACAGTAACTAACTGATCATGAAAATTCACTGAAATTGCAAGCAAACTGAAACAAATGAATTCTAGAAAATTTCCAAATTCCATTGAATTTAGACAGTAATGAAAACTGAATTTTTACAATGAACCCAGCTCGAAACTTTAGCTCAAATCTCTACTCAAATCCAAGAAAAACTAACTATAATGTTAAGCTGACACTAAATTAACAAAAAGAAATAAAAGAAAAATAAAAAATAGAAAAATAATATACAAAGGAGACTCTAGCTACCTCGATGTTCCATGTTCAACGGAAGTTGCGCACAATGCCTTATGTACTTCTATTTATAGGTCTTCAAATGATGGGCTGAAATTTGAGGCCTGGGTTGCATCCCTAAAATCGCCTAGTCGACGACTCTCAAGGCGACATAGAAAATTATTAGCGACATTGTAGCTATATTTGTCCTCTAGCTTTGTTGTGGCTCGCAGTATTATGTCGCGACAATGTTCTGTGCCTTTTTCTTAAATTATGTCACGACATACTTTGAAAATGTCGTGATAGAGCTCAGTTGAATTTGTCTTGTAATTTTCATGACATAAAAACCTTGCTCCCGATAAATGATTTTCCCTACTGCTCTTCATTATGTCGCGAAAATAAAATTCTGTGTTGCGACAATAAATTTATGTGTCACGACATTCTTCTTATAGTTCTTCTCAACCTTTGTTGCAAAAATAAATTTCTATGTTGCAATAGAGTTCCATCTCAACATTATGTTGTGATTGTTGTGACATAAAACTTCTGTTGTCGCGACATAGCTTTCTTGCCTTCGATGCTACCCTTTGAACTTTATGTCACGACATAGATTAGAAATGTCATGACATATATCATGCCTTGAACTTGTCATTCTCTGAAATGTTTGTCGAAACATCAAAACCTTTGTCGTGACCAACTTAATTTGACTTGCCTCTTTAATTTTCCATTTTTTTCAACATAGTTTTGTTATGTCGCGACATTCTTTATTCCCTCTTCAGTTCTTTATGTCGCGACACAAGTTTGAATGTCTTGGCAAAAATTTACTGCCATTTTCTTTGACCTTTATTGCTATAGAGCAAAAGAATGTCGTGACATTCTTTTTGCCTTCTATCTTCCATTCTTGTCACAACAATGCTTTTGATGTCACGACATAATTTTGGCACTTATTCAGGAACTTTTCAGGAAATGTTGCGACATAAAAATCCATTGTCGCGACATAGTTTTGTCTTCTAATTTTCATTATGTCGCAACATTCATTTATTTGTTTCAACATTTCTCAGTAAATCCTTCTTATATTATGTCGTGACAGAGTTTTGAAATGTTGCGACAATCTTTAAACTTCTAACTTTAGCTTAGCTTTGTCTTTGTTGTGACATATCATTGCTTGTTGCGACACTGCCCTGCTGTGTGCCTTGAACTTTTGTTGCGTCATTATGTGATTATGTCACGACATTTTTGCCTTAGCTAATTTATTTGCTATTTTTCTTGCTAGATTTGTTTCTTTTACATTCAAAACCTGCAAAACACAAAGTTGGTGATTATTCCATAATTTTGCATTCAAATGAATCATAAACTTCTGAAAAAATGCAAGAAAATGGACTAAAAATAGATGAGTTTTGGACTCATCAGTCTTTCCTTAAACACTTATAGAAATTCCTCAGCCAGCCATGTTGACGTCATTTACTTGTTAGCCTTCTTATTTATGTTGCAACTATGCTCACCATCCATTGACTTAACTTCAAAACATGCCCTTCATGAGTCCTGATGGGTGTCCAAAAAACTCATTACGTACCCAGGTTTTGGTACGTTTTAGATATCTTCTATGATTAATTTAATAGCATTTTCATTTCATAAACTAATATGTAGTTCCATTTTGCATTGTAGATTAAATTAAGGCATTTTGGAGGCTAAAAGAGGGAGGAATGAAGATCCTGCTACAACATCGTGACGTCCAAACTCCGTGACGTTGCTGGGCCTGTTCGCGGGTCCAGCCCAGTTTGGCATGCAAAAGCACTTTTTTTTTCAAGGTTTTTAAGGAATTATGACCTAATGAGAAGGGGTTCGTACATTGAGAGGTGTCGACTGACGATAGAGGAGGGAGATGGACATAGAGATCAACATCTATCGTCGGAAGATCCGTGAATCGGAGGAAGAAGATTGAGCATCCATTAATCTTTTAGCATTAGAGTTCTTCTGCCTTTACTTTCATGTTTTCTCTAGATTATATGATGTACACAACTTTCAATATGTTCTAAACTTACAATCTAGGGTTTTTGGATGTATTTTAGACATGAAGTTTATATTTAATTGCTAGAATTCTTTCTTTTATTGTTTCTTGGGAGTAAACCTCTATTGATTCATGCTTGATTTCATTTGCATATTAATATATGGCCAATACTTATGTGGTGAGTGATTCTCTACGAGATTTGAGAAGGGGGTAGAGAGTTAGACTTAGGTGAATCAACCTAATTAGCTAGGTGGTGTAGAAATCATCAGTAATTAGGAGGCTTGTAGGGTTCTTGGGACGTAATGCACTGCTAGTGCT
The DNA here is from genome assembly GCA_016808115.1 of Tetrastigma voinierianum. NCBI lineage: Eukaryota > Viridiplantae > Streptophyta > Magnoliopsida > Vitales > Vitaceae > Tetrastigma > Tetrastigma voinierianum. The sequence continues at coordinate 113,685 of JAEQBH010002679.1, read as the reverse complement.
TGTGGTTGAGCTGAGAAGCAAGAAACGTAGTATTAGTTTATAGGTTACTTGACCTCGAGAGAGGCTTGTAATTAAAATAGTCAAGAGCTTTGTTGAAGAACTCTCTCACAAAATAATAGAATATAATTCTGGTTCAAATATAAGCAGATTGTCAAATTGCATCAAAAACCCTATAACCTCTTTATCTTAAGAAACCCTTAACTTGCGTAATCATCTTACTAGTTTTACAATTTAGTATTTTAATTTAGATTTTTGTTCAAAAAATCATCACACTGTATTACTTGAAACACGTATACTTGCGTGAATAGGCATTAATTGCATATCTGTTCACGTAATTTTAATACAAAATACAGAAAACGACTATCAAGTTTTTGGCACCGTTGCTAGGGAGTTAGGGTGTTTTATGTTAATATCGCTAGACTTCAGCCATCTCTTTTAATTTTCTTATTTTCAATTTGCATTTTTTTTATTTCTTGACATTTAGTTTTCTCTTATGAATTTTTAGGTACCATTAGGTTGCATGCGAAGATTGAGAGCTGAAAAATCTTATACTGTTAGATCTTGAAATCGAATAGACTTTGAGAAGAATTTGGAGAGATAAGAGAGCAACTAGTTAGTTGGCACATCAGCCTATGGAAAATATGGAGGATTTCAAAGAAGAAAAAGTTGGTTCTAGAATGGGAGATGGTGTGACACTGGATACTACATAGATGGACAATGTCCTAAGACCCATCAGAGATTATGCTTGTCCACCATCCACTACTTAGCTTGTGATACGGAGACAAACTATACAGGCTAATAACTTCGAGATAAGGTCCATCACCCTCCAACTCTTACAAGGAGTGCAATTTACTGGACTTCCTCATGAGGACCCAAATGCTCACATCCTAAACTTCTTAGAAGTATGCGATATGGTGAAGTATAATGGAGTCAGTGATGATGCTATCTGCCTTCGATTGTTCCCATTCTCTTTGAAGGATAAGGCAAAACATTGGCTTACCATAGAGCCTTCAGATTCCATCACATCATGGGATAAGCTAGTTAATAAGTTTTTGACTCGGTTCTTCCTACCAGCCAAGGTAATGAAGTTAAGGATAGACATCAACAATTTCTGCCAATTAGATGGTGAGTCATTTTATGAAGCTTGGGACAGGTACAAAGATCTTTTACGAAAATGCTCTAATCATAATTTACCTAAATGGATGCAAGTGCATCATTTTTATAATGGGCTGAGTGTACCTATGAGAACTTTGATTGATGCTTCCACGAGAGGAGCTATTTTGGGGAAGAATGAGGTAGAAGCATACCAAATTCTAGAGAATATAGCGCTGAACAACTGTCAACGGCCAACTGAGAGAGCAGTATCAAAGAAAGTGGCCGGGGTGCATGATCTAGATGCAGTTACAAACTTAGCAGCCTAAATTTCTTCACTCTCTAAGCGCTGCAGGCTGCTCAATTACATAATTCTCAATGATTAACACATATGGTCCAAGCTAATCCTCCATCGTTTGAGAGTTGCCCTGGACCCACCTTACTATTGAATGCCAGATGATGAATCCTATGGAGGAATTAACAATTGAGCAAGCACAATACTTAGCCAAATTCTCTCAAAATCAGAACTTCAACCCTTATGCTCAAAATTACAATCCAAGTTGGAAGAGTCACCCTAATTTCTCATGGAAGAGCTCTAATGCTAGAAATTCTATGGAGCACATGAAACCCTCTCCACCACCCTAGGAGAAGAAGTCCAGCTTAGACATGAAATTAGAGCACTTAGCTGATATGCAGATAGAGATATGGAAATCTCAACACTACTTTGAAAATGAGAAGAGAACTTCCTTAACCAATAAAGCAACTCAACTTAAGAATTTGGAAGTGCATAGATGGGTCAAATGGCTTCTATGTTCAGCGAGAGGCAACAAGGCAATTTACTGAGTGCTTTAGAAGTGAACACAAGGAGGGATGGAAAGGAACACTACTAGGCTATAACTCTTTGGAGTGGGAAGTTGATAGAAATAGATATCCATGCTTACGAAAACAAAGGAAATGTAGTTGATGAGAATGATAAAAATGATGAAACTTCTGTCTAGAATGAGAAAAATAATGTTGAAAATGTGGGAATTACTAGAAGTCCATCGAAAAGTTCAGTTTAGAACACTCTAATGAAGGTGAAAAACCCCCCATTGAGCAAAAACCCAATGTACCTTACCCCTAAAGGCTGAGGAGGAAGCAGTTGGATCAACAAATCTACAAGTTTATGGAAATCTTAAAAAAGCTTCATATAAACATTCCATTCGTGGAAGCACTTGAACAAATGCCAGGGTATGTGAAATTTATGAAAGATATCCTTGCTAAGAAAAGGAAACTAGGGGATTATGAAACAGTTGCCTTATTTGAAGAGTGCAGTGCTATATTGAAGAAGAAGCTACCTCGTAAACTTAAGGATCTAGGTAGCTTTACAATTCCTTGTGCCATAGGGGATACTTTTTTTTAGAAAGCCCTGTGCGACTTAGGAGCCAACATTAACCTTATGCCAATGTCAATCTTCAAGAAGTTGAATTTGGGAGAGGCACGTCTAACCATAGTTACCTTGTAGCTGGCAGGTAGATCTCTAACTCACCCAAGCAGTGTAATAGAGGATGTTTTGTTAAAAGTGGATAAATTTATCTTTCCAATAGATTTCATAATCTTAGACATGGAGAAAGATAAAGAAGTCCCTATCATCCTCGAAAGACCATTCTTAGCCACGGGGAGAGCTTTGATTGATTCATAAAAAGGAGAACTTAGACTGAGAGTCCAAGAAGAAGAAGTCACATTTAGGGTCTTCAATTCTATCAAAACATTTGCATCGTAATGACAGTTGTTTCAAAGTAGATGTGATTGAGGCTATAATGTCTAGCCAATTGGGCCATTCAGAACCATTGGAGACTAGCCTGACTCATGAAGACCTTACTTCTTGTGATGATGACATAATTAGAGAATATGTGAACTGGATGGATTCCTTCAGGTTGAATAAAAGGATACTTTGAATCTCTAGGAGCCAGCCTGAGTCATTTGACTCCGTCTATTGAAAAGCCACCCAATCTTGAAGAGAAACCACTTCCCGCCCACTTGAGATATGCTTACCTTGGGGACGCATCCACACTACTAGTGTAACACCCCGTCCCGAGAAAGTGTACAGTACATGATACTGTAGGGGTGTATAAGAGCACTAAGTGTCACATTGTAGTATTTTTGGAGACTAAAGTAGGAAATGATAAATTATGGAACCCTGATTTGTGTATGAGAGAACAAGGGTACAATGGTCATTAAGCAAATGGATATGGAAATTAGAAACAAATTAGAGATGGGCCATAGTAGAAATTGAATAAGTTACAATTGCAATAATTAAAAGATGAGGGTTATTTGCAATTAAAGGAAATGCTAAAAATATAAAAATGGGAATAATAAAACCAACTGTCATTTTGGTCTCCAAAAGGTTAGGGTTCACGGTTTGAGGAGGAGAGGAGAGAGCCAAGAGCAAGAGGAAGAGAAGGAAGACGGCGAAAGAAAGAGAAGAAGATCAAGGTATGGAATTTCTCGTTCTTGGGTTTTGATATGAATCCTGGCTTCGGATGGAGATTGCTCTTCCTTGGTCTAGTGGTTGTGCAAAAAAGTTCACAAACCTTTCGAATTGTCGCTATGAGAGAAACTCAATCGGGAGAAAATAAACTTGGAATCATCAAACTACATGATGTGTAGAAGAATTGCGGACCTAGGTAGTGCTCTTTTATTTTTTTCACCTGTTTTGTGTTTTGAGGTTCCAAACAATCAATGTTGTGGAATTGTTTTTGGGATGATTTCCAAGTTGGTTTTTGAGGTATTATGAATTATAGAAGATGTATGGAGTGAATTGGCATCAAAAGTGGGGAAAAATAACAAAATCTCGCAGGAGGCGTGTACCGGTACATGAACAAAGAGGTACCGTACACCCCACTGTAAGCAAAAGTGTGGCCGTACATGAACAAGAGTGTACCGGGTACACCCCGCTTTCTTGTTTTTCCCTGCTTTCGACCAGCTGTATTTTGGCCATAACTTCGTTTAGTTTCTTATCCGACGAGTGATTCAAGGGCCAATTAAAATATAATTCAAGGAAAACCAAACTTAAAGAAATAGGCATCACAATTCCTGATCCCCAAGTGGCCCAAAATTTCACCTCAAAGTGGCCATGTGCAAGAAAATTCTGATTCCAGCTTTGGACATAGAGTAGTCCTGGTTGTTTAGGACGAATTTGAGTTTCTGTTCGACCAAGGATTCCAGTTGGAATAGAACCCTTAGTACTCAGCTTTAAAAAGAGTACAAAGAGATAGTGAATAAGTATATGAGTAAGTTAATTTATGCATAGGCGACACTGGTCGTCAGATTCTATTGAGTGTGTAGGTTAAAAAGCAAAGGCGGGATAAGTGTGGAACTGTGCTCAAGTTAAGCAAGCAAAGAGGTGAGTGTTCTAAACTCATTTTCCAAATACTAGTGTATTATTATTATAATTATAAATTGTTTACACTGGTATTTCATGGTTTTGAATGCAAACCATTTTCAAGAAGCAAGCAATGAGCAAAGGCAAATGGTTTTCTGAAAGCTAAACCATTTTTAAAGCAAGCATCGGGTTTTAAATCAGAAACCATAATTAAGAAAGCAAGGCAAGTAAATGGTTTTGAACACTAAACATTTTTCAAGTAAGCATAGTAAGCAAATGGTTTTGAATAATTAAACCATTTTTCAAGTAAGTTAGCAAGTAAATGGTTTCCAAAGTAAACCATTTTACAAAGAGCAAGCAAGCAGCAAAATTCTGCGAAAACAAGGTTCTTCCCTGGGCTTTAAGCAAGAAAACCTATTGAGAGATTCCGTGACGTGCACCTGTGGTGTTAGGATTTCATACATGCATTGTAGTTTTGCCTGGTCGGCAAACTTAGGACATACATTATGCATTTAAAGGAGACCGTGGCACGTACAGGAGTATATAAGGTTATGAGCTCTAACTAAGTATGGTGATGGCGACACGAGGTCAATTCCACCATATTCACCTAAAAGGTGATGCGAACAAAGGTCCCCACCTAAGACGGCCATAACACGTGTTCCCGTGTTCACTAGGTATACAAAAATAGGCCCAAAGGGTTGATGTTTTACAAGCATGATATACAGTTTGAAAAATCAACCATCGTTCCCTTGCCTCCCGCACTTCGAGAGTTTTAGCAAACGGCCGAGTCCAGCTCTCGCTTTAGATTTCAAATGATCGGTTGAGCCAAGCTCCCGTGGGTTTTATTTTCAAAGCATGTGGTTGAGCTCAAGATCCCGTTTTTATGAAAAAGTTTTGAGAAACTTTTAAAGCAAAGGTTTGTGAAAGGTTTTAAGAAACTTTTCAAGCAAGATAAAGCAAGCAAGCTAAAGAGAACTTATGAGAAGTTTTATAAACTTCTAAGCAAGCAAGCAATAAGAGTTTTATACGCTTTTAAAGAAAAGCAAACAAGCAAGCAAGAAAGTATTAAAAGTTTTATAAACTTTTAAGAGCAAGCAAGTACAAAAGCAAGCAAGCCAAGAAAAGTTTTAGAAACTTTCAAGCAAGCAAAGCAAATGTAAAGCTTCTGGAAAATATGTGTAAAAGAGAGTTTTACATTTTGAAATGTTTTCCGGAAAAGCAAACCGTTTATAAAAGTATACACTCACCGAGCTCGCTTAGCCTATTATTTTCCATTTTAAAAACTATTTTCCAGGTAAGGTGCGCAAGACGCTGGAGCACAATAGGATTGGTCCTTTACATCGCATAAGTGTCAGGTATTAATTATATTTTGTAAGAACATACTTTGAAATTGTATAATGGGACATATGTATGTACATAGTTAGTTGTGAGAATGTGTAGGTATGCTGGTTGCCATGTTTGGATATTTGGATATAGTGTATATTGGATGTATACAGGATTTGGAATTATATTATGTGTAGCCATTACGCCGCCGAAATTTTTTCACAAGTAAGATACTTACCAAATCCTAAGTTATAAATAAAAAGAAAAAATTTTATAGAGGTTTACAGCAATACCCATTCGGGCTTCACAGATTTCAGTCGCAGCTGCAACGACTAGGGATTTCTGTGGAGTGGCCGGCACGCCCGCCGCTGGTAGGGGGGTGGGGGTGTGTCAACTAGTCATCATATCGTCTTCCTTTTCCCACACCGAGGAAGAGAGATTATTAAGAGTGCTTAAAGAACATAAGGAAGCAATCAGATGGTCCTTGGTTGATATTAAAGGGATTTGACCGTTTATGTGCATGCATAGAATACTCCTTGAAGTTGATAGTAAGACTCAGTGGAAGCCTAGCGACGCTTGAATCCAACTATGAAAGAGGTTGTCCAGAAATAAGTTCTAAAATGGTTAGAGGCAGGGGTTATTTACCCTATCTCTGACAGCCTGACAATGGGGTGATCACATGCAAGACTGAAGAAAGGGAACACAGAAAATGACAACAACGAGCTTCTACTTACACATTAATCACACAGGATGATTTCATCTGAATTAACTAATAAAAGGACAGGAAAAGATTATTTTCCACTCATTCAATATTCATGTTGATGAGACCTGCAGAATGAGTACCATGTTTTTTGATGGTATCACTATTAAGGCTATGAATTGATCAAAGTTATTGTCTGATGATCCAGAAAATGTTGATTTGTCTCCGCCCAAGAAATAACCTTCGCTTGAAGAGATGCCATATGCTCTTGCAAAATCTGAAAGCTCCCAAAGATGTATGATGGCTATCTTCTCTGACATGGTGGAAAAATCTATTGAAGTCTTTATGGATGATTTCTTGGTTATCCGTTCTTCCTTTGATGAATGCCTCGAAAATTTAAGGTTGGTACTTAAAAGATCTCATAGATAATCAACTTTGTACTTAATTGAGAAACACGCAAATGGAGAAGGTATATAAAGCTCATAATAGAATTTGAAAAGGATTGAAGTGATATGCTGCAGATTAAAGTCATTTAAAAGTACACCCCTTGCCATGAAGTGGCACGGTTTTCTTAGCAATGCTCATTTGAAGAAGATGATTATTTGAGATTTCAAAAAGGTCAAAGCCTCTGGTTCGTTTTCTCGAAGAATGAGCACTTTTTGAGTTTGATTTACTGTTGAAAATTCTTCAGCCATTAGAAGAAACAACCGCACTTTATAATTTATGCAATTGATTGGGGCCTGCTGAGTCAATGTGATTGATAACTACACCATACACCATAGAAACCTTTTTAATCAAGTCTGAAAATCAGATTATCCTATTGTAACGAAAGAAGCTACCATCACCATGATTCATATTGGATGATCAAGACGTCAACCAGATCATTAGGGGAAAGTTTAACAAAGATCCATGTAAAAACCAAAAGATATGAAGGTTTAAAATATAAAATAATCTATCCTATCGCAATATCGGTACTCTTGAACAAAATAAATGAGACAAGTTCATTAATATGACATTCCTCTGAATAACAATGTCAGCCTGATCTGAGTCTTAACCTTCTCCCATATCATCATTAATGCTAATTTGATTCTGCCAACACGATTATTCAATCTATTCAACTGATAACAACGAATAGCTCTTCGTAGGTCGTTAATATTTTTGGGATATCTTACCTTTTTGAGACAATGCAAGATCAATATCGAGGTGTGTCTAAAAATAAAACGGAGGAGATTTGTGCCACCGTCACTCTCAGCGATCACTCAATGTAGCGTGAACAGTCGAAAAGTGCTGCATCCAGGTTTTATTAATTCATTCGGCGATTTCAACGATCTTTCAAATCCGCGGACTGCGCTCAAGATCCACAATATCGAAAACGACCAAAATACGATAATCATCTAGAAAGAACTTTCAACGTACGGACGATTTTGAGTAGATCCTTTCCATCCATATATTAACAAATACATACTTAATGGTCGGATTATGTTTGGCAGCGGTGGAGGCTGGTCTCAATCACCGCCCAGACGCGGATAGCGATTTGGTTCATCTGGCGGAAACATGATCTTCGCGTCGAACCGAAGAGTCCATGATTGAATGATGAACAACCACACTTGCAAGAGTTGTCGTAATCCCGCCATCTAAACAGGTGAAACGATCACGTATCACTGAAGATGATCACCTCAACGGTTCGGGTATGCGGGTCGTCAAACCAAAATCGGCGGAAGGATACCGGTGCATTATTTGAACGTGACAAGAAAAAGACCGGGCAAATATGACGATTGACAAATGGCATGGCACCAACACATTCGCACTTTCTACAACCCCATAATATTGTTTACTTAAGGCAATGTTATTTATCAGGAATTATGAGCATGGCGTTTTATCGGGCAAACTAGGATGCTAAACATAATTTTGATAGACAATGGTATAGTATGATGTTTTAACTAAATATTCAAGATCGGCAAAGATATTATGAAAGTTCAGAATTATATGAGTTACAAATGTCCAAGAATACGCAAAAGCTTCATTTTTTTCTTGCATCCTCCTCTGTCCGTTTTCTCATATCCTTTTCCGTTTCTATCTTTCTGTATTTTAAAGCTTTAATGAATGATGGGTCGAATTTAGGCAATTTGCGGATTTGCTTAAGCCCACTAAATAAATTATCGCGACAATAGAAGAAATGTCGTGACATTTTAGCCTCCTTGTTTGTCTTCAAACTTGGTTTTGGAATTGTTGCGACATTTTCTGTTGTATTCCAGATTTGCCTTTGAAGTATTTGTTGTGACAAAGTTTGAAATGTCGCAACAATCACTTCTTATCTTTTGTTGTCTACATTTTTCTTGACAATGTCTTCTTTCCTGTTAAACTTTTGATCTCTGGTAGATTGTCGCGACAATGTTGAGTTGCTATATGTCTTCAGAGTTGTTTGAGATGGTCGCGAAATTACTGCTTGACCTTTCTTTTGGGTCATTGTTGTGACAAAGGTTTAGTTGATTCCTTAAGTACTCTTCTCATAATTTCCAAAACTCATATGTTTTTAAGTCCATTTTTATTGCAATTTTTGAGAGTTTAATATGTAATTTAATGCATAATTATGGAATCTTCACCTAGATTTGTGTTTTACAAATATCCAATGCAAACATCAAGAAATACAACAAACAGATTTGCGCAGAAATAAATGAGCTATGAGTCAATCATGATTCATCATTAATGTCCAAGGCAACTGAATGGAACATTGAAATAACATTGTTAGAACTTAACAAAACACAAATATAGAACAGATTAGATGAATGATTATCAAGATTAAATTTCATAATATTCAGTGGTGAAAGATTTTAATATAATAACGGAGTTCCCACGATATCGAAATAACATCGAAGGTTTACTATCAGATTAACATCTGTTCATATTTATTAATCCATCCGTTAAAACACGAAGAACTGAACACACGAACGCATCGAGCAGAACAAACACATTATCAACGACGCGAACGATTGCCCGACAACGGAATGACGGCGCGCCTCGCCCGTCGTAATCAATCGAATACAACGACGCCAGATCGTTAGCGGGTCACGCTTGAGCTTCAATCAAAGATATCGATCGCAATGCCATCAGAAACATCGTCGCGCCAGCACGGATAACAATCAGGTCGAACTGGCAACATTGGTTGAGTTAATCGCGTCACGCGCGGGTCATCATCATCTGGGAACATCAATACATAGCGAAATGTTTGTGGATAAACTCAACAAGGATGAATATCGCGAAACTGCACTTATGTCCCAACAAACTTGAAAAAGGCGGACATTGAAGACATGGAAGAAATGTTGCGACAAAGCCACAACAAATCCTGAAGACACACAATTGAAGCTGCAATGTCATGACATAGATAAACTTTGTCGCAACAAAGACACTTGTTGGGCCTGCATTGAAATCCACAATTCCAACATAGAATTCTGGCCTAACATTTGTGAGCCCTATAAATAGAAGGAGATAGGGCAACAAATATCATCTTCGGATCAAGAGCTTTTTAGTAGCTTTCAACCAACTTTTATCTTTTTTGGAAGAGTTGAAGACTCTTTGTATATTTTTTATATCTTATTTTCCTTTATTTTTAGAAGGAGGTTTGAATTTGTACTCCTCAAGTTGATAGCATGTAAACTGCTTCATTTATGTCTGATCTAGAGTGAAATATGGAAATTTTAAGGGATTCATTTTTATTCAGTTTTAATTATAGTTATAGTGAATTTGTCTTATCAACTAGTCATTGTTACTTGTGATTTAGAGATGGAAGGTTTAACTCTCTAAGAATGTATTTGGTTTCCTTATTATGATTTTACAGTATTTTGAGTGAAGGTTTTGGGTATGAAAACTGGGTTTATTTAATTGGCATTGCTCTTGTAATGAGTTGATCTATATATCAATGATTTTTACCCAGAAAGAGTTGTATCTATACTATGATTTCCATTATCCCTCTAAGTGACATAGAGATGGACTACCTAAGATTATAAGGTAGTCACTTGGGGGTAAAACACATTGATATTTGGGAACTAATATACTCTAAGTATCACTTTGATATATCATAAGTGATGTTCTAACCTTTGATTTCAAGGTTCCCTTTTGAGTGATAGTAGATGTGTGTTCTTGAGGGTTAAGGACCACTCAATGAGTTATCAATTTAATTCTTAGAGGTTTCATCATAATCCAATAAAATGATCTTAATCCTGTGATAGCTAAGATTCTAATCAAGGGGAAAGAGAATTCTATTGAATTGATGGTTGAGATGTCAGTTACTTTGGAGAAGCGCCTGCGGTTACCCTCGTCTACAAGTACTTCTACCCTAAGAGATGGCTATGAAGTATTGGTTTAGGAAAAATAGCCAAATCTTGAAGAGGATCAAATCTTAAAAGTAACTATTTAGACCTACTGACCTGGTTTAGGAATGTGCTAAGCTAAATAGTGAAATGTGTAGTATCAGGAAGCTTTCCAAGGCTATACTACCCTGCTCTTAGAAAAATCAAGGATTTATACCTTTAACAACATTTTATTTGGGAAAATATGAAAATTGATAGTTAGAATACTAGCCACTTCCCTATGTTATTTCATTTTGGTGAAATCTCCATTTCTAATTGAATTAGAGTTCTGATTAGCCAAGTTTATTTCATTAATTTTTTATTTGATAATTTAGACTTCCATTTAGAGCTTCAAAAAGTGATGATCTTGAGTAGTAAGAGAAGGATCTTAGGATTTTCTAACAACTCGTGGAATGATATATCTCGACTTATAATCCATTTTATTACTTGTAAGGACTCAGGATCTTGCAGAGATATTAGACCAAAACCAATTTTAATTGAAAATTATTACATACACAATAGAAAACAACTTTTATATACATAAACTATATATTTTATAGAACAACAAGTTTTTGGCACCATTGCCGAGGACTGAATAGTTCTTTAGTGGCAGTACTAGAAGTTTGGCACATACTGATCTCATCATATTTTTGGTCAACAACATGTTTTTGGCGCCATTGTCGGGGATTGAAGTAGAGTTTAAAGATCAATATTCCAACCAAAAAGAGAATTGTTAGTTTGGACATTTTTCTTTTATATGAATTTTACGAAATTTAAAAAAAAATAGTCATAACTATAGTAGCTTATTTAGTTACTGATCTTTTTATTGAGCTTATCATAGAATATTTCATTTATCTACTGATCTCACTTTGATCTCAGTCAATCATTATTCCAAGCACTTAATATATGCATAGAAGGCAAAAATCAGAACTGCTACCAGTGGACACTGAAATTGAGAGAACTTTGAGAAATTTGAAGAAGGTGAAAACAATAGAAAAAGTAGTTATGGCAGAGCAAGAAGGACTGACTGGCCATATACCTCAATCTCGAACTAAAGGGACAAAAAGACCTCAGAGACAAAGGACAATGGAAGATTTCTGGAGGCCTATCCTCATAAATGAATATTCAACTGTAAGGCAACCACCCATTAAGGCTAACAACTTTTAGTTGAAGCTTGCTTTGATCACCATGGTGCAGCAACACCAATTCATAGGGCATCCTAGTGAGGATCCCACTGAGCACCTAGGAAGATTTCTGAGGATGGGAAACATTGTCAAACTGAATAGAGTAAATCCAGATGTCATAAAGTTATAGTTGTTTCCAGCTAGTTGGTTCAAATCTTTACAATATGAATAAGTCAACAATTGGGAGGAGCTGGTTAAAGTTTTTATGGAGAGATTTTTCCCACCAGCCCTCACATATGAGATAAGAAGAGAGATAATAGCCTTCGAGCAAGGAGAAGAAGAAAGCCTCTACAATGCTTGGGAGAGGTATAAGAAATTGCTGAAAAGATGTCCAATGCATGGCATTGACCAGATCACACAAATGGATATCTTTTATCATGCAATGAACTACTCTGCGAAGGGGATAATTGATGCATCCTATTATAGAGCATTCAAGAGGAAGAGTGCTGAAGAGGCCAACCAACTTATTGAGGATTTTGCCAAGAGAAACTATAGAGCTCCATCTGAGACTTCAGGGAGCAACAATAGACCGAGAGGAGGTGGTATCATTGAGCTAAACAAGATGTTAGCTATAGAGGAAAAGTTGGATACATTGATGAATAAAATGAGTAACTAAGAAAGAAGAAACCAGTCAGCCCATCAAGTGGGAACTGGGGAAGGAGGTGAGTAGAAGTGCATAACTGATGAGGAACTTGCTCATGAGGGTCCCTATAGGGTGAAGGAAGCTCAGTTTCTCAATGGTAACAGGAGCTATAACTTTAAGCCCAACACCAACCTTTCAACCCACTACACATTAACATTAAGAAACCATGAGAACTTCTCATATGGAAGTAGAGTGCAGCAAGGTCAAAGATTAGTGCAGAATTTCTAGTAGCAGCATGCTCTACATGGTTTCCAAGGACAATAGTAGCAAGGCAGTCAGAGAGTTGAAAATCAAGGCCAAAGGAGGTTCCAATCTTTTGAGGAGTAGATGCTGAGCTTCATGGTAGAGAACAAAAGACTATTGAATATACATGAGTAGAAATTTGCTGAGCTAACAACATTTTAGGTAAACACAAATGTGTTTCAAGCCAATACCAATGCATCTATGAAAAATCTAGAGACCCAAGTAGGGTAGTTGACCCTAGCTATGTAGAACCAGTAGAAGGATTCCTTCCCAATTGACACCAAGAAGAATCCCAAAGATTGTATGGCAATTACTCTTAGGAGTGGTAGAGAACTGTAAAAAGGAAAAGAAGATAAGAAGAAGATGATTGAGAAAGAAAAGCAAGCAGAAACTAAAGAAGAAACCAAGCTGGATAGTTTAGAAATGACTGAAAAGAGAAGAAAATTAAAGGTGTGGCAAGAGCAGCCAGTTGAAAAAGGTGACTTGAAAAAGAAAGATGAGGTGCAAGCCTATAAGCCTCCTATCCCATTCCCTCAAAGGCGGTAGAAATCAAAGATGGAAGATCAATTCTTTAAATTCTTGAACATGTTCAAGAAGATAGAGATAAATATTCCTTTTGCTGAGGAATTAGCTCAAATGCCTCATTATGCCAAGTTCATGAAGGATATAATAAGCAAGAAAAGAAAGTTTGCTGAAGAAGGAATGATGAGCCTGACAGTAACCTGCAGTGCAGTAATTTAGAAGAGTTTGCCACTGAAGATGCAGGATCTAAGCAGCTTCACCATTCCCTACACCATAGGGAACTTTGAAATGGGTAAGGAATTATGTGGTTATGGAGCAAGCATCAACTTGATGCCACTATTTGTAGTGAAGAGACTCAATTTAGGGGAGCTTACTCCTATAGCCATGACCCTATAGATGGTAGACAGAACTTTAGCTTAACTACAGGTAATCCTTGAAGATGTACTTATCAAGGTGGGAAAATTTATTTTCCCTGTGGACTTTATGGTAATCGACATAGAAGAAGATAAACAAGTCCCACTGTTATTGGGCAGGCCCTTCCTTGCCATTGATAGATGTCAAGAAGGGAGAGCTCACTCTAAGGGTGGGAGATGAAGCATTACATTTCAATATGAATCAGAGCTTGAAACGACAAGAATTTGATAATGCTGATTACAAGACTGTAGAAACAATAGTTCCCATAAGTTCTGAACTAAAATCTGATTGTAAGATTCAGATTTCAATGAATGAGAATGAGAAGAATTTCTAGTATATTGAGGATCTTGATGTTGAATTTCTGAATTCCGGTTTTGAATTTAAAGAAACAGTACTTAGTCTAAATGAAGGCAGTGCATAAAAATCAAGTGGTTGTGGAGGGAAGGCACAAGAAGTAGAAACAAGCTCTAAGGGGTTAATTTTGAAAGAATTGCCCAAACATTTGAAGTATGCCTTCTTGGGAGCTGAAAAATCTAAACCAGTAATTATATTAGCAGACTTGACAGAAGAGAGAGAGTTGAAACTGATAAAGATTTCCAGAAAGTATAGAGAAGAAATAGCTTGGTTAGTGGAATACTTGAAAGGGATCAGTCCATCTATTTGCATGCATAAAATCCTCATGGAGGAGAATGCGAAAACATCCATTGAGCACCAGTGAAGACTGAACCCAGTTATGAAAGAAGTTGTCAAGAAAGAAGTGCTGAAATGGCTGAATGCAAGATTCATTTATGTAATCTTAGACAACCCTTGGGTGAGCCCAGTTCATGTGGTTCCTAAGAAGGGTGGATTCACAGTCATCAGAAATGAGAAGAATGATTTAATTTCAATAAGAACTGTGATAGGATGGAAGGTATGCATTGACTATAGAAAATTGAATACTGCTACCAGAAAATATCATTATCCTTTACCTTTCATTGATCAAATGTTGGACAAGTTAGTAGGACACCCCCATTTATGTTTTCTTGATGGATATTCTGGATATAACTAGATTGCCATAGCCCTTGAAGACCAGGAGAAGACTACCTGTACATGTCCTTATGGCACCTTTTCTTTTAGAAGGATGTCATTTTGATTGTGTAATGCTCCTACCACCTTTCAAAGGTGTATGAAGTCTATCTTTTCTGATTTGGTGGAGGAGGCTATGGAGATCTTCATGGATGACTTCTCAGTATATGGATCCAGTTCTAAGAATTACCTAGAGAATTTAGAGACTATACTTCAGAGATGCTAAGACAAAAACTTAGCTCTAAATTGGGAAAAATGCCACTATATGGTATAGGAAGGCATTGTTCAAAGGCTAAAATTTCTGCAATTGACTTTGAAGTTAACTGCTAAGTTTATTATCAAACTCTAATGCCACCCGCTACGCTTATAAGTGGATTAGGTTTTGGGACATGCTGGATTTTATAGAAGATTTATAAAGGACTTCTCAAAATATCAACGCGATTATGCAGACTGCTTGAAAAAGAAGCAAAATTTGAATTTGATGAAAAGTGTAAATGTGCATTTGAAGAAATTAAGGCCAGATTGATCAAAGCTCCTATCATGGCAACACCAGACTGGAACAAAGAATTTGAGATCATGTGTGATGTCAATGATTATGCAGTGGGAGTTGTGCTATGACAAAGAATTGATAAGACCTTCATAGCTATATATTATGATAGCAAGACTTTTAATGAAGCACAAGAGAATTATTCAATCACTAAAAAAGAAATGCTAGCAATGGTATTTTCTTGTGAGAAGTTCAGGCCATATATATTAGGGTCTCATGTCATAGTGCACACTATGTAGCAATCAAATACATGTTGGCAAAGAAAGATGTTAAACTAAGACTAATCAGATGGGTTTTATTACTACAGGAATTTGGTTTAGAGATCAAAGACAAGAAAGGCAATGATAATGTGATAGCTGATCAGTTATCAAGACTAGAAAAGCCTATTGAAGATGAAAGAGGGACTCAAATAGAAGAAAATTTCCATGATGAGCAGCTTTTTCAGGTATCAATTCAAGTACCATGGTATGCTGATATTGTGAACTTTCTGGCTTGTGGAATTATGCAACCAGAATTCAGCTACAAGTAGAAAAAAAAGTTAAGGACCGATGCTAGGTTTTATATATGGGATGACCCATTGCTTTTTAGAAGAGGAGTAGATCATATCATCAGAAGATGTTTACCAGAGGTAGAACAGGCTGGAATTTTGGATAAATGTCATGCATCACCATATGGAGGACACTTTGCAGGAGATAGAACAACCCATAAAATTCTCCAGTCAGGTTTTTATTTGCCAACTATATTAAGAGACTGTTTTGAATGGGTTAAACATTGTGACATATGTCAGAGAATGGGCAACATCAACAAAAGAAATAAGATGCCTCTGCAAGGAATCATGGTGGTGTAGATTTTTTATGTATGGGGGATAAACTTCATAGGGCCTTTCCCACCTTCATTTGGAAATCTATTCATTTGGAGCCATAGCTTGCCCTATAAATGATGCCAAAACAGTTGTAGGGTTTATACAAAGAAATATCTTCAGTAGATTTGGAGCCCCTATAACTATTATCAGTGATAAGGGAAGCCATTTTGCAAACAAACTGTTTTCAAAACTTATGAGTAGGTATGGAGTCAAACATGTTATGGGAGTGGCTTATCACCCTCAGTCAAATGGGAAAGCTGAGATATCCAATAAAGAGATCAAGAATATACTTTAGAAGATAGTCAATGCAAGAAAAAAGACTGGTTAGCAAAGCTTGATGATGCATTTTGGGCTTATAGAACTGCTTATATGTCCCCTACTGGAATGTCCCTATAAAGTATTGTCTTTGGAAAGCATTGTCATCTACCTATGGAGCTTGAATATAAAGCAATGTGGGTAATCAAAAAGCTGAACTTTGATTTCCAAGTTGTAAGTGAAAAGAGATTCCTCAAATTAAATGAATTAGAAGAGTTGAGAAATAAAGCCTATGACAATGTAAGAATCTACAAAGCTAAAACCAAGAAATGGCATGACCAGAGGATATTGAGGAAAGAATTCAAAATAGGAGAATCAGTCTTCTTGTATAACTCAAGGCTTAGATTATTTCCATGAAAACTCAAATCAAGAGGGAATGGCCCTTACATAGTGATTGCAGTTACACCGTTTGGAGCAGTTACACTGAAATCAAATTTAGGAAATGAGTTTAAGGTTAATGGCCAAAGATTGAAGCATTATTTAGGAGGCAATTTGAATGAAGAGTAGTCTCGGATTTGAAGAGAATGAAGGAATTAATGAAAAGAGAACACATTGCAGCAATGTCTAGTTAAAGACATAAAATTGAGCACCTTCTTGGGAGGCAACCCCAGCAATTTTTTTTTTTATATTTCCATTTATAATTTGATTTTACTAAATTTTGTGTGTTTAAAGTTTTAGTTTTAATTTTTGAAAATTTTATATTAGTGATTTTTTCATTTTTCGTGCCATGAGCTAATCGCAGTGAAGTTATTTCAGAAGAAGCAAACTAGAATGCAAAGAATAAGATAAGACATAATAAGAAATAAAGCCGTTTCAATAATCTTTGCGGAGAAAATTTATTTAGCTTTCATGATATTTTAATTGGTTTTTTGAATAGATTGATGATAGCTATAGAATTGAGAAATTGTGCTGGATTGATCATGTTTGAATTGAGATGCTCTATTGTTGTTAAACTTGTATTCACAAGCATGATTTGATTGAATGAATGAATTGCATACTGTTTTGTATGTTAATTGGTTGAAACTGGTAAATTGGCCTTCTAGATGAAAATGCATATTTTGTCACGACATGATATCATTTTGTTGCAACAAAGATTACTCTAACCTACTTTAGTTGAAGAAAAATATGTCGTGACATAGTGTTTGTTATCACGATAGTGCATTTTTGTAACTCATAATAATTTGTCATGATATAAATAATCATTGTTGCGACACAATTTTTAAACCCCAGTGTTATCATTTTATCACAACAAACAATTTATTTATCGCAACAAATTTTCATTTATGACACAAGAATCTATGTTGTGACAAATAAATTTTGTGTCGTGACATAAATTTTAGGTTCCACAGCTTGTTGAATGTCGCAAAATAAATTTATTTTTGTGACATGGTTTTTACACACAAAGAAAATTTTTTTGTCGCAACATTAAAAATTTATGAGTCATAATTTTGTGTCGTGACAATACAATCTTATGTCACAGCATAAATTTTAGAGTTCAAGGGCTTGTTTAATGTCGTGACATGGGAATTATTTATCACAACAATTCATTTGTCGCAACAATAATTAGGCCTATAAATAGAGCACTTCGAACGTTGAGAGCCCAAAAATTTGAAAGCCTTTTCCCTCCAAAAGCCCTAAAACCTTCATCTACCTTTACCAAAACCTTTTCCTATTCTTTTCGAAAACCCTAAATCCCAATCCAGTTAACTACAATGTCTGAACCACTAAGTTTGATTCCAAATCTGAATGAGATTATGGAGAAGTATGTTGGAAATGAAGAAGAAACCACTCAGGAGCTTTAGATGATAGCTATTCAAGAAGAAATAACTAAAGCAAGAATTGAGGCGGAAATTGAAACAAAGCAGTTGCTAGAGGGAAGTAGGAAGAGGAAAAGAAGCGAAGAAAAAACAGAAGAAAATGAGGAAGCTGATGAGTTGATAACAGAGAGTGTTCACGTTGTTATGAAAGAAACACTGATGTAGAAAGATTTCATTGGAGAAAGAGGTTTTTTGAAGCTAATATCACCATTAAGAGAGGTGATTGATAAGAGAGGATGGAGTTTGTTCTGTGAGCACAAACCAATTGGGTTTGTTGCAGTGTTCCGAGAGTTTTATGCAAACATGGTAGGAAAGAAAGAAAAAACTTGTTGTGTTAGAGGAGAATGGGTCTCTTTCGATAGGGAGGCTATCAATAAGACATTTAACCTGAAGGAGATGAAAGATGGTTCCAAATTCAAAAGGTTACAGAAAGAGCCATATTACCAGAGGATAGTGGAGTTGCTAACGAATGGGAAGGTGAGTGGAAATCTACTAAGAAGAACCCATTCGAATTGATTGCCAAAGGATCTTTGACAGAGGAAGCAAAGGTGTGGTTTTGTTTCCTAGCTTCAGTCCTACTCCCTCAAAACACTTGAGCATAGTTCGACAGGAAGAGACAATACTATTGTATGCAATATTGAAGAGGTATAAAATCAATGTGGGAAAAATTATTGAGAAATCGATTCTAAGTTACTACAGTAGCAAGTACAGAGACCTAATGTCACACCCAATAACAATCACTAGGCTATGCATACTAGGAGGGGTGAAGGGAACCTGGGAAGAGGTAGAAAGGTGTCCTAAAACTTCCCCTCTAACCCTTACTGGATTAACTAGATCTTTAGTCAATAAGAGCAAGGGAACAATACAAGAAATTGAAGAAGAAAATAGAGATAGCCGAGATAATAAGCAAGCCATTGTGGTAAGCTTAGTAAAAGAGAGAGAGTAAGGGCAAAGGAGTTTAAGTCCCATTTGGAACTTATCTTCAGATGCTAGAGATTATAATCAAGAACCAACTGGAAGCTCAAGACAACAAAGCAACAGTTTAGACATCATGGAAATGTTGAGGAAAATGGAGCAGGGGATGTAAGAAAGAGATAGACAACTAAAATTGCAACTACAAATAGGAGATGAATACTGAGCTGAGAAGAAAAGATCAATACATAAAGGAGACATTAAAACAAAGAGATATGGAATGGAAGAAAGAATTGGAAGATAGAGATGCCGTATGGAAAAAGGAATTGAGGGCAAGAGATGTAGCCTTTTGGGATGAGACAGGGAAACAAGAGTACAGTCTTTGTGAAATGCAGGAAAGAAGAGACCTTGCACTCAAAGAAGCTTTAACTTGCAGAGATCAAGAATGGTTGAATGGTTTGCATCACTGTAAGGATAGTGTGAGACTCATGACTTTTGAGCAGATAAAAAACAAGGGACTTTTGGAAACAATAGGGAAGAGGCAACGTGAACTCACAGAAGCAAATGCAGAAATCCTAGACTAGGCAATGAAGATAGTTTTAGGAAAAAAGAAGGTGCCATTGCCATAGATCAAAATATCATATTGTATACCCTACACCATAGTGCCTAAAGATGTGAAAAACCTTGTTATACCTTTTCTAACCTTGATAAAGGTGGAGAAATACCTTTTGCACCTTGCATATCATTGCCACAAGATGAAACTTATGGTACCATAAGAATGTCATGAAGAACTCTTGAGGACATTGAAGTATATAAAAGCAAACAGACACTAAAGGCAAAATCTCCTCTAGAGCCAAATGAAAACAAGAAAAATTGAGTCTCTTTTGTTGACACCTTACTTGCATTTTGTAGTTATCTCATGAGGTCAATGAAATATCTTTGATAAATTTGTGCGGTTGTGTCTTTTGAGGAAGTTTGTGCATTCTTTTTATGTCGTAATAATGTGCACTTGTGTATTGAATGTTTGGATGAATTGGAGTGATGAGTTGTTGAGTTACCTATGTTATAATAATTTTGTTGAAATGAATGGGTCAATCAGATAAGCTTTCTAATTGATATAGCATAGCAACATGTTCAAAAACCAAATCGGAAATTAATAGATGAAATTGCGGTAGGATGAGCTTCATTGAAAACTAGGTGTTGTAATGTCATGAAGAAATAAGTTGAACCTCAAGATTGAAGAAGATTTAAACAAATGATGGAACAAATGAGACTTATAATTCTATTTTTGTAAACAGTTTAGTTATTATGAACCTTGAAAACTTACACAAGGTCAAAAGTACCTTTGAAACTAATTGTGCTAGGATTAGGGACATTTTATGAGATCCATCATAGTTTTAATCTCCTCAGAGCCCTAGAACTTGTTAGAGTATTGTTCAAGGTGAAATCCTAGGTAACAAATCTAATAGGAAATGATGTAGGCCATCCTTGGAAGTTTGAACCTTTTAAAGCTTACCCATGAAATATGCTTATGCATATACCCTAGTTCCTTATTTGAGCCTAATGCAAATTTCATCATCAACAAGCAAATGAAAAGCCTAAATCCCTTCTTAAATCTAATCTTGCATAAAATACCCTATAGTTTGTCCAAATTGCATTATAAATGCAAAAGAAGTAGAAAAGGAGCAAGTTTGGGGGAGTAAGAATTTTTTAATGTGAAGAAGGATAGATTATAAAGGTGGAAAATCAATTGAGATGAAGAAAAAGAAAAGAAATGAACAAAAGAAGTTGTGGAAATATGAAGTATCAAAGTGGAATGAGTTTTGTCTTATAGCCTTCCTCCCTTGACCAATTAAGTTCTTAGGGGTGTTTCAACACCTAGTACCATAATGCCAACTAGTATGGGAGTTGCTAACCCAAAGCTCTCTAAGGGTGGTAGAAGCTTAAAGGGCAAAACATTGCACCATTCCAATAAACCTTAAAGTAAAATGAAAAATGAAAAATCTCCAATTTGAAGAACTGTATTTGAATTATGATGTTCAAGAGAATTACCACAATGGAGAGTATGCAAAATGAAGCACCAAACTAAGTTTAGGGGTATTTGAAAGTTAATGATAGTAGAAAGTGGAAGGATGAAGAGTGAAAGCAAATATGTTGAGTTGTATATGCAATCTGGGTAAACTTGGACCTAAATACCCATTTATGTACCCAAGTACCTAAGCCACACATTACAAGCCTAAAAGACCTATCTGATCTTGAAGGTTGAGTTTGCCTATATTAGTGGAGAATAATATGACCAACAAGCCTATGGGACTTTAGGAAAACCAGGAAGAAGTTCATTATCTGAATAGTATCTTAGAAGATTAACTAATTTGCTAAATTGAAAAAGAGGGAAGACCATCACACACTCACTGATCCAAGGTAATGATTAAATTGTTTACAGTATATGAATTATTTGTTTGTTTAGTGAACTTATTTGAAAATCTTCTTCATTATTGATTTGAAACTTGTTCAAAGATGATATTATAGCTATCCTATATTTAGATTGATTTGTGGATGTTAAGGAAAAAGATGTCTGGTGCAAAACAGAAAAATTTCCTTAAAAATAAAGTTTAATTGTTTGCGGACAAACAAAATTTATTTTCTTTGCTTAGGGACAAGCAAAACTTTAAGTTTGGGAGAGTTGGATGAGTCCAAATATGTTTTTAAGTCCATTTTTATTGCAATTTTTGAGAGTTTAATGTTTAATTTAATGCATAAATATGGAATCTTAACTCAAATTTGTTTTTGCAGGGTTTTAATGCAAAAGAAACAAAAACCAGTAAGAAAAGCAGAAAAAATGGTTAAGGCAGGAAATGCAGTTATTTCACGACATAATTAAACCATTGTTGCAACAAAACCCCAAGGCAACTTGCACAAGTTTATCGCAACAAGTAGAACTATGTCACAATAAAGACAAAGCAAAGTGTAAGATGATAGTTGAAAGATTGTCGTGACATTTCACAAATCTGTAGCGACATTGCGGAAAGCTCTTGAAGAACCACTGGATTTCTGTCGTGACATGGAAATGAATATCGCAACAAAACTGAGGATGTAAGGTTAGAAGAATGTCGTGACATTTGATAACTTTGTTGTGACAAATGAAGAGAGAAATCAATGAAGACACACTGAAACAATGTCACGACATAGAAATTGATTGTCGTGACATAAAGAGTTGTAGAAGGAAGAAATTATGTTGCGACACAAGCGAACTTAGTCGCGACGGAAGCTAGCAGATCAAGAAGGCAAGTCATGTTGAGTTTGTCATAATAAAGATTTTGATGTTGCAACAAACATTTCAGAGAGTGACACATTCAAGGCATGAAAATATGTCGCAACAATCACAAAATGAAGTTAGTTGAACTCTGTCGCAATAAGAATTCTTATGTCGCAACAAATTGTTTTGGGGATAATATTATAAGGCGAGAAAAATTTGTCGTGAAATGGAAAACTTTGTCGTGACGATGACTCAAGAGAAATACAAGGCAAAAATGTTGCGACAAACTCACAACAGGGATGAAGACATAAGAAATTGCACTTATGTCGCGACAAACTTGAAAAGAGGCAGACATTGAAGACATGGCACAAATATTGCGACAAAGCCACAATAAAGCTTGAAGACACACAAGTAAAACTGCAATGTCGCGACATATATCAACTTTGTTGTGACAAAGACACCAGTTGGGCCTGCATTGAAATCCACGATTCCAACATAGAATACTGGTTATGAGCCCTATAAATAGAAGGAGATAGGGCAGCAAATATCATCCTCGGATTAAGAGCTTCTCAGCAGCTTTCAACTAGCTTTATTTTTCGGGAAGAGTTGTTAATTTTGTATATATTTTATTTTATTTTTTATTTTTTATTTTATTTTCCTTTTCTTTTGTATGTGTGTAGTTTCTAAACTGAAATTTCAAGCTGGATAGAATGTAAATCAAGCTTCATATATGTCTAAACTATAGTGAAATCTGGAAATTTTATGGGATTCATTTTTATTTAGTTTTAATTACAATTACAGTGAATTTGTTTGATCAACTAGTCATATGAAAACTCGGTTTATTTAATTGGCTTTGCTCTTGTAATGAGTTGTTCTATATATCAATGATTTTTACCCAAAAAGAGTTGTATCTATACTTTGATTTCTAGGATCCTCTCGAGTGACACACAAAGACGTGATCACCGAGAGCATATAGCGTGCACTTAAAGTAAAATACATTGATATTCGGGAACTAATATACTCTGTTATCACTTGATACACTATAGTGATGTTCTAACCTCGATTTCGTTGTTCCTCTTAGTGACAACAGAAGTGTGTTCTTGAGGGTTAAGGACCGCTCAATGAGTTATCAATTTAATTCTTAGAGGTTTCATCATAATCCAATATAATGATCTTAATCCTGTGTTAGCTAAGATTCTAAGGGAAAGAGAATTCTATTGATTTGATGGTTGAGATGCCAGTTACTTTGGAGAAGGCTTGTGTTTCCCTGTCTATGGGGGCAAGTAATTTCCAGTCCCAAGAGATTCTATGAAGCACTGGTTTAGGAAAAATAGCCAAATCTTGAAGAGGATCAAATCCTAAAAGTAACTATTTAGACTCACTAACCTGGTTTAGGAATGTGGTAAGCTAAACAGTGAAATGTGTAATATCAGGAGGCTTTCCAAAGCTACACTACCCTGTTGTTAGACAAATCAAGGATTTATACCTTTAACAACATTTTATTTGGGAAAATATGCAAATTGATAGCCACTTCCCCGTGTTATTTCAATTTGGTGAAATCCTCATTTCTAATTGAATTAGAGTTCTAATTAGCCAAGTTTATTTCATTATTTATTTTATTTTATTTTTGATAATTCAGACTTCCATTTAGAGGTTCAAATAGCTATGATCTTGAGTAGTAGAAGTAGTTGATGTAGCGACCCCCGAGCCCGACCCGACTCGGTTGGTGGGTCCGAACAGAAACCCCGGGGACGCTTGACCAAAGCCATTAATCAAATACATTTCATTAATATAAACATTTTCGTTCTCAAATCTTTGTGGAAGCGTTTTCAATTTGGGGTAAGCCCATAAACATTTACAAATTCAATGCAATTCCTTTATAAAATATGCATTTAACCCAAAATGACATTTTATGCCGTTTATAACATAATATCCAAAATTGTATTTAGATATAGGTACAAAAATAATTTCGAAGTTGAACTCCTTTTGTTTACAAAACAAAGTCATGCTAAAAAATTGTGAGGATGCATGTGACGGAGCATACTCCGTGAACTTTCTGAATGACTATGAGCTCCTCGGCCTTGGGTCCGCTTTCAATCACTTCCTATTACTCGGTACCTGCGCATTGATAAAAACAATACGCTAAGCATTTTCATGCTTAGTGGTTCTATACAGTTCTCTATTCCATTTCAGTTCAATACGAATCATGCATTTATAAAAATAATGCCTTTATACAATGTCTAGTGTAATGTAAAAGATACTTATACAAATACACTCTTTAATATCATTTTTTGCTTTTCAAGTGCGATTTCACATATGACTATAGAGTCAACATTCACGACAGATTCAGTTCGTGAATCCTGTCCTATTTGTCATTCAATAGTAATGTAATTTCACATTCAATATTACAATCTCACATATGACTATAGAAATTAACATTCACGACAGATTCAGTTGGGGAATCCTATCTTGTTTGTCATTAAGTAGCAATGTGATTTCACATTCAATATTATAATCTCACATATGACTATAGAGTCAACATTCACGAAGGATTCGGTTGGTGAATCCTGCCCTGTTTGTCATTCAGTAGTAATGTGATTTTACATTCAATATTGCAATCTCACATATGACTATAGAGTTAACATTCACGACGGATTCAAACAGAATCCCGCCTCGTTTGTCATTCAAGAGTACCGTGATTTCACATTGAACAAATATTACCTTCATGACGAATTTAGTTGGTGAATCCCGTCATGTTGGTCATTCAATAATACATTTCAAATCAATTTACTCACATGAAATAAATTCACTTATAGTTCAAATACACGTGCACATGCAGATAATTGACAAACATTTCGAATAATAATAGTTCAAATCAATATATATAGATATAATTTCACAAATAGAACTTGAAATGAGAATTGAGTCACGAGAATGCAATGCATGAGAGAATAAAAAGGGAACGTAGAAGAAACCAATTTATCGGTCCCTTGTCTCTTTCGATACCGCTCCCTAGGGTCGTTGTTCCTTCACCCTCACCTAGTCAAATACAAATTCTCCACTCTTAGTGGTTGAACAATTAATTGTACTAAACGAATATTGTCGAGGCGGCAAGGTACGGTACGTTTTTCACTTAGTTTTATCCTTATTTGAACCCCCATTAATAATTTATTAGGGTCCTTAAATTATCAAAGGTACTTAATACGAGGTGTTCGTAAAACAAAAATCCAAAATTTGTTCGCTTCATGAACAAATAAGCCTAGCTACGGCAGAAGAAAGCTAAGCTTCGTGGCGCACTCCGAGGTGCCCATTTAGGCACCTCTACTCATCAGAAAGGGCATCCCATCGCTGCGACTTTTCTTAGGTTCACGCCGGCCGCTACAATTCCTTTATTAATCGCAACAGAGAAACCCGTTTCTTTGGCCCGTATTTTTTTCCGGTTTTCCCTTTGCATTTTTTTCCAAAAAAATCACTCCAAATCCAAATGAAACTCTAGAAATCACTCCCAAAGGCATTCTAATATCATCCTAAACCAACAATGAGCAAAACCCATGAATGATTAGGGTTTTTCTCACCCAAGCATAATTTAAAGAAATCTAGGGTTTGGTCTTACCTCAAATCCCCTTGCATTTGAAGCCTTAGCCTTTTTCCTTCTTTCTTCTTGCAAGATCTTGAACAAACATGGATAGATTCACACAAATCTCCAACTATTTCCAAAACCCTAGCCTTTTCTCCTCTCCCACTCTCTCAAAAACGTGTTTGCACAAGTGGGAGATTTCTAAGACCACATTTGGTCTTATTCTTCATTTTAAGTGTAAGGCCATGTTTGCTTACACACAAATCCCATTTCCCATTTTTTCTCCTTTTTGGTCTTTATTTCACTTTCATTTACCATTTAATTCACTTTAGCATTTAAGCTTATCATTTGACCCTTAGGTCCTTATTTACAAATTTCCATTTTTGCCTCCTTTTCATTGGTTTATTTCCTGTTCAATCAATTACTACTTTAGCATATACATTTTGATCATATGCTCACATATTCATTTCTGGTGATTTCACTATTTAACAATTTATCGCTTCAGAAACTCCAAGTTTGGCTCAATTTATACCCGGAATATATAACAAAATTATTATAAAAATTCTAGGGTATTTTTGGGGCGTTATAGTTGATCTTTAGACTTTCTAATTAATCCATGTGGAAATGATATCTGGACTTATAATCCATTTTATTACTTGTATAACTTGTGCACTTGTAGAGATATTAGACAAAAACCAATTTTAATTGAAAATTATTACATACACAACAGAAAACAGCTTTTATATGCATAACCTATATATTTTATAGTCAAACAAGTTTTTGGCGCCGTTGCCGGGGACTGAATAGTTCTTTGGTGGTAGTTCCAGAAGTTTGGCTCACACTAATCTCAACATATTTTTGGTCAACAACAAATTGTTGTAACAATTCTTTTGCCAATTGCCTTCAATTTTTGTCTTGACAATATTGAAATTGTCATGACATTATATGCTTCCTGCCTTGACCAATTCAGATGCTTTTCTTGCTTATTTTGCTTCTTTTTCTCTTAACCACTACAAAACACTAATTTGGGTAAAGATTCCATAATTTAGCACTAAATTGAACATTAAGATCTCAAATATGCATGCAAAATGGACTTAAAACTATTGGTTCCCTTACACTCATAAAACTACCGCGAACTTAAAAGTTTTGTCATTCTCAAGCAAAGAAAATACTCATTGTTTGTCCTCAAGCAATTTAGATAGACTTTAAGGCCATTTTTCTTCTCAATTGTCTTTTCAAACATATCAGCAATTTGGATTCAGTGAAATGTCAATTATGAAATCAATTCCAACTGAACTTCTATTTAATCCTAAAAAAGATTTTCAATCTCGTAACATCGAACAAACAAAATTTATGTTTGTGTCAGTTCTCCTTTATGACACATACAATATAGTTCTTGACCTCTAATGTGAGAGTGTGTGTTGGTCTTCCCTTTATGACATACTTGTAGGTTAGGTAACCTTATGAGACATATTATAAAAGAGTGGAAGTCTCTTTTGAGTGACTTAGGTGCCATAGGCTTGTTGGTCATATTACTCTCCACTAATTTAGGCATAACACCACCCTTAGGATCAAATAGGTCTTATATGTTTGTCAAATATGGCTTAGGCACGATTGTTGATTGGACATTTAAAGCTCAAGTTTACCCACAATGCACATCCTTTTCAACATTTTGCAATTACACTTCTCATCCTCTATTTTCTACTAAAAACATCTTTCAAGCACCCCTAAACTTGTTTTGGCACATCTTTTTGCATACTTTCCATTGTGGCCTTTCTTTTTACCACTTTCTACTTTGAGTTCAATACTTTATTCTATAAGCTCTTTTCTTTTCATTTTGTTCAAGATTTTGGGAATGGTGCAATGTTTTGCCTTTTTAAGCTTCTACCACCCTTAGCAAGCTTTGAGTTAGTAACTCTCATACCAGTTGGCATTTGGGTACTAGGTGTAGAACATCCCTAAGAACTTAATGGCTCAAGGGAGGAAGGTTACAAGGAAAAACACATTCCCCCTTTTGAAACTTTTATGCTTCTTCGCCTTCGCTTCTGTGCACCTTCTAGTACACATCTTTACTCAGTTGATCTTCCTTTCACATCCCTAATTCTTATCCGTCTTCGCATTCCAAAATTTTACTCCCCCAAACTTATCCTCTTAATTACTTTTCATGCACTCATCTCGCAATTTGGACAAAAACAAAAGGTTCTTTACTGAAGGACCAAATTTTAGGTGGGGTTAAGGTTTTTCATGTGGCTTTGATGATGAAATTGACATTAGGCTCAAACAAGGTACTAGGGTATATGCATATGCATATCAAAGTAGTATTTCTAAAGGCACAACTTCAAGGATGGCCCCAAATCATTTCCTGTTGGTTGTGCTGCCTAGGATTTCGCCTTGAATAATAATATAACAAGTTCTAGGACCCTTTTGAGACTAAAATTATGATGAGTCCAATGAGGTGTTCCTAACCTAAGCATAATCAATTTTTAAGGTACTCCCGACCAATGTGCATATTTTTAGTCATCATTTGAATTGTATTGTTCAAGCAAGCTAGAATTATCAGCTTTATCAACAGTCATAAATTTCAATTTTCAAGAGTCTAGAATTTTAGTCTATTTGTCATTGACAACACAACTTTTCAATTATGTTGAACTTATCCTGCCCAGGTTATTGTGTTATTATAAAATCTAGAAGTTCATTTTGATTCAACTATTCATTTCAGTTTAATCATTATTCCACAAGTAACTCAACAACAATCATCTAAGTTTAACCAAACAATCAAACTCACAATTTTCATTATTCAGAATATGTATTCAACTTCAAAATATTCCAAAACAAAGATACAAATTGCACAAATTCATCAAAGAGATTTCATTATAATATTGAAACAATTACAAAAGAGTTTTTAGATAAAACAACGGCACACAAGAAAGACTTAATGGTTTTGGTTTTCTCGGGGCTCTATGGGTTCTAAGAGTGTTTTTGGTTCTTGGCTACTATGCTTAGGTGGAGGTGGGATGACCGTAGGTACAACCATGCTATCATTTCCCTTCAATAACTCTTTTTACTTTTGAGCCAGTGCTTCTACTGATTCTCTCAAGTCAAGTTGAAAATCATTAATGGTCTTGAGGTGACCAGTGAATGATTTGAGATTGTTTAATCATAATTGATCTATGTTTAACATTGTATCCATTATGTCCTTGTCTCTCCCCTCCAAAATTCTAGCTAAATCCTTATCCCTTTTTTTATGCCCTTGCTAGTAAGCCTCATCTCTACTTTACAGTTCTTCTCTCCACATTTGATCTCTATGCTTCAATTCCTCTTTCCATTCCAGATCTCTTTGTTTGATTGCCTCATCCTGGAACTGGTCCCTTCTTTTGATTTCGACTTCAAAATATAGGTCCCTCTCTTTTAACTGGGATTTTAACTAAGAGTCTCTTTCTTTCACATTCTGCTCCATTTTACTTAACATATCCATAACATCTGCATTGCTACTATGCTGCCATGAACCTTCAACTTGTTCAGTGTTGTATGCTCTAGCATTTTGTGACATTATCAAAATTGGAGTTATAATCCTCCACCTTTCATCTTTTCTTTTCATTGTGCTTACCATAATTTCTTGTTCATGCTGTTCACTGTCTCTTCTCCCTTCTTCAATTTCTTTCAATTTCCCTTTGCCTTTGTCTAATGGAGGTTTGGTATTGCAATAAGGGTGAGTGTAGAGGTCTTAGGACATCTTTTTTCTTCTTCTCTGTTAAACTTGACCCCTTTACTTATGCATAGATAGGTTATGATAATTAGATGGGACATGTGACCCTAAAAATATATGTTCTGGTATCTCATAATTGATTTTTCAATGAGCTTCCCCAAATTGATCTTGTACCCCTTCAGAATGGTATACATCAAGATTGCTTCTTCTTGCGTCACTGTGTTGACATGCTTGGATGGCATCAAGATTGAACTGAGGAAATAGAACCACACTTTGGATTCTTTTCAGCTAGGGAAAGCCTTGGCTATTGACCAATGGGGTTCTT
Source organism: Tetrastigma voinierianum (assembly GCA_016808115.1). NCBI lineage: Eukaryota > Viridiplantae > Streptophyta > Magnoliopsida > Vitales > Vitaceae > Tetrastigma > Tetrastigma voinierianum. The sequence continues at coordinate 83,472 of JAEQBH010002679.1, read as the reverse complement.
TCTATTGCCCTCCATTCCCTTTAGCGCTTAGTGTTTTCACACCCGTAGTCTTGGTTCTTTTTCAGCTCCTTGAATTTGGTTCCATCATCACTTAGCTTCCTAAGCTTCAAAAACTTATTGATCTCATGTCTGTTGAATGAAACCCATTTCCCTCTTACATAACACTGAGTCTCTTTTCTATCTACCATGTTAGCATAGAATTCCCTCACCAGTGCAGCAAATCTAGATGGCATGTGCTGACATATAATCCTCCAACCTCTTTGAAAGGTGAGATGAACTTCTTGAAACCCCTCTCTCCAAGGAAGTCTTTCTTTTGAAGCTTATTCTCCATTATCTCATAAGCTTTATCTGAGACGAATTCGTCCAATTCTTCATCAGTTTTATGTTTCTTTTCTTCCTCAATTCTTCATCACTTCTATTTCTTTATTTTACTGTGTTTAATTATAATCTGCACTAATAATTAAACCCTAGAGGCTGTTAATGTCTAATAAATTTTTAAATGCTGTGACGTATTAATTTTTTCGTAGACTTATAAAATATCACATTCCAAATGCCAGCCTGAGGCTTGCACCACGCGACAAATGATTTAGTTATTCAGTGAAATAGAATAGGCAACTAATTTGCCACGACAATTTAGGAATATGTCACAACAATTATACTTTGATCACAGTTCAAATCACCCAAAATGCTACACAATTCTTTATCTTATTTCAATAATAAAGAAACATATATCATTTCTAATCACAATCAAACGAAAAAAAAAAAAGCCAGGAACACACAAATTGATCATGAACTAAGCATTTCAATTCAAGAATGGAAAATTAAGGTCAATTTTTGTCTCTTCAACAAAATGTTCAATTGTAAAATAAAGAAATTAACTACTAAGAAAGCCAATTGGAAGCTTCTCATAGAATCGTTGAACAAGCTTTTTCTCTTCATTTAGCCGAATTTCATTCATGGATCAAAGCTGCTCATTGACAATAGCTCCAAATTAATAATCAGCTTTCTTGTCCTGAAAAACAATAAAAATCAACTAACATAAAATCAAATTTAAATAAAGACTTCAAACACACTAAATTAATTAAAAACAAACTATCAATGGGAAATAAAATTTTCTTGGGCTGCCTCCCAAGAAGCTACTCAGTTTTATGTCTTTAGCTAGAAATTGCTACAGTATGCAATCTTTTCAGCAATTATCTTCCAAACTCTAATCTCTAAATTTTCTTCAATATTGTTCCCCACATAAGGTTTATTTGGACCATTCACTTTAAATTAATTTCCTACTACAAGCTTCAAAGTAACTTACTCAAATACAGACTTAAAGTAGATCAGAAAGACCACCCCCATCTTGATTTAAGCTTTCCTGGGAAAAGTTTGAGCCTTGAGTTGTACAGTAGGACTAGTTCTCCAACCTTGAATTCTTTACTTAGAATTCTTTGATCATGCCACCTCTTAGTCTTATCCTTGTAAATTCTAGCATTGTCATAGGCTTCATTCCTCAATTCTTCCAATTCATTCATTTAGAGGAGTCTCTTTTCCTTAGTAGCTTGGTAATCAAAGTTCAACTTCTTAATTTCCCACATAGCTTTATATTCTAGTTCAAGAGGAAGATGACATGCCTTTCTAAACACAATCTTATATGGGGACTCTCAATAGGAGACTTGTAAGCAGTCATGTAGGCCCATAATGCATCATCTAACTTTATTGACCAATCCTTTTTGCTTGTGTTCACTGTCTTCTCAAGTATTCTTTATCTCCTCATTGGATATTTCAGCTTGTCCATTTGACTTAGGGTGGTAAGCCAAACCTATAGCATGTCTTGCTCCATATATGCGCAAGAGTTTTGCAAATAATTTGTTAGCAAAATAACTCCCTCATCACTGATGATGGTCTTTAGGGCTCCATATCTATTCAATATGTTTGTTTGAACAAACCCCACGGTGTGTTATGTTTTCATGAATGACGAAATAGCTTGACCATTTGGATACATAATCCACATAAAGGAGATTGTATAGATTTCCAAATGATGGTGGGAAAGGTCCCATGAAGTCTATGCCACATACATAAAAAATTTGCACCACCAAGATCCCTTGTAGAGGCTTCTCATATCTTCTATTTATGTTGCCCATTCTTTGACATTTTTCACAATGCTTGACCCATTTAGAACTGTTTCTGAATAATGTTGGTCAGTAGAATCCTGATTGGAGAATCTTTTGGGCTATTCTATCTCCTACAAAGTGACCTCCATACTGTGATGCATGATATTTGTCTAAAATATCTGCTTGTTCAGTCTCAGTTATACACCTTCTAATGATCTGATTTGCACCCTTTTTGAATAGAAATGGATCATCCCATATATACAATCTAGCTTCAGTTCTCAACTTCCTTTTCTGTTGATAGGTGAGTTCTAGTGGCATAATTCCACAAGCTAAGTAGTTTCACTTAGATCGACATACTGAGCAATTGAGCTTGTTACATGAAACAAGCGCACCCATAGGGAAATTTTTCTATTCCAATTTAAATTCCCCATTTTCTTTTCACTAGACTTCTCTATCTTGGATAAGTGATCAGCTATCACATTATCACTGCCTTTCTTGTCCTTGATCTTTAAATCAAATTCTTACAACAATAAGAACCATCTAATTAATCTTGGTTTGGCATATTTCTTTGCCATTAGGTTCTTGATTGCTACATGATCTATAAGCACTATTACAAAGAGATCGATATATATAGTGCGGCGAACTTCTCGCCCCAAGCGAATAGTTTAGCATTTCCCTTCCTACTGTGGTTGAATGTGTTTTCTTGAGCTCATTCAGGTTTGCTAGCATAATATATAGCTTTGAATATCTTCTCTGTCATTTGCCTATTTGCTCCATTGCATAATCACGGCATCACACATAATCTCAAGAAAGTTCTTACTCCGAGTTTGAGTATTTTATAATGGGATCTATGACCAATCTAGCTTTTATCTCTTCAAATGCAGACCTGCATGCTTCATCAAATTCAAACTTGGCATCTTTCTCAAGTAGTCTGCATAATGGCCTTACTATTTTGGAGAAATCTTTGATAAATATCCTATAGAACCTTGCATGCCCTATATTACGTAGTTGAGGTGGCATCGAGTTCCCAGTCATAGAAATTTTAACCAGTGTTTCCAGTTACATTGCGGAGATTTTATGCCCAGTCTGATTCCACCGATTACCATAAAAATGGCATTTCACTCCAAATTAAGAGCCAAGTTCCACGTCACCTACGAAGTACCATAAATAAATTCTCCAAATAGTTCTCACAATTGGAACCATAGACAGAAAAATCATCCATAATCTCTTCTACCAAGTCTAAGAAAATAGACATCATACATCTCTGAAAAGTAAAAGAAGCATTGAATAGTCCAAATGACGTCATTTTGAAAGCATAGGTGCCATAAGGACATGTGAAAGTAGTCTTCTCTTGGTCTTCATGTGCAATGGCTATCTGATTGTAGCTAGAATACCCATCCAGAAAACAGTAATGGGGATATCCTACCAGTCCATCCAACATTTGATCCATAAATGGCAAAGGATAGTGATCCTTTCTAGTTGTTGTGTTTAGTTTCCTATAATCTATGCAGACTCTCCATCCTATCACAATTCTTATAGGTATCAGCTTATTTTTCTCATTTTTGATCATTGTTATTCCACCCTTCTTGGAAACCACATGCACTAGGCTCAACCAAGGGCTATCTGATATGGCATATATGAATCCAACATTTAACCATTTAAGGACCTCCTTCCTCTCCACTTATTCATTCTTGGTTGGCTCTCCTTTGGTGTTCTATGGAAGTCCTTGCATTCTCCTCCATGAGGATTTTATGCATACATATAGATGGGTTAATCCTTTAGATCTTCCATTGACCAAGCTATTGCCTCCTTATGCCTTATGAGAACTTATTTCACTTTTTTCTCAATTTCAATAGTCAAATTTGCTGCTATTATCACAGGTTTGGACTTTTCTTCACCTAGGAATACATACTTTAGATGCATAGGAAATTCCTTCATAATTAGCCCTTAAGAGCTCTTTTTTGCTTCCTACACCTTCCTTTCACTTCTTAGATCATCTACACTTCTTTCACTTAAGCTTAAAACAGTTTTCATCATTTCCTCACTTGCATTCAGATTTTCCAAATACAAGTTTTCTTTGTTCAGTGAGTTCAGCATGCATTCCTCAAGTGAAACTTGGTTCATATAACTATCATTCTTCTCTTTACTAACAAGAATCACATTATCAATCCTCATACACTGAGCTTTCTCATTTTAGCTAATGCCTCATCAAAAGGAATGTTGATCTCCAACTTCTTAAACATATTCAAGAACTTGGTAGACAGATTATCCAGTTTTGACTGCTTCAATCTTTGAGGGAATGGAATTGAAGGTTGATAAGCCCTTACTTCCTCCTTTTCTGCATTGTCTTTTCTGTTTGCAATTTACCTTGCTTTTTCAATTGTTGATTCTCATCTAATAACTCATTTCTGCTTTACCTTTTTTTACTGCCTGTTGAATTCTAATCTTTACTTTTAGTTTCATCATCTATCTGCTTTTTCTCAGCTTCTTTTCTTTCTTCTAGTTCTTTTCCACTTCTCAGTGTGATGGCCATGCAGTCATTTGGATTCTTTTTTGTATCACTAGGTAAAGAATCCCTAGACTGATTTTACATATTAAGGGCCAGTTGCCCTACTTGAGTCTCTAAGTTTTTCAAGGATGCATTTGTATTAGCTTAAAACATAATTGTGTTAGCTTGAAAAACTGCAAGTTCAGCAAATTTATGCTTATGCAGGTTGAGTATTCTTTTGTTTTCAGACATAAAATTCAGCATTTTCTCTTCAAAGGATTGAGATATATTCTGTACTTGATTTCTGCTCTTTGAATTCCCTGATTCTGCCCTTGGAAACCAAGTGGAGCATAGTTTTGATGATAATTCTGAGCTGGTCTTGGACCTTGCCGCATTTTACCTCCATAGGATAGATTTTCATGGTTCCTCAGTGCTAGTGTGTAGTGGGTTGGTGTTGGGTTTGAAGTTGTAACTTCTATTCCCATTAATGTACTTGACTTCATCAACTTGGTATGCACTTTCATGAGCTAGTCCCTGATCAACAATATTTTTTTGCTCACAACCTTTTACAATTCCCACTTCATTACATGAATGACCTCTTTTTTCTTGATTATTCATAATTGCATCAAGCTTTGCCTCAATTGCTGTCATTTTGTTCAGTTAAATCACACCTCCTGTTCTTAGTCTGTTATTGCTCCCTGAAGCTTCAGATGGAGCTTTATAGTTGCTCTTAGCTAGTTATTCGATCAGTTGAGTTGCTTCTTGTTTGCCTTTTTCTATATAGACTAAAACCCCTCAAATTAACAATATTACAAGAGCCTTACACTTCTCTTGCATACTTGTTACTTTGGATAATTTTGCTTGATAAAATAGTTTTCTCTTGTTCGTGATTTAAAAATAAGGGCGAGTCTATGACAACACGCAAGTGCCGCGAGGTCATCTAGTAGTAAAAACAGATGCAAGTCCCCAGGTATCATTCCATAGGGTGATAGCGAATTCTGGTCAAGCTACTTGACTACTAAAATTTCATACTATTTTGGACTCAAAACTCATAATGAAGGTTTTATTTAAACTACACAAATTAAAAATCCACATACTATTGAATATATTAAAATTAGTAGCAAAGTAAATGAATAAAAATAAATTGTGTCATAAAAGAATGGATTGAATTAGTTTCTGGCGAGAAAGCGAAGAAACATCAATGAAATACAATGGAGCAGTCGATTCCATCACTTCAAAATCCATTGCTACATTTTATGTATGGATGCGATTTTGTCGAGTTTCCCGATTATTGGAATTAGATTTCTCCATATTCGATTAGATATCCTTTGCTTCTCTCGAAACTGGTCGCTTGACTACTGTATTCAAATTTTCTTGCAAGATCACAGGTGTTTCTTTCTGATACTTCACACCCCATTTCCTCTTGTGATTAGAACTTTTGCTTTACCTTCTAGGATGGTAGCCCAACATTTGACTCAATTGGTGGCTTAACCTTGGATCTATGGGTTCATCCTTTCCCTTGATTAGATACGAGCTAACACGGGGATTGGAACCACGTAGATTAAGGTAGACTATCACGATTTATTTATATTGTTAAATACACCCCTCGGCTTCAATTATGAGTGAATGGGTTTATCAGAAATAGACTCTCGAGCTCGGCCGGAGTTAAATTCGATGGTGAGTCGAACATACCTAGAAAGAGATACTCTCAACTCTCGGGAATCTCGGAGTCTACGTGTCCCACTTGCTTGAGAGGGGCATCCTGGAGGATATCGAGAGTAGATACATTCCCTCAGTGAGTCTTAGGTGTTATACTATTGGGAACTTATCCATTAAAAGCGACAACGATTAAGTAAGCTAGAGACCAGAATTAATTCTCAGTAAATTGTGCGAGAAGGCGTAACTAAATGTAAATCAAATCCGGTAATTTGCATTCGATTACTACATTGCGGAATTAAGAAATGGAGCACCAATCACGCCTGACCACTATAATTGCAATAAAAGCGAGAAGAAATAAATTCAGAGGGTATGCAGGTTTCATAAATTTTCAGAGCGTAATACTTAAGAAAAATAATAGAACTAAAAATCGACTCTACTAAGTCTTTGCCTGAGTTATGATTCAAAAGCGAAAATTAAACTAAAAATAAAAAAAAAATAAAATTCTACTAAAATATACCTTTGAGTTCCTCTTCTTTTCCCTTTTCTTTGGGTAGTGAGACGGAAGATTTGCACCTATTCTAAAGCTATCTATTTATCTTGTAAACGAATCTGTAGAGATCCCAAAATGCTCAGGTGGAAATCCAAAGAAAAGCCATTTCATTTGTACATGTCGCGACCTGAGTTGATGTACGCGACATGGTCTTGAACCACTCATGATGTTCCGGTGCGACCTCACTTTCTTTTAAGTTTTAACCGGTTGTCTTGCGGCTTTGATCGATGGTCGCGATCGTGTGTGATCGCGACTTCATTTGCTCCGTGTTCGCCCTGGTGTTTATGTGCAGCCTCGGTTACATGTCGCGACATCATTGTCTTTTCCTTTTTCTTGAAAGCCACGAGTTGCGACATCGATTTTAGGTTCGCGACCACTTTTGCATGCGCATGATGACTTCATGTTGTGACTTTGATTTCTTGGTGCAATTGTGTTTGGTGGTCTTCTTGCCTTAATATGTTTCAATTTGATGTCGCGACTTCATGGTGATGTCGCGACCTCTTTACTTCCACGTTTCTTTTCTTAGTTGCAACCTCGGTTCTCACGTTACCGCGATTTCCTCCTTCCACTATTTTCAGTGCTGACCTGAGGTGATGTCGCGACTTCTTTTGTTAATGCCTTGCTATTCTTCGTAGTAAACCTCGTTAGTAGTCCGCATTGACATCGTTGCGGTCGATCATTAAATGAAGTTTGTAACCCCGGTTTTCTTGTCAAAGACTTGGTACCTGTTTCATGTCGCGACCTCAATTGGAACCTTTCATTAAAACTAGTTTGCAAGCGTCTTTTATTTCGCGAAGACCTCTCTTACGTGACTTCATTGAGCGGATCCACGTCGCGACCTCGGAGTGGTGTCGCGACATCATTATAAATTTTTGAAGTCGCGACATCAAAGTGATCATCGTGACATGAATTTCTTACTTCTTTTGATTATTTCCTTTCTTTATCTTCAAAGGCGACTTTGTTGATGTCGTGACTTGGAATGAGCGGCGAGGTGAGCTTCTGTCGCGACTTAAATTACTGGTTAATGACCTCGGAATTTCTTCGCAGAGGCTGATTTCTTCTGATTTTTTGCTACGATTTGAACTTCTACTGTATTTTTCTGAAAAATGAAATTTGAATCAATTATCCACTTTTCTGCAAACAAATCAACATTTATCTCATAATAAACTCAGAAAAATGGATTAAAAACCTAATGAGTTTTTAGACTCATCACTTCTTCAACACTCTTTCTTCTAAATGCATCTCCAGAGGATGCATCTGTTATTCCCTTTGAAGTATAGTTCATGGCATGATAGAAAATGTCCATCACGAGGTCATTTCTTTCAATTCTAGTCGTAGGACGTCTCGCCCGACAAGCTGTTTACCTTTCCCATGCATTGTATAATGACTCATCCTCCTTTTCGTTTGAAAGCTATTATTTCTCCTCTCCTCTCAAAAGTGAGAGCATGAGGGAAAAATATGCTAAGGTATGCTTCCACAAGTTCCTCCCAGTTACTAACTAAGCCATAAGGCAAGGATTCAAACTAGCTAGCTACAATATCTCTTAAGGAAAATGGAAACAATTGTAGCTTGATCACAATAGGGTTTACACCATTAAACTTTATAGTATTGGCCATCCTAAAAAATCTGCCTAAATGCTCTTTGGGATCCTCACTTGGATGCCCAATAAATTGGTTTTGCTACACCATAGTGATTAAGGCAGGTTTTAGTTCAAAATTATTGGCCTCAATTGGCGGCTACCTCACCGATGAGTATTCTTCTTTTATAATTGATCTCTAAAAATCCTCCATGGTTCTTTGCCTTTGTTGAGGTCTATCAGTTGCTATTAAAGGAATATTTTGATTACCTTCTCTATGCTCTATCATGATTGATTCTTCACCTTTTCTCACTTTCTTCAAATTCCTCAGTGTTTTCTCTATTTTAGTGTCAAGTGGCAATAATTCAGCTTCTGACCTCCTATGCAAGTAAAAGGTACTTGAAGGTATAGCACACTGAAATCAAAGTGAGATCACTAGATAAATTTGATTATAACTTAAGTTAGAACAATAGAAAGATATGCAAACTGAATCAACTATGTTAAGTTAAAACTATTTTTCTAAAAATTTGATGAAAAGGTAAAAATGTTCAAATTAGAAATTTCCTTTTTGGTTAGAATATTGATCTTCAAACTTCTTGTTTCAATCCCCGACAACTACTCCAAAAACTTGTTGATGCTAAATTTAGAACAACTATTGTGATACTATTGCTAGAGACTAAGTAAAGTCCCCTACAACTGCACCAAAATCTTATTGTTCAAACCAAAGTTTCTACTTTTTATTTTTATATATTTATAAATTCAATTTGGTCTACATCACTACATGTGCACAGGTCAACAAGTAATAAAGTTGATTTTGAAGTCCAAATATCATTCCCACAGGGATTGATAAGAAAATTTAGAGATCAAATACTCCTACTACTTAATAACATAACTATTTGAACTTCTGTTTTCATGAGTTTGAACTAACTAACAAAAGTTAAATAACATTATTTTTGTCTATTTTTCTTTAATTTGAATGATGTTTAAATTTAAAGGAATTAGTGGGTTCACTGAGAATTAATAAACATTGGGAATGGGATCAGTGTTCTGGTCATTGGTTTGCAAATTGTTAAAGAACAACAATAGTTATGGGCTTAAATACTGAATTTGTCCAAGAGCAAATTAGTATAGTCTTGAAATACCTTCAACTACTATACATTTCACCATTTAGATCTCCATGTTCCTAAGCAGACACCGTGTGTCTATGACTACATTTAGGATCAGTTCCTTTGAAGTTTGAAGTTTTGCTTTCCTAATCTAGTACTGCTGACCATTTCGGCGAGAGTCAAGCTTTATAGACGGGGGTTAACCTGAGTCTCCTCGATTTCATTGGTACCTCAAATATACACTTTGATCCAAATAATCACTTCGAAAAATAGAAGCCTGAGCATTCTACGAACTAAGATGAAACCTCTAAATATTCCTCGAGGCATACCTTTATCACTCGAGAGACCTTGAAGTCGGAGGCTTAGATCATCACTATGATTCATCCACCTGATGTAATGTTTAGAGTTTATTAGTTCTAAGAGCATCAATGTAGCATACCTTAAGTTAATTAACACGCTAACACGAGGAACTTGTCATTTGTGTCTCTCAGAGGCATCTTGGAAATCAAAGCATAGATACAACTCCTTTTGGGTATACTCCATTGATAATTAGAACGGTTCTTTATAAGAATGATACCAATTAGATCAATCCAACCTTCAACCTACAAAATAAATTTAAATACTACAAAAATGATAATCAAAACACCAATCCCTTCCCAGAGATAGCTTAGCCTTCCATAACTAGATCATAAATAACAATGATTAGTTGATTAAACAAATTCATTGAAACTATAATCAAAACTGAAGCAAAATATTTCCAGAAATGTTTCAAGCTCCCCTTCAAGTTCAAACAGCAATGGAGCTTGATATTCAAGATCGAACTCAATATTGCAACTCAGATCAACTACTCTAATCCTCAAATTTGAAAATGAAAATTAAAGAAGAAAAATAAGAAAAGAAAAATAAAAATATGTACAAAAGCTTCTATCTCTCTTTCTCTTTTTTGTATCCTTCTGTGTTCATCCTCTGATATCTCTTATGTGCCCTGTCTCTTTCTATTTATAGGCCAATGAACGTTGGGTCGGAATTCTAGGCGGATTTGGTGGATTTTAGTGTAAGCCCACTAAATAAATTGCCGTGATAATAGAAGAAATGTCACGACATTTTAGCATCCTTGTTTGTCTTCAGACTTTTTTGTTGAATTATCGCGACATTTTTTGTTGTCTTCCATATTTTCCTTTGAAGTATTTGTGGTAACAAAGTTTGAAATGTCACAACATTCACTTCTTATCTTTTGTTGTCCACATTTGTCTTAACAATGTCCTCTTTGCTGTTTAACTTTTTATCTCTATTAGATTCTCACAGCAAATGTATAATTTTCGCGACAATGTTGAGTTTCTAAATGTCTTCAGAGTTGTTGTGAGATGGTCATGACACTTATGCTTGACCTTTCTCTTGGGTCATTATCGACATAAATTTATAAATTTATCGCAGCAAATCTGCCCCAGTTGATTCACGAAGTAATCTCCTCATAATTATGCATGAACATTTTTTGATAATGCAACAAATTCTTTGCCTTCTGCCTTGTACTGTGTTGAGACAACTTTGGAAATGTCGCAACAACTTTCAATTGTCTTCTTAAGGAGTCTTTTCAATATTTGTTGCGACAAAGTTTGAATTTTTGCAACAATTCTTTTTCTAATTGCCTTCAATTTTTGTCACAACAATATTGAAATTGTCACGACATTCTATGCTTCCTGCCTTGACCAATTCAATAGCTTTTCTTGCTCTTTTTGCTTATTTTTCTCTTAACCCCTGTAAAACACTAATTTGGGTTAAGATTCCATAATTTAGCACTAAATTGAACATTAAGGTCTCAAATATGCATGAAAAATGGACTTAAAACTAGATGAGTCTCACACTCATTAACCACCATAGGATTATGATCTTCGTAAATTTGTGAATTTGGGAGCCTCCGAGAAGTTTGCCCTCATATTGATGAATCGTTCTTTTATCAAAGAGAAGGGCTTCCACCACCTCGAAGATTTCTTCCGAAAAACCATAGCAAAGAAAGAAAGAGATTGGAAGGCACTTTGCTGAACCCTACGGCCCAAGCGCATGATGGTTGTACACATGAATTCTAAATGATGTCTTCCCACGTGGTGAAACAAGTATGGGTGAGGGGTGTGTTGGTAGATTTCAGCGGAAGGTCTATCAACGAGTTTTATAACTTGGAATCGGTTAGTGACGACGGGTACAATAGACTTCAAGAAGACCCTAACTACCCCGAAGTGCTTCAAATGCTAAATAATGGTCAAGGTGAGTGAAAACCAACAGTGAGGGGTATGCAGTGCATTTGAGTAAGCATTTGGTGCATATCGTCATGAGTCATCACTTCATCAGCACCACCACACCTCATTCGACTACCAATGTATGTAAAAGTGGCGCAGCGTGCCTTGTTAAAAGCTATGCTATTATTGAGACATCCCCTTTGATGTGGGAGGCGGAATCCGTAGGGATGCCATCCTCCACAACAAGAACACTAAAATGAACCTCAGGCACCCATTCCTCATTTATGGATTATGCAAGAAAGCCGGAGTGCCCTTGGAAAGTAATGAAGTGTGGATACACCCAATCAAAGCAATAATAGTAAAGAAAAACAAGTCGGGTGTACCCAGACCGGAAGGGGTATATGACTTCGGGAGTGAGCCTTCGAATGAGAAAGAGTTGAGGGCTTATCAAGACATGTACGGGGGGAGACGTGACGAAAGAGGAAAAGTAGGCCAGTCTTCATCCCAACCTCCACAACCCACAACCCACAACCCATGAGGAGGACGATCCCATTTATCCTCTGTGAGAATAAAAGTGAGACCCTCATAAAGCCAGAAAGTTCAATAACTTTCTATAAGGACATGAAACAAGAACATCATGTCTTAATGAGCCAAGAGATGGACGAGCTAAAGCACAAAATGAGCACAGTTCTCAGAAATCAAGAGATCGTCAAACAACAACTTGCTCAGCTCCTTTCCTATCACACGCCACCACCACCCGTAGTGATCAGTTAGATCACTAGGGGAGTTTTCTGCACCCTTCTTTTATACTTCATGCCATTGAGGACAGTGTTCATTTCCGATTGGGGGTGTGGGTGATTGGTTTGGTGTTATTTATATTGGTGTTTCTGGATTGCTTAATTATTGTCATTCAGTGCCTACTATGATAAGATGGAGCTCTATTAGGTAGTTTAGTTTAGAGTAATTTGCATGTTTTAGGATCATCTTACTTTAGGTGTGTTTAGTGTGTCTTAAGTGAGTTTGATGCCATTGACTGCTAATAGAAGGTCATGTTGAACACAAATTATTGAAAAGGGTCAAGTGCAAAATGGAATTAGACCCTTAGGTTTTTTAATGATATGGAATTGTGTGCTTGTAGAGTATGGGCGACTTAGCCTAGTTACCGTCTTTATGCTTCAAGAATCTATTCCTCAAGGAATCTATCACACACACATTTTTTATCTCCTTTGTAGACCTTGGTCACGAACCCCTTTACCTTGAATTCAACTAACCTTGGGGGATTTTAACCACCTAAGTGATGGGACACCTAAGCAAAAGAGGATTGTCATTGAGCCCTAATAAAAAAGAGACATACAAAAACAAACAAAAAAAAAGTGAAAAAGAAAGATAAAAATCAAAAGAAAAGAAAAATGTCAAAAATAGGTTGATGGTTGATGAATTAGAATAAGTAGGATTGTCCAATCGGAATATCGGGCATAGTTTGAGAGGCCTTTCAAAGCCTAATTCCCTGAGCCAACTATCCGGGAGTCATTGACTTCACTGCTCGCTAAATGGGACAAAAGATGGATCATTCCCACTGATGAGTCCTAAACTCATCTATTTTTAATCATTTTTTTTTGGCATATTTTTAGTAGTTTCAGATATATTTTAATGCCAAATTATGGAATATTCACCAACTTTGTGTTTTGTAGGTTTTAATTGAAAAATGAGATAATTCTAACATAAAAGAAGAAAAAAAGTGGCAAATACAACATCTTTTGTCGCGACATAGTTTTTGTGTGTCGCAACAGAATTTCAAGTAAACTAAAAAAGCTATGTCGCAACTAGTAGCTGTATGTCCCAACAAAGTCCAGGTTGAATTGAAGGCAGAAATATAATCTTTGTCGCAACAAAGAGTTTTTCTATCGCAACATTTCTGAAGAAGAATGTGAAAAGACTGTCGCGACACTCTTTACTCTGTCACGACATTGAGTAAGGAAAATGGCAGTGGAACTTTATCGCGACAATCCTTACTTTGTCGCGACATAAAAGGATGAAGATTAACAGATGAACTCTGTCACGACAAAAGACAACTCTGTCACAATAGAAAATGGTAGGGTATAAACACAAGTCAGCTGCGACAAGTGTTTTTATGTTGTGATAAGGTTTTCAATATGGGATAAGCTCAAGGAAGCATTTTTGTTGCGATAAGAAGTTGAAGAGCAATACAAAAGGAATGGTAACAAAGAAATTCATGTAGCGACATAATTAAGAATTGAATCTGAGTCTGTCGCTACATTAAAAGGCATTTGCTGATTGATAGAATTTATCGCGTGAGAAAACTCGGTGCGACGTAAATTAAAGAGGCGAGGATGGCAAGTCAAGTTTGTCCAACAAAGATTTCTATGTCATAACAAACAACTCAGCCAGTGACAAGGACAAGAGAAGAAAAGTCTACATTGCGACAAAACTGTTGTGAATGAACTATCGCGACGAGATTGTTGGTAACCAAAGAAATCTGTCTCGCGACATAGAAGCTCTATCCGCGATAGGAGTAGACAAGCTGAGAAGAGAAAAATGCTTGTCGCGCAAAAAGAAAATTATGTTGCGGCTTGATTTCCAAAGCGAAGTGTATAAAGAGTGAGTCTGAAAAATTTTGTGTCGATGATGAGTCACAAAAGCTCATTAGGTTTTAATCCATTTTCGACTTTATTTATGAGATAAATGTTGAGATTATTTGAAGAAAAATGGATAATTGACTTTCATTCATTTTGCGAGGAAAATCGTAGTGAAACTGAATTTTAGCAAAAATCGAGAAAGAAATCGGCTACGATAAATTGAAGTCCGCATTTGGAAGGGATTGGGTATTGACGAGAAGCTCGATTGCCGACCATTCCAGTCCGCGACATCCAACAAATTTGGCTTTGAATAAGAGCGAAGCGTGAACAAAGTGAAGTCGTGACTTGAAAGGAGGTTCTGGCGTAAAATGACATAAAATAGGAAGATTGGTCAGAGGGACCCGAGAGATGATTTGCGACCACTCGATAAAGTCGCGACTGGAGCGAAGCGAGAGAAAGTGGGGTCACGACACCACCTTGATGTCGCGACACAGGAAATAGTTAAGGAAGAAGAAATTAGTTGCAGCGTAAAAGCGGGGTTGCGACTTTGAAGAAAAAGAATAGGAAGAAAAGAATTCGACATCCACCATGAAGTCGCGACGTAAGGTATTGATACATATGAAAGCTGAAAAGGCTTTACCCGACGATTCGCGACCCGAAATCAAAGTCCACGACATGAGTCGATCATCTGAACTGACAAAGTGGTCGCAACCCTAAAATTGATGATGTCGCGGCGCTCTGAGAAGGTGAAAGAATGAAAGAAAATGATATGCGAACGCGGGATGAATCGCGACATCGACGAAGGAACCGCGAACAAATGATGTCGCGACGCCGGCGATATCGCGACCATTGATCAAAGCATTCCTGGGAAACAAATTGGTTGCAACGAGAGAAAGGAAGAGGTAAGTGATCCGCGAGCCATCAGAAGAAATCCATGTACGTGACATCAATTTGAGATCGCGACATAGAAGTATATTTGATGGTGGGCTTTTTCTTTGGATTTCCACACGGAGCATTATGGGGATTAGGCCAGGATTCTTTTCATTATAAATAGATAGCTTTAGAATGGTAAAGTAGTTTTTCTCCTTAACTACGACCGAGAAAGGGGGGGAAAAGAAGAGGAACTCAGTGTATATTATAAGTAGATTTTTTATTTTATTTTAGATTTTTTTTAGTTTTATTTTAGGTTTTTTGAATATACAAGCTGCGCGAGGCAGTGAAATTTGGATTTTTAGTTTTATTATTTTCTTGCATTCACGCACGGGGAAATTTATGAAATCTAAACAAATTTAAAATTCATTTCTTCTCGAGTTTTATTGTATTCGGTGGTTGTGCGTGATCGGTACTCCATTTCTTAATTCGCAATCACGATGTCGGAGCGACTGCTTGGATTTGATTTACATTTGAATTCTGATCTTTCACTGCGCATTTATGGAGAACTAATTTGGGTTTGATTTTACTTAGTCGATTGTCGTTTTTAATGGATAAGTTCCCAATAGTAGTACCTAATACCATTTGAGGGAATGTATCCTTGCATGATATCTAGGATGCTGAGGTGACACGGAGACGGAGGAGGAATTCCTGCTGAGTTGAGAGGCATTCTTTTACTGGGTATGTTCGACTACCGTTAATGGTGTGAGCTCTGAGTTCATTTGTCATCCCATTAAAGCTCATAATTGAAGTTGGAGGGTGTGTTAACAATATAAATAATCGGAAGAGTTCACCTTAATCCCCAGGGGTAAGTTCGAATCCAGGTGTTAGCTTAGATCGATCGAGGAAGGGATAAAATCATAGATCACGGAGGTTGAGGCCGCGATTAAGTGATAGTGAAATTTTGCGAAAATCTGAGAAGGTAAAGTAAAGGATTCTGCTTTGTCAACAAGAAATGGGTGTGAAGAGTATTGAGAAAGAAAAATGCGGATCTTGCAAGAGAATTTGGAATACAGTAAGGCTGGTTTGATCTTGACTTGAGAGAAAGCGAAAGGATATCAAGCGGAGTGAATAGGAAGAAATCGATTCAACAATTAGTAAATCTTGGACAAAAATCGGATCCATACATAAAACGAGCAATGGATTTAGTGTCGAATTGACTATTCCATTGTATTTCATTGATAGTTTAGTTTCTCCACGTGGCTGATTGATCATTTCTTTTATATACATTTTATTTTTAGTCATTTACTTTTGTTTTAGTTGGTTTGAACATATTCAATGGTACATGGATTTTTAATTTTTGTAGTTTGATAAACATTCATTATGGGTTTTGAGTCCAAATAGTATGAAATTTTAGTAGTTGGAGTAGTTGACTGTAGTCGCTATCGATCTACGTAGGGGATGTTGATACGGACTTATTCAGTTACTACTTGTATGCTTTGTGCACTTGCGGTGTCATAGGCCAGAGACCCTTATTTTTAATCCTTAACATTTAGAGAAATTTATTTTAGCAAGCAGACTCGTCGAAGTGTCATGGATCTGAGAATTGTAAGGCTCTTGTAGCTATGTTAATTGAGGGTTTTAATTCACATATAGAAAAATGACAAGTTTTTATGGCGGCAGATTCACAGGGATTAGTCTTTGTTCACTTTCTCATTGGAAGTTGACATTTTGAAGAACATGTAATTTGCTAATTTAGAGCAATTTTATTTTTATTTTTTATCTTTTTTGATTTGTGGTTGTTTCTTAGTTAATTTTTTTATTAGTATTTTGTACTTTATTCTTTTGTTTTCTTCTTATTTGTTGGTACTGGAGGAACATTGATAGAAGATAGATTTGCCTCCATAGAAGCCAAGCTTGGAGTACTTCTTCATAAAGTTGGACCAAAAATTCCTGATGACTCGCTCCTTGGAGCTGAGGAGTATTGGCTTATCAAGGAGTTCAAATCCATTTCGGGAGGAAGAAGGGTTGTCTCTGTTAAGAAGCGATTTTTATCTACATGGAGGAACAAGAAGATGATTAATCTGCATAGGCAGAAAATTTCAAATTTAAATGCCTTCAGTCGACACTAGTGCTAGATTGAAAAATGTAGAAGCTCGAATAGGACCTTGGTCCAGAGCATTGAGAGAAAAATTCTCTAGGACCTCCTAGTAACACTTTGCCAAATCGATGAATGCATTGATACTCGCTGAGCGTATACAAAAAATTTCTATCCACGAGAAATGTGGAAGAAGGTGAAAATGGTGGAAGTGAGAGCAGGCATACTAAACAACTTAGATGATGAAGAGTCATTATTGGATAGAAAGTGAATTTGAAGTATAAGTCAAGTAATGGCTATTGAAAACATTTTGGTGAAGATTGACACATTTACGCTTCCTCATGGATTTTGTGACTTTGGGCATTGAAGGGGATCTCTGAAAATTCTGTATACTAAAGAGAAGATCCACTTCTTTATCAAGCGAAGCATGGTTGGCATCAACGAGGAGCTCGCGCCTTGTGGGTGAGGAGAAAGCAAAGTTCAATCTTCACCAACCATTACCTTTAATGACGGAGCGAAGAGCCATGTGCGAAAATTCTATGACTTGCTTGATAAAAGGCACAAGTTTGAGCGACCCCCTTAAGCATAAATGTGTTTACATCTACATGTCATAGAGTTGTTTTGAAGAGTAATGGTGAACCACCAGCCGTAATTAAAGGGGATTTTGAGTTTCTTTCCCCTCTTCAAAGTTTGAAAGAAAACATCCTTAAGCTGAATGGTTATGAAGAGGAAGTGCTTTCAAAGAGATGAATGATTGGTCAGTGGAAGCACTAGTACTTTTCCAATGAGTCTAATTTGGACTCTAAAGCGGAAGAGCTGAAAACTTCTTGGGAAGCAACCCTAAGCTAAATGTAAATATTTCTATCCATTCTCTTTTCTTTTCTATTTTTAGTTATTTTATTTGTTCTTTGTTTTTCTTGTTGGGATGAAAATTCCGGTGTTTTAACTTTGTTGTTAGTGTTTTGAGGAATAAGATAAGTTTGAAGCTCAACATATTTGTCATGACTAGTTTCTGCGAGCGAAGGCAAAGTTGGAAAGTGGTTTGATGTAGTATAATGCTTGAGGTGTGAAGAAAAAATGGGTGGAGTTGTTCGTAGGTGGGTTTTTGAGATGAAGAACCAAAGAATGAGGCTTAAAATATAAAGTTGGAAGGTTCGATCATGCTTGAGGAAATTGAAGACAAGGGCCAGTTTTAGAATGAATGAGCGTTAAGGGTTTGCTATTGGAGGAATTGAGAGAATATATATAAGCATGAGGACTTTTGAAGGATAGCGAGTGATATGGGCAGGGCAAAGCAAAGGGAGAACCCTAAGGAGTCAAGAGAATGTATCCCACCTTTGGACTGGCATTGAACATTCCCTGATTTTCTGTATTAATTGAGGCTCAAAATGGTTCACCTCATCCCATAGGCATTCTAGAATTGAAGGCTTTTCAAGGTCCTTACACATCAATTCGAGCTAAAATGAAGGAGATATGGAGTATAACAAGTTGGATAAAAGCAGTCTTGGTAGATTGCTGACGTGACAAGCACACAGTCACAGCAGAGCTTTTTAACCCTTTAAGGCAAGGCACTCTTTACCTACTTTATACTCTATCTTATATACTCTTTCCCTCCAACCTCTTGTAATTTTCTAACCCACACACACTTTCAAATTCATCTCCCATCCTCAAACCTAAATCACATTCCTCCCGATCCATCTCCACCATCTTCAAAAGCTTCAAAACCCATCACAAACCCACAAGCTTACCTTTGTTGAACCCCGATATTCCATCCATCATTCAAGCAGCAAAGAGGGTTACAATGGAAGAAAATCTGACCTTGGTTGTTTGTTTTTCGAGTTCTTTGTGGATCATTGTTGAATTGTGCGGAGTGGTTGCAGCTCATATTGAAGGAGGTTTTGAAGAATCAAAACTCACTAATTTGAAGTGAAGAGTTAGTACACACACAAGTGTTTGAGAAAATGCAAAGCCACTTTCATGGCTCCAAAGAAGCAAAAGAGTGTATCAAGGGTAGTACACCAATGTCAATGTCACAGAAAATCATCAAGGTTCCTATTCAAAGTGGCAGAGACTCTGAAAGGGAGTTCACTTTTTCCAACTCTCTTTAATACCCTTTTTACTTTTTGTTGCTTATTTTTGCTCATTGCTGAACATTTGGGACAATGTTCATCATCAAGTTTACAGAGATGTTTGTTTTTGTTAGTTTATCATGTCACCCCACATGTTGCAGAAATGACAACTTTGAGGATGAAATTTTCTAGTGCTTTTCTAGATAATGACTTTGTTTGATGCTAACACATCTTAGTTTGGTATATTTTTTAGTTAGAGTTTATTGAACAGTGAGTTTTGCTTGGAGTTGTTGTGATGTGATGAGGTTCATAAATGAACCACTTATATATGGACAATATTAGAGATAATAGGACTTAATGCTTAATAGGTTTATCTCTTTGGCTGGCTATTTAGTCATTGGTTTCTCAAAATCCATGCATGTGGTCACTAAGTACCCTTGAGCAGTTTTGCTTGGGTTAGAGAGAGATTTGTAAGAATCCATCTAATTTTGATCTCCATGGGTTCTAGAACTTTGTTATTATCGCTTGAGGCGAAATCCTAGAAATGCGACTAACAGTGAAATGATATAAGACATCCTTGGACGGATTTATTGCCTTTGAAGCTAACCACATTAATATGCACATACACTTTATTCCTCTAAAATACCAAGATATTTGAGCCTTAAAAATAAGTGCATTTAAAAAAAAAACAAGTTTGAAGCCAATAACCTTCCTATATCTTATCAGCAATAAAGAACCAAACTCACCCATAACATGAGGATTTGAACATAATTGAAATGTGATGGGGAGTGAGAGTTTGGGGGGATTATTTTCATAGGAAAAATAACTCCAAATTGGTTGAAATGAGTTAAGTTGAAAATCAAAGAGGTTGTTCAAAAAAAAAAAAAAAAAAACAACGAAAAATATCAAGTGTAAAGAAGCAAAAATACGATAAAGTCAAGGAGGAGTGGAGTCTAGCCTCGTAGCCTTCCTTGCTAAACGAAGTAAATCCTAAGGATCGACACCTAGTACCCTAAGGCAATTAGTGCAGGAGATATTGATTTAAAGCTCGCTAAGGGTTTAGTAGAAAGCTAAGGGGTTTTGACATTGCACACCACTCTAATAACCTTGTCTTAAAGAAAAGGCTTCTTGGTGTTTGTTGAAATAATCACGAGAATTTGTGCGAGAAAAGTGATATGAGGTATGGAAGGATGCACTAAAAGCGATTTTGGGATTGTTGAGAGTGTCACTATCTTGATGGTAAGAATCGGGATGGAGTAGGAAATTGTCGATACGAGGAAAAGATGTATGTTTGGGTAAGATTTTAGCCTAAAATGAGCTACTCGACTACCCCGCACCCAAAGCCTTACATTACAGAGAGCATAAAGACCTACTTGATCTTGAGGTTAATGCGTGTCTACATTAGTGGAGATTGATAAGAACAACAAGCCTATGGAACCTGATAAATTATCTTAGGAGATCCGCGTACTTATCTCAATTCTCATAAACTCATCTAGCTTGCAATTGTTTGGTTAGGGGAAGACCACACACACACACACTAGTGAGAACCATGATCTAAATTTGCCTCTTATGAGATTAATTCACTATTAAAATGAATAAATTATCTTGATCATATTCTCTATATTCCTTGTAAGGGTAATTCTTGAGACACATATCACATACCCCTTGCAAAGCTTGATTACTCAGTTTTGGTTAAATAAAAAGGGTGAAATGAACTCTTCTCTTTTGTTTTCTTGGGGATAAGCAACTTCTTTCTTTTCTTTGCTTGAGGACAAGCAAAACTTCAAGTTTGGGGGTGTTTGATGAGTGCAAGACTCATCTATGTTTTGAGTTCATTTCACATGCTATTTTGTACATTTTATATCCATATTCATGTAAAACTCATATATTTCCTCTAAACTTGGTTTTAAGATTATTGATGAAAAGCAAGTGATTTAGCGAGAAATGAGCAATATATTTCAAGAAGAGTCAAGCGAGTCTCACGGCGCGCCACTGGGAAGATAAATTTTTCGTACCATCTGGAACATGAAATGGTTCAAATTCCCTCATGGCTGCTCTATTCAAAGAGCTTTCCTAGCGAGTACTGTGGCGCGAATCCAGGGTTAAAATGAAGAAGTTATGACCCCGACAAGTTGGAGAAGAAAAACAAGTTGCTGTCCAGAAACTTAGTCGCGACCAGGAAATTGTGTTGCAACCAGAAAACTTGGTCGTGACCAGAAAACTTGGTCGCGACTAGGAAATTGTGTCACGACCAGGAAACTTGGTCGCGACCTTAAAAGCGTGTAAGTGACCAACTTCTTTGTTTTGCGACCAAAGGCATTTGGAGGAAACCTAAAGTAGGAATTGATATTTTGACATAATTTCAAGCCCATTTCACCTTAGGACCATATATATATAAGGAATTTTTTTAGGTAAATAGAGGCGGCGGCGGGAAGATTGGAGAGCCTCTCTCATGGGGTTTCTCTCTGCTCTAGACACATTTTCCGGTTTTCTCTGATTTTGATTTGTTTAGATTTTAGAGTAGTTTTAGAGCATATTTTTATTTTATTGAAGAATTTCGGTGTTGTATAGCAGGTCGAGATTTCACTAAGGTTCGAGACAAAGGTGAAGCTAAAAATCTGGATTTTCTCTCTACCATGGGTTTTCTCTCTCTAAACTACTTATTTTTCTTAGTTTTACTACAAATTTTATTTTAATAGATCTTAGAGTAGTTTTAAGCTGATTTTTATTTATTGAAGAGATTTCGGTCGCGTACTCGGATATTCAATTTATTTGCGAGCAGGCGAAGATTGAAGCTCAAAATGGATTTTCTCTTCTTTGTCTCTTGATTTCTTTCTTCATTTTCTTACTTTTTGTTTGATTGGTGATGATTTGGAATCGATAATGGAACATTAAACACCTACAGGGTTAGGGATTAGTGTTGAACATTGATTTGCGGTTTTTCGAGTTGTTTGTGGGTTTGAAAACTAAATTTATATAATTGGTATTATTCATATAATGAAGCGTTCGAGAATATTAGTAGCTTATACCAAGAGGCGTATCTTTGCTCGATTTCGGGAGGCCTCTAAGTGACACGAGATGGAATTCCACGAGGAGTAAAGGCGGTAACTTAGGGGTATGTTAGACTAATATCTTAGAACTAATGAACTCACGAAAAATTACTTTGATAGATCACTAATTTACTCATGGTGTGAGGATTAATTAGATGATGTATCAATTTAATAGTTGATCGAGAGGTTTCTCCTTAGTCGATGAAAGGATCTTGATCCGAGTGTTAGCAAAGATCTAATCAGGAGATAGAAAATTTTATTAGATTTGGGACCCGAGATACGATTACATTGGAGAAGGCTTGCATTATCTTGTCTATGAGGCGAGAATTCTTCGAGTCATGAGAAATGGTTGTGAAGTATTGAAAAGAAAAACTGTCGATCTTAAAGAGTACCAAATTTTACAGTAGCTATTTAGACCCATTTGTCACGAAAGGAATATGAATCTCTAACTAGTGAAATGTATGGTGTATGGAGAGAAATCCAAGCTCTCTTACATTGCTCTTTGGACAAATCTAGCATTCAACTTACAGTGTCGTGCTCGAAATGCAAGCTTGTTTTGTAAATAATTATCCCCATCCACCCAGATGACTCTTCCTTACACTTTTAAATTAAGTAATTGTTTATTTGAAATATTTCAGATTTTTAGGATTAGTTTTAAATCGGTTTTGTTTCAATTAAATTGATTTTATTACATCCTATTTGATCGCCTAAATAGTGAAGAACCCTTATGTCGGGTGATCAAATTCCAATTAAAGAGAACCTCGATCATTAGATGCGATATGGGACTCCTTTAGAGTTCACTTTATTACTTGTATGACTTGGGTGCACTTTGCGAGGAAGGGTTGAGTGTTAGTAATACTTTTCATTTCGATTTTTGAGTACACTTACTTTTGTTTCAAATCAGTTTTGAGTATTTACATTCCTCCGCCGACCATATTTTCCACATATACATTATTTGGTCTTCACTGAGTTTTTGGCGGATTCTTGAGGATTGAAAGAATTAATTAGATCAATATTCGCGAAGAAGGGAAATACTAATTTGGACATTTAATAAAGAACAAAATTAGTTTTGAAAGCGATGGCTGACCACTAATTTTAACAAGCCTGTTGAAATGTTGTTTAGTTTGACTAATCCTATTAATGCGGGTGTGC
Organism: Tetrastigma voinierianum; assembly: GCA_016808115.1. Taxonomy (NCBI): domain Eukaryota; kingdom Viridiplantae; phylum Streptophyta; class Magnoliopsida; order Vitales; family Vitaceae; genus Tetrastigma; species Tetrastigma voinierianum. The sequence continues at coordinate 59,927 of JAEQBH010002679.1, read as the reverse complement.
TTGATTTCGGGGAAAACCTTTAATGCATAGGAAACGAGGATTCTGACTTTGATTCGACGGACATATAAGTGGAGAGAACACTTTCGAGGAGCTTAAGAGAAAGACAAAATGACGCAACCATGGCAAATGAGAGACCTTAGTAGACGGAACGGAGGACGGCGGTCGAGAGAAGGCCCCGTGAGCCTGATGGAGGATTTACGGGCTTTATTGACCGAGGAAAAGTATTCTGCTTGATCGAGACTGACTGCGTAGGTCGCCAAGCAATTTCGAACTTAAGCCGGCGGTGATTCTGATAAGTTTGACAACTTGTCCGGTTCTTGGTCTCACCCACGCGAGAAGACCAAGATAGACACACGGGAAGATTTCCACCGGGGATGGCTATCTGATGTGAAGCTGAATGGTGTAAAGACCGGAGGTGATAAAGGATTGCATCTCTTTCCCATTTCTTTGAGAGACCCATAAGAGCCACATGGTATGGTCATTACCATATGGTTGGGTTGATTCTTGGGGAAGGTTAGTGAGAAACTTTACTTGAGGCGAGATTCTTTCCCCCGTCTCACTTCGGAGAGAAGAAGGATAATAGTATTCCAACGAGGGAAGATGAGCTATGTAGCTTAGGAAAGATTCAAGAGGTTGCTGAAGAGGTGCCTAATGCATGGAATAGATCTGAAGACCCAGATGGACATAGTGTATCATGCTCTAAATGATACATCTAAGGAAAAAGCAGCAGTGGAAAGAGTTTTCAAGAGGAAAAAGCAGAGGAAAATGGGTCATGGAGGCGAGACGAGATGACGGCGATGGAGAGCGAAGTTGGATGCCATAATGCATAGGATGAATGAGCAAGAGAGAAAAGATGCACACTCACGTGTAAATAGGAGGCGGTGGAAGAGAACTTATGAGAAGAAGTGCGATGTGCCAACGAAGAATATTCTTATGGTGTGAGGAGGTTTAAATGCGTGAGCAGGCAAAGAAGTTATCATTTCAAGCCCAATTTCTTACGCCCACACCTTTACGATCCGACCTTTGGCGGGGAACCATGAAATTTCTCATATGGTGGAGGGCATTGACGAGGCGGGACGGCATCTCGAGCAAGGATGTGCGCGCGACCACGAGGTTCGGCCCACGAGTGGGAGGTGAGATGAAATGAATATCGAAGTCGGGGAGGAGAACTGACCATTTGAAGAACAAATCTTTGCGAGTTCATAAGGGGGCAATGAAATTGTTACAATTATGAGCAGAAGCTTTATCGACTTGGAAGCTTTCCAAGTTTGATACTCAAATGTTTGAAGAATACTAGTGCCTCGTACAAAGAAAAATTTAGAACCTGAGAAGTAGGGCAGCGGCCATGAACATGCAAATCGGGAGAAGCGAGGAACATTCCACTGAGTGATACTCGGAAAAGACAAGGCGCATGGCAATTCAATTAAGAAATTAGGAGGATTTGACGACCTTGAAAGGACGAAAGGAAGAAGAGGCGAGAGCGAGAAAGAAGGGCGAGAAGAAGGAGAGAAACGGCCCGGATTGAGCGAGTTGAAAGTAATGACGAGAAAAGGAAGGAGTACCAGCTTATACACCTTACGATTGCCATTTCCGCAAAAGACGGAAGTGTCGAAGAGGAAACAGGTTCTAAATTCTTGGATATTTTGAAAATAGAAATAAATATTCCATTTGCGAGTAATTGGCCAAATGCCTCTTTGTACAAAATTTACGAAGGAGATATTGAGCAAGAAGATAGCTGAGGAGGAATAGTGAACTTGATTGCTACTGCGAGTGCCTTATCAATGACTCAGCCGAAGATGAAGACCTGGCAGTTTCTACCCATTCACTGCTCCACCGTAGGGAATATAGATTAAAGCTTTATGTGATACGTGGCAAGTATAGGGTGATGCCTCTATGGGTTAAATGCCGAGAGACTAGTTTGGGGGCTGTGCAATTACATTGCGGATGGGCGATCGATCAATAGCTTGACGGAAGGCATTCTTGAAGATGTACTTGTCGAAGTTAGGAGGCTATATTCCCGAGTGGATTTTGTTATCATGCAAATGGAGAAGACACCCAAGTTCCTTTGTTCTTGGGAAGACATTTCTTCCCAGCAAATGGAGCTGCCTTGATTGTGTCTGAAGGTGAACTAACACTCGAGGTTGGAAATGAAGCGGTCATTTAATATTAATAGAATTACGGAACATCTTTGATGCAAATCTGAGGCAGTTGTATGGCTGTAGAAATATTAACCTTCTCAATGATAGGTCGATTGTATCCTTCAACACTCTATCAATGAAATTGAGATGAATTTTGTTATCTTGAGAGTCTTGATTTGAAATCTTGCCAGCTAAATTTGTTCCAACAAAGAAACAATCTGCCCAGTATAAATAAAGCAGTCGAGATGAAAGTAAGCGGCCAAAAAACGGCAAATTCATGGGCGGAAAAACTAGTGCGAAGAACTAACATTAGAAAGAATTGCCGAGTCGGCTAAAATGAGCTTTTAGAACCCGAAAGAAAAACCGATTATCACTATCGAGTTGCATTATTGATGAAGAAGCGAAGAGAGATTCTTTAGTAATTATGAGAAAATCTGAAGCGATTGCTTAGTCAATTGAAGTCTGAAGAATGCTCGATCCCTCCATTTGCATGCACAAAATATTCTTTGGAGGATAATGCAAGAACTACAGATCAAAGGAGGCTGAACCTAGTAATGAAAGAAGTTGTCGAAAAAGTTAAAATGGTTAAATCTGGGTTTTATATATGCTATATCAGATAGTTCTTGGGTAAGCCCAGTGCATGTGGTTCCCGAAGGTGGATTCAACGTGATCGAAATGAAAAGAATGAATGATTCCACAAGAATTGTGACAGGATAGAGGGTGTGTATTGACTCACAGCGGAAAGGGTGAATCTGCAGCGAAGGATCATTTTCCCACACTTTCATTGATTAGATCTTTGGATAAGTTAGCGGGACACCCTCATTTTGTTTTCTTCCCTTGATGGATACTCTGGATATAACCAAATTGCTATTGCACACGAATCGGGAGAAAACCACTTTTACATGCCCATTTGGTACTTTGCTTTTAGGAGAATGCCATTTTGGTTTGTCTTAATGCTCCACGGTACCTTCCAAGATGCATGATATACATATTTTCTGATCTAGCGAAGAAGTTATGGAGATATTCATGGATGATTTTACGTGTATGGATCCGGTTTTGAGCAATGCACGCATAACACAGGGACGATGAGATCGCAGACAGAATCTAGCTACGAATTGGGAGAAATGCCATTTTATGGTTCTGAGGAAGGAATTGTCTTGGGGCACATGGTTATCTTTGTGGGACTTAGAAATTGGAGCAGACAAAGTTTCAATTATAAGAAATCTAATGCCACCCACTCTGATCGAGGAATTAAGTTTCTTAGGACATCTTGGATTTTAAGAGAGATTTATCGAGACTTCTCAAGAATTGCTAGATCACTATGCGGATTCTTTGAAAAAGATATTAAGTTTTATTTTGATGAATCACCTTGCCATAATGCGTCGAAAGAAATCAAATCTAGACTTGTGGAAGCCATCATGGCAAAACCAGATTAGGCAATTTGAAATCATGTGTGATGCAGGTGATTTTGCAATGAGAGCATATTGGGACGAAAGATGAAAGTGTTCAAGGCCATATCTTATGCTAGCAAAACCTTTAATGAAGCCTGAAAAATTACCTCCCGAAAGGAGATCTTGGCAATAGTATTTGCATGCAAAAATTTAGGCCATACATTTTGGGGTCAGTATTTGTTATCCCTTACTTGATCATGCGACAATTAAATATCTAATGGCGAAGAAAGAAGCAAAGCGAATTGATCAGATGGGTACTATTAATGCAGATTTGATTTAGAAATAAAGACAAAAGGAAGTGACAATGTATATGTTATTTGATCCGCCTTCAGTAGCCTTTGTACAAGAAGGAAGGAAGAGAAATAGAGAAAATTTTCGGATGAAGCGGTTATTCAGTTGTCCTCCGATCACCTTGGTATGCGTGTGAACTTCTTAGCTTGTGGAATTATGCCACGAAATTGACTACCATGAAGAGAAAAGAAGCTAGGGCCCGGCAGTACCATCGCAGGATGGTCCTTTATTGTGTTTAAAAGAGAATGTCGATTATAAGGAGATGTGTACGAAGGGGAAGCGAAAGCAGATTTTACAAGAATGTCATGCATCATCATATGGAGGACATTTTGCAGGAGACAAAACAGCCCACAAAATTCTCGGTGTTGATTTCTTGGCTTACTATTTTTAAGGGGCTGTTTTTGAATGGGTGAAGCTATGTGATCAATGCCCGAATAATGAAATATCGAAGCAAAAAGGCATGAGATGCCCACATAAGGTATCACAGTGGTGCAATTATTTGATGTATGGGGGAATGGATTTTATGGGACCTTTTCAGTTTCGTTTGGAAATATATACATACTCCCTAGATGTGGATTATGTATCAAAATGGGTAGAGCATTAACTTTGTCAAAGAATGATGCCAACTCTGATTTGTGGGATTTTCTGAAAAATATTCTCGCGATTTAGGACACCCCGAACTATAATTGAAGTGATGGAGAGCCATTTGCAAATAAGGTGTTTGACGAGACTCATGGCTTGAATGTGAGTATCGAACACATTATGAGCTTGGCTTATCATCCTCAAACAAATGGTATTTGAAATTTCAGCAGGAAATAAAAGTGCAGAAAAAATTTGTAAGTTCCATCATAAGAGATTGGTCTTTGAAGCTTGATGATGTATGGGCATACGAGCTACTTTTAAAACTCCCATTGGAATGTCCCCATCAGACTTCTTATTTTGGAAAACCTTGTGTCACCTACCTCTTGAGCTAGAATATAAAGCTATTGGGCATAGAAGCTTGATACAGTTTCATTGCTGGAAGATAGATACTCCAGTTAAATGGTGGAAGAGTTGAGGAATGAAGCCTATGATAGTGCGAGGAATCTACAAGGATAAAACAAAAAAATGGCATGATCAAGAGTGGAGGAATTCAAGGCAGGAGATCAGGTCTTGTTATTCAACTCCCGGACTAAGACTCTTTCCAAAGCTGTGAAATCGAATGGTGTGGACCATTTACGGGTGGTATCGAAGCACACGAGTTGGGGCGGTGACACCAAGTCGGCAGGGAGTTTAAAGTTAATGGTCAGAGATTAAAGCACTACCTTGGGAGAAAGCAATTGGAAGATTAACCCTTAGTTCTAAACAAAAGAAATTGAAGAAACGAGCAGTAGCGACGAGAAAGTCGACTAAAGACTAAAAATTGGCTGACTTTGTGAAGGCAATCCACATCGAGTTTGATTTTAATTTTCTTGTTATAGTTACAGGTTCTGTGTTTAAATTTCTAAAAAAGCTTATTAGTTTTACTAACTTTTGATAGAAGAGTAGTTGAAATATTTTAATTTTTATTTTTGCTGCGGGATAATGAAGATTGTACGGAGGCATGAAATCAAACTTCAATCAGAATAGAAATAAAAAAAAAGGCCATATCTTCTTCTTCTTCTTGATTTGATTTTAAAATTTGTCTTGATATAGCATGATTGAAAGTTTGGGGGAATTTTTATCTTGTTTTGGATGCTTAAATTTTGAATATGATGCATAGTGGAAGTTGTTGAATTTTTGCATGATGAAGATGAATTAGGTAGTATTTGTTTTGATTGGAATTGAATAAATTGAAATTTTTGTGGAGGCAAAGAGTGTTTATGTTTGGAGTCGCAACATTAATTCCAGAAAGTAGTAACCAGAGTCTTTGGATGTGAAAAATAAAAAGTGGAAAAGAAAGTCAAAATAATGAAATTGAGGTCCACGTTGAAAATAAGGAGGATAGAACATTTTTTTATGCTGCAACACCATTTTCACGTAAATAGCCACATTTCGAGGTCACAACTTGGGTACGATGTCATTGACCAAAATAGTCCTAAAGTCAAATAAGAGAGTTAAAACCTCTCATTTTGGTAGCCAGCAATAAAAATAAAATTTATTGAAAATCATTAATTTAGAGGCTGATAGTTCATGTCGCGATACCATATACATAATCTTGACATTGAACAACGTCTATACCACTTGGAAATTCCATTACTTTACAATTCATCCCAACATTTTAGGTTTGCATCATTCATTCGGAATCTTTGAAATAAATAGTTATTAATGCGAAAGCAATCAATTTCTTGATTAAACAATCATTTAGTATCTTTCGGTTTCAAGGGAATAATAGAGAAAATTTAATAAATTGAGAAAAACTATCAATATTCTCACGAAGGCCCCGAACCTCGGTTGGAAATATCAAGAGCGAAATTCGAGGAACCTCATTTAATCCATTCATCGAAAATTTGAAGAAAGAATAAATAGCCTTGTAATTCCCAAGAGACGCAAATCACTATAAAAGGATGGGAGAACGAGGAAAAATAAGCGAAAGAGAATGGAGAAAAGGAGAAATTGAGAGAAAGAAAAGCTCGAGGAGTTGCGGGAACACGAGATTTTATGAATAGATGAAGTGGAAAACAAACCAATTCCATTCTTTGTTCCATAAAACGTTGTGTAATCAAGAGTGGTTGATGGGAAGGGGAATTGGAAAGGTTAGTGGAACCCATCAACCAGAGAAGCCCCGAAGAAAAAGGAAAAAGGTTCTGTTTCAAAACTTTGTTCCTAGCAGAATCACTGCTTAGGTGAGCTCAGTACAGTGAACCAAATTTTGAAGCGGCTACTGTCTTCGGGGAAGATATAGGATTTTAGATCAAGAAATAGAGAGTTTTTCTCGAATTTAGTTACAGTCTTATTTGTAAAGAAAGCATATTGTACAATATTGAAATGTTTTGATATTTGAATAAAATTCCTGATTGAATTACAAATTGATTGTTTATGATATCTGAATTTTTATTTCTGTGTCATTTTCTTTTCTTTGTCACGAGAATCAAATAAATAATTCGAGTTACGTCTCAAGAGCGAGAAATTCGAGGAAAGAATCAGGCGTGAATGATTAAGCTGGAAATTAGAATGTACTGCATTATTTAAATTCGATTTAGTTGCAAAAATTGAAGAATTAGTTATGGCATTAGACAAAAATACTTGGTTGAAATAATGTAAGTAAGCAGTAAATAAATACAAGTCTTGAAGAAATAATACATAGGTCAACAAAACTTATGAAACTTTGACGGGAATTAGGAACATCTTACGGGAAATTTAGGATTGAGAGTCCGTAGTCACAGAACTTGTTTGATTATTGATTGAGCGAAATCTAAGGTGAAAACAATCAATGGAAGTATTGAAGCCATCCTTGGCGAGTTTAATTTCCTAAGCCTACCCTCAATATATGTAAGCATATTCTCTAGTTCCTTGAGATTTGAGCCAAACTAAGCCTTATTTCTTCAATGAGCGACAACTGGCGAAATTCCTTCCTTCTTGATAAACACATGACAAGAGCCCCAAGTATCCGGTTCGATTTAGAAAAGTTGCGTATAAAGGAAGAAACAAGTTTGGAATATCTTTAAATTTTGACAATGAAGGAGTTGAAGAAGTAAGAAGCGAAGCTAGTGAAAATAAGAATAAGTTTGTCTTGTGGCCTATTTCCCTTGAACAATTAAGCTCGTAGGGGTGTTTAACACAGCACCCTAATGCCAAATTGGTATGGAGTTGATAGCCCAAAGTTCTCTAGAGTAATAGCTAAGAAGACAAAACATTGCACTATTCAAATCTTAGAAAAATAAAAGCAAAAGGATTCGAGAACAAAATAATACACTTTGAATCAAGTCGTATGGAAATTGAAATTCCATAAAAAGAATTAGTGGAATCGGAGGCTAAGATTGAGGAGAATCGAGAAAATTAAAAGAAAAAGGGTGAAAGTTGGAGGCAAACAATATAGAGAAAAGATAGGCTGGGTGATTTACAACTTAAAATTTTCCATTATCTACCCAATTACCTAAGCCCGACATTGCAAACTTTGAAAGACCTCATTGATTTTTTGAAGGTTGGGTTACCTACATTAGTGGAGATCAATATGAAAAGCAAGCATATGAGACTTTGACAAACAGTCTGAAAACTCCTAGAAAGATTAACTAAATTCAACATGAAGATAGAAAAGGATTGAAGACCTATACACACGAGACAAGAACAAGACTTGTTGAATAAGTACATTTGAATACATTAAGCTCATCGAAATTTGTGATAGAAGTATACCATGTCTTATTCTTGAATCAAAATTGAAATTTAAAATGATGTTGGTATCTCTTAATTTGAGTTAGAAGGTGGAATAGAAAGGCTATGATAGGAATCGAGAAAATATCCTTAAAATTTTCTAAGCTTATTTGTTTGAGGACAAACAATTCTTTTTTTTTCTTTGCTTGGGAACAAGCAAAATCTTAAGTTTAGGGGACTATGATGAGTCTAAAAGCTCATTTGGTTTTAATCTCATTTTGACTTATTATGAGATAAATGTTGAATTGTTTGAAGAAAAGTGGATAATTGACTAAAATTTCATTTTGTAGGAAAATACAGTAGAAACTCAAATTTTAGCAAAAATCAGAAGAAATCAGCCTGCAACAAAATTGAGGTCACGACTAAGTTCGTCGCGACAAAAGCTCGATTTCAGCCATTCAGTCGACATCAACAAATTTGGCTTTGAATAAGAAACTGAAACGTGAACAAGTGAAGTCGTGACTTGAAAGAGGAGGTTGCGACGCCAAAAGGACATAAAAATAGGAAGATTCAAGATCAAGGACCAGAGATGATGTCGCGACCACTCAATAAAGTCGCGACCTGAAGAAGAGCTGAGCAGAAGAAAGTGAGGTCACGACACCACCTTGATGTCGCGACCTGAAATGTGGGAAGAAAGAAATTAGTTGTAAGTAAAAGCGAGGTTGCAACTTTGAAGAAAAGAAATAGGAAAGAAAAATAGGTCGCGACATCACCGTGAAGTCGCGACATAAAATGATACATATGAAGGCAAAAAAGACTATCAACACGATTACGACCAAGAAATCAAAGTCACAACTTATGTTGTCATATAAAAACTGACAAAATGTTCGCAACCTAAAATTGATGTCCACCCGGCTTCGAAGGCGAAAGGAATGAAAAATGATGTGTGACATGAATTTGAATTAGCGACATGCGACCATGGAACACTAAACAAATGATGTGTGACGCGACTTTGGTGTGCGACCATTGTCTCAAAGCATTTGCAAGACAAATTGGTTGCAACGGAAAAGAAGAGTCGCGGCCGATCACGAGCCATCAAGAAATCCATGCGTGACATCGATTTGAAATTAGCGACATGGGCAAATGACTGGGCTTTTTCTTTGGATTTCCACGGGGCATTTGGGGATTCGGCGGATTCTTTAGTATAAATAGATAGCTTTAGAATGGTAAGAAGTAGTTTTCTCCTTCTTCCACGACCGGAAAAGGAAAAGAAGAGGAACTCAATGTATATTATAGAGTAGATTTTATTTTTATTTTAGATTTTTTAGTTTTATTTTAAGTTTTGAATCTATGATGTGCGAGATAGTAGAGTGGATTTTTAGTTTTATTATTTTTCTTAAGCATTCTTGCTGGGAATTGCTAATCTGACAATTGCGGAATTCATTTCTTCTCGAGTTTATTGTAATTCTCTACGGTGGTTGTGCGTGGTCAATTACTCCATTTCTTAATTCACTAATCTGCATTAATGATGACTCTGGCACAGTTTGATTACATTTAGTTACAGTCTTTCCTGCACATTTATGGAGAACTAATTTGGGTTTGATTTTTACTTAGTCGGTGTCGTTTTTAATGGATAAGTTCCCAATAGTAGTACCTAATACCATTTGAGGGAATGTATCTTACTATGATATCCAGGATGCCCTCTGAGTGACCGCAGTAGAGATTCACGAGAGTTGAGAGCATTCTTTTACGGGTATGTTCGTACCATTAATGACTGGCGAGATTTGAGAGTTCATTTGATAAATCCCTCATTCGCTCATAATTGAAGTTGGAGGTGTGTTAGCAATATAAATGTCCAGAGAGTTCACCTTAATCTAAGGGTAAGTTCCAATCCAGTGTTAAGCTTCGATCGGATCCAAGGGAAAGGGATAAATCCATAGATACGGAAGTTGAGCCACCAGTTCAAGTAGTAGAAATTTACTGCGAAAATCCACGAGAAGGTAAAGTAAAAGTTACTGGCATCCTTGAGAAATGATTGTGAAGTATTGAGAAAGAAAAATACCCAGATCTGTAGAGAATTTGGAATCTGATGTGGATTTTTAGTCTTGACTTGAGAGAGCAGGATATCAAACCGATGAATGAAGAAATCGATTCAAGCAATTAGTAAATCTTGCACAAAATGAGATCCATACATAAAATGAGCAATGGATTAGTGGGAATTGTTGTTCCATTGTATTTCATTGCTGGTTTCGTTTCTCACGTAGTGATTCAATCCATTCTTTTTATATACGATTTATTTTTAGTCATTTACTTTTTGTTTTAGTTTAGTTTGAACATATTCAATGGTATAGGGTTTTAATTTTTGTAGTTTGATAAAACATTCATTATGAGTTTTGAGTCGAAATAGTATGAAATTTTAGTAGTTGGAGTAGTTGACCTGTAATTCGCTATCGATCTACTGTGAATGATACACGGACTTACATTCAGATTTACTACTTGTATGGCTGTGCACTTGCAGTGTCATAGACTGAACCCTTATTTTTAATCCTTAACATTTTAGAGAAATTTTAGCAAACAAACTAAATCAAAGTGACATGGATACAAGAGAATTGCAAGGCTCAACATAGCTATAATGGTGTGAGGAGTTTAATCTAAGAAAAGTGAGACAAGTTTTATGCCACAAAGACATTCTTGTCAGCCAAAGGAACAAAACATTGCATTAAAACTCTATCATAACTGTGCTCGAAAGTACGTAAAGGAGCGAATCACAAGACAAAGCTTCGAAAACACATCCTGACGAAAAGCGCATGCTATGACAAAAATTTAGCGACAAAGTCTAAAAACTTTGTCGCGGCCAGTCCTTTCCCAGTAATGGGTGATAGGCGACAAATTGGGCCATAAATTTAGGGATCCACAATTTGTGCCTTGAAGTGTGGCCCATCATTTAAAGCTCTATAAATCGACGCATCTAGGGCACTATGCGCAGCTTCCGCAAAACCAGGAATTTCTAGGTAGCCGGAGACTCTTTTGTGTATTATTTTTCTTTTATTTCCATTTTAGTCAAATCTGGTTTAGAATAGTTTTTAGTCAGTTTTCTATTTATTTTCTGGAGTCGAGTAATGAATTGAAGTGCTGCTTTGAGTTGGAAATTATTGTAAAATTCTCTCTCTCATTATTGTTCTGATTTAAATGGAGTTTAGAAAATTTCTAGAGTTCATTTATTTAAGTTCGTTTACAATTTCAGTGAATTTTTCTTATCAGTTAGTGACTGATATGAGTGAACTAGTTTTGAAAGGTTGAGCTCCCTCTTGGAATGGGTTGATGGTGATTGTATGTTTCTATACAAATTGGAAGAACGCTATAGTTAGAATTCTTGAATTTATTTGATTGGTGTTATTCTTGAACTTAACTGTTTCAAGTATTAGTACCGTGTACCCAAAAACCAGCGGACTGTATCTTACTCTGATTTCCAGGAGGCCCTCTACATGACACAGAGATGGAGAATCCTTAAGGTACATAGTAGTTCTTGGTGGGTATGGTAGACTAATACTTCGGAACTAATGAACTCTAAATGATCACTTAGATATATCACTAACTTACTCATGATGTGAGGATAGTTAGATGAAGTATCAGTTTAATCGCTCAAAGGTTTCTCCTAATTCTGATGAAAGGATTCTGATCCCGTGTTAGCATAGTTCTAATCAAGGAGATGGAGAATTTCATCGACTTGAATGTATAGAGATGAGGTGCAAGCCCGAGTTAGAGAAGCCTTACCGATGATCCTGTCTACGAATGAATTCTTAGGTCCCCAGAGATTTGGGTGTAGAAGTACTAAAAGAAAGAAATACGAGCATCATAGAAAGAGGATTATATATTACAAGTAACTAATTAGACCTATGATTTCGAAAGAAACATGAATTCCTAACTAATGAAATGTATGGTGAAAAATCAGGCTATACTACTAGTGCATCTTTAATGAGTCGGCTTTCCAGCTAATGGTTTAGCTGAACTAAATCTTTGCTTGAAATTGACAATTCTTCATTAGTCTATTTCCTAGTGTTGTCTCACTCGGTGAATTCTCAATTCCACTTTTATTAAATTCTTTATGTACACTATTTAATATTTACTTTATTAGTTCACCCTTCATTTTAACAATGAAGTTCAAATAGTAAGGATCTTCAGTAGTTGGGGTAGTTAATCTTTTGATTTATTATCAATCCTCATAGAATGATATGAGCAAAATCCTTTTATTACTTATGCGACCTATGCACTTGTTGAGATTAAGACTGTTACAAATTTTAATGAATCCATTTACAAAAGGCGACACATATTTTGAAAAAAAAAAAAAATTGGTCGACAAGTTTTTTGGCTTCAGGAACCTTTGAGTTTGATTGAGTGTTTGGGGTGAAGTTCGAGGGGAACTAAATACCCGGTGCCCTTAACCAACTGGTGGGGAGTCGCCAATCGATCCTACGCTGTAAGATATCACTGAGACAGCCACCCTTTGGTTTTCTTTCATTTTAGAGTATGTTTAATTTTTAGGTACTGTATGAAATAAAGAGGTGTGTTCTTATCCTTTGTAGTTAGCTTCTCTAAATGGGTGAGTGAGCCTAAGTTTAGGGTGCTGAGGACCTGCTATACACAGGAGATGTGTTGCTACATATTGGCTGCAGGAAAGTGGAGACCTAGGGATTAGATTTTTCGTTGCACCTGTATCTGCGTTCCTTAGAGTTTAAACGTTTAAGGGTCTTAAATTTTGATTTAAAAGGCAAATATTTCAAATTAGTGTTCATGTTGATCCTTATTTTTGGCATCATGTTATCATACTCATCTTATTGGTGTTAGTTCCTGTCAATTTTAGTATGTTTGTTTTGTCATGAGTCAATCTCTTGCTTGAGGATAGCCGAAGCATTTAAGTGTGATGGTGTCCCGAAAAAACTCACTGCATTTTGGGATTTTTAGTATGTTTTGATCTGTCTATGATTAATTTAGTAGCATTTTCGTTTCATAAACTAATATGTAATTCCATTTTGTATTGTAGGTTAAATTGAGACAGTTTGGAGGCTAAAAGAGGGAGGAATGAAGATCCTGCTCCAACGTCACGACGTCCTAACGTTGTGATGTCGCTAGGCCTGTTCATGCGGTCCAGCCTAGTTTGGCATGCAGAAGCGCTCTTTTTCAGGGTTTTTAAGGAATTATGACCTAATGAGAAGAGGTTCGGATATTGAGAGGTGTCGGTTGACTATAGAAGAGGGAGACAGACATAGAGATCAACATCTACCATGGGGAGGTTTGTGAATCGGAGGAAGAAGATTGAGCATCCACCAATCTTTCAGCATTAGAGTTCTTCTGCCTTTACTTTCATGTTTTCTCTAGATTATATGATGTACACAATTTTCAATATGTTCTAAACTTACAATCTAAGGTTTTTGGATGTATTTTAGACATGAAGTTTATATTTAATTGCTAGAATTTTTTCTTTTATTGTTTCTTAAGGGTAAGCGTCTATTGATTCATGCATCATTTTGTTTGCATATTAATATCTAGCCAATACTAATGTGGTGAGTGATTCTCTATGAGATATGAGAAGGGAGTAGAGAGTTAGACTTAGGTTAATCAACCTAATTAGCTTGGTGGTGTAGAAATCATCATTAATTAAGAGCCATGTAGGGTTCTTAGGATGTAAGGCACTGCTAGTGCTTAGGGTTTAACTGAGAAGCAAGAAACTTAGTATTAGTTGATAGGTTACTTGACCTCAAGAGAGGCTTGTAATTAAAATAGTCATGAGCTGCCTTGTAGAACTCTCTCACGAAACAATAGAATAGGATTCTGGTTCAAATATAAGTGGATTATAATTGCACTGAAAACCACTAGAATTCAACAGCCAGAGCCCGTATGCAGTAATCAACTTACTAGTTTTATAATTTAGTATTTTAATTTAGATTTTTGTTCAAAAAATCATCACAACTGTTTGTTTGGATATTAGAGAGGTGGTCCAATTTTAGTACTTAGCATCCCATTCCTCCTTGTGGATCGATCTTTGTACGTTTAGTACACTGTATTACTTACTTGACACGTGTATACTTGTGTGAATAGGCATTAATTGTACATCTGTTCATGTAATTTTAATACAAAACACAGAAAACGCCTATCAAGTCCTAAGATGCATACAATCTAAAAGGGCACCTTGGCAAACACTTGACCTCAAGTCTTTGTTACCTATTCTTGTTGCTGACAGCAAAGCTCAAATTCATGCCATTTGTTACTACAAACTTAGCAACTGCTTTCTTAAATGCATTTAAGTGGAAATCTCAATCCTACTTTCCATTGAAATGTTGAGAAGTCTCTATTCTCATTCACAACCTCCTCCCAAGTCATTCTTCTCCTCCCACTTATATCTTCTTCTTCACTATCATCTGGAGTGTGAATTTCATCATCACTCTCTTCGTATCCACTAAGACACTCGGGCTTAGTAAGTGGTGATTCCTCTTACTTTGATATAGAAGTGGTACCGTCTTCCTTACCACCCAATCTACCCTTAACTGCCTCTTTCTATAGATGTTGTGCTAAGTCAAAAAGTTTGCAATTGCACCCCCTCACTTTGTTTCTTTCCGTGTTATAGTCTTATCATCGCTAGTATCGTCTTCCACCACCAAATCCTCTAGGTCAACAAAACTATCACCATTCTCCGAAGGCTCATAATCATCATCCTTAGATCTACAATCAAACCAATCATAATAATTTGAAGGATGGATGGGGTTTTAGCTTTCAAGTTGGTTTGGTTCATTAAGAGTTGGATCATATTGGTTTTTGGATCCACAAGCTAGGTTTTTAGGATAAGATTGGTTTTCTTAAATGATTGGTTCCCTTTCAAATGGGGTTGAATAAGGTTTTGGTAGTTGTTCTTTAGGGTTTCCTATGGGGGTAGTATCTTTAAGGTTTTGTTTGGATGAGGTGGCTGCAATTTATAGGCTCAATTGAGGGGCTAAGACTTAGGAGTGGGCCTCATAGGAGTCATTTTCCTCCTATGTTAAATGTCCTCTTGGCCTGATGTGACAATCATGGACACAATATTTGGTTCATCTACTCCATGCAAGACATACAAGTCAATACACCCATTTGCCAGCACAATTTCAGTTATTTGCAGTACCTCCTTGTTAGCATAAACCCTTTTTAACCTCTCCTTTAGACTTTGACCTAGAATCAAGTAATATATATCCTCAAATTTCATATATGGCACATACTTTTTGGCCAATTTTTCAAGCCAAAACTAACATAATTCATCAAGATCAACATTAAATGTCCTCTCTTCACCTCCCAAATACCGCAACCCATTCTGACTCTTCTTAAACAATCCTATGTGGTAAAATCTTAAGGTAACACCCTCCATTTCTTGAATGATAACTATACCCAACATAAATCACAAACACAATCACAAGAAAACATACATTAATCATTGCTAATATTAATAACTAATCAAGTAATATGTTGTAACTGACTATAGTAATCACAAACACAATCACACAATTAAGTAATAATGCTTTAACTACCTACACTAATCACAGACACAATCACACAAAAAACATACATTAATCAATACTAATATTCAAACATAATCAACCCACATTACCGTACTTTACCCTACACAATCACTATATTAATCATAAACACAAACAAACATTAATCATAGACAAAACACAATAACTACATTGAGGGTGTTAAACAGAAATGCAAATATCAAACAAAGCATACTTTAATCACTACATTAATCATAAAAACAATCAAACCTTAATCACTACATTAAAAAAGACAACAAAGACATGGTTGCGGAAACTCACTGAGTATCACTGTCGATAGCCCTAGGTCCTAATAAACAAAGACAATGAACAAAGATCCTGATTTGTGTGTTCAATAGAGAAGAGAGAAGAGAGGAAATGAAGGGGTTTAGTTCCGTTCGATCGAAACCTAGCGGTGGTGAAGAGGAAAAGTGGAGATAGAGGTGTAGGGAAGGTCTACAGGGCATCAATGGAGATGGAGGTGATTGGAAGGTGTAAAGACCATTAATGGAGAAAGAAGTGAAGGGAATGTCTCAATGGCCAGCATGTTCGACAGAGAAGAGAGAATGGAGGTGAAGGGATTTTTAGGGCCAAAATGAGAGAAGATGAAGATGGAAGGTCCTAATGGAAGGTGGAGAGGTTGTTAGAGCAAAATTGATTTTGGAGGGAACAAGTGCCACGTTAGAATTTTTTAACTCATTCATCCAGTCACCAATGGGTTGGTGCCAATAAGATACATGACACCCAAAATGTGGGATTATTTATAGTTAAATAGTAGGTGAGACTAATTAAAGGAGATCGACCAAACTATGGATTATTCATGTCAATTACCCCTATTTCTAATACAATATAAGATTTTATATTTGCATAATGTAAATTAATATAATATTTATCAAAATATTGTTATTCTACATCTACATATGAATAATAAAGTAATAATAATATAATTATCAAGGAATTGTTAACAATCATCCATAATACAATGTTAACCACAACCCTTACATATTTAATAATGTCAAAAGTTTTCCCATTGATGGATTCATACATAAAAATATAAAATGCATTCTATACAATAATTTTGAAAAGAATTGGATGTAAAATTCAATTTGGGGTATATAGGCTTCAGGAGTTTCTCCAAATCGACTCCTTCTAGATCCGATACCATATAATCCACATCGTCTACAAAAAAAAAAAAAAAAACAAGGAATATGTATCAATAAATCATTTAAGGAAATATAATGTTTAAATTTTCAATGTATAATTTATAAATTCTACAATAAATGTAGAATATATGAATTGAGCCTTCAACCTGATGGAAGGAACTGTTGTATACAAAAGGTTTTATTTCTTCGAGATCAACTCTGGTTCATTCTCATCAGTATATAAATTTGGTTCATATTTATGCATAATCGAGACCCAGTAGATTATTTTCTTGTTGTATAACCAAAAAAGACAACATTGATTTATTTATAACTTCTCAAATAAAAAAATATATTTATTAACTAAGAAAATAGTACCACATTTTGATGCATTTTATTATAATGGGATATCTGAATCAATAAGCCTTTGATGTTCAATTTCTTCCTCTATATAATGCTTATCAGATAAACCAGATAAATTCCTTTGATCAATGACCTTTGATGTTCAAATATATTATGTGCTTTATGGTATGGTAAAATTTCAATCAGATCAGTCCTTTTACTCCAGGAAGATGATGGGGTACAGAGCAATATTAGTGTCATCAACTTTATCGATATGTTTGTCGTATGACCTCTGCATACCCGAGCTTATCAAAGGATTATTAACGAGTTCAAATGCCTAACAATCTGTACCACTTTAAGTGCCAACCAATGTCAGTGTGACAACAAAACGGGACAAAAGAGATGAATTATCTTAGCTGAAGTTGCGTCTTTGCGAAGGCGGCGATATCAGCGCCATTTGGCTCGTCGCGGAACAAAATGATAATCGTCGGTACGGTTTTGCCTTTGGTGTTTTTATCGTACATCCATGACTCCTCCGATGACTTGAACGCTACAAGGTGTGTGATCATATTGAAACATAGTTCAAACGATAAGTTGATGTGAATGCTTTGTGAAGTTGTTCGTCCGCGTTGTTTATGATATTTGCAGAGCGTATGGTCTCTGTTATGATTAAACAACTGTAATGCCCCAATGAGCCTATATCTCAAAGTACATATCTGTGGAAGGGCCTTTCATCGCAATAAAATCACTACATATCATGGAACTTGAGTAGAACCCGAGTTTCCATGACTATCAAGCGATCATTTCAAAAGACATCAAAATAGTGAAATGATATTTACATCTGTATCTTTTCGAATATCAGAGTCCACAAAGAACTTACTAGTCACCAAAGGTTGCAAATCATGTTTGTAATCATATAGGCTCTTTAATGCAATGAGTTTAGTAGCAAAGCGAGTAGCACTAAGTTGAAGAATCTCTATCCATCATTCTTTTTCTTGACAACTTAATACAAAATGAAAGCTGTGTGCATACACAAATGTCACATTTGATGCATTTCTTACAAACTCTCAGCAATATGGTCGACTTGAAACAGACGTAAAGTAAATTAAGGTAATGAGTTGCACAAGGTGATTAACTAATGTGTTTATATTTAAATCAATCTTCCTGGCAACCATGATTTTAGTATCGCCATTTGAACTACGACCGCCACAGACCAACCGATTCAGTGCGATCTGTTAGCGATGAAGCCGATTAATGCGTAACATGACGTAAGAACATCGACGAAGAAACACTAAAATGATATTTAATTGGAGACCAATAACAAAAATTGTTTATGTTTGGCGACCAATGGCTTTCGCCACTCTTCACTCGACATAGCCACTCATTTTCCCCGAGAAGCTTGATAAGATCTGATGGTCTTCTTTGTTTGCTCATGGAGTTGGCGGGATTGACGGTGGTGCGCTGCAACCTCGACGGAGTGCGTCTGGCGACCAGTTGAAACAGAGACGCTGTCGCAGATAATAAACCTCAAAATTCTCTGACGACCGTATCTACCGCTATTGGCTTTTCCTGGCTGAAGCCTGCGCTCTTGTGGAAGTTGGAGGCCTCTTAAGCGGTGTGGTGCGTACTTACCCATTGATTTTTGTTTTTATTTTCACTCATTTATGATGTATAAGTTTACACATTTGTTAATCTTTTTATTCACCTTGTTGCTCATCCACTTCAAATTGTGACACATTAAGACCATATGGATTTTCAATCTCATAAGCTACTTGAGCCTTTTTTTTTTTGGATTTTACAAATTCTTGTAAGGAATTCTCCATTCAATCTTTAACATCAAGAGGAATAGATTTACATGATCTAAATATCCCCCATACGGCACGGTCATGTTTAATTCTATAGTTTACAACCTTTGTAGCTTTTTTATTATATAAATGAGCTTTCCTTTCCATTTGAACACACATCTTCATAAACATGCTTCCATGTTGGTTTGGTCTTATTTCTAATAGATTTTGAATTTGAGGTTAAATCTTGAGTAGAGATTGGAGTAATGTTTGATTCCATTTTTTTATCAATTTTTTTAAAAAGAAAAACAATAACATTAATGCATATATGATAAAATGTATTTATCAAAACTCACAAGCACAAAACTTACTAAAATAACAATAAAAAAAATCCAATATTTCCTCATTAATTTTCCATTCTAACATAATTTATTACTAATTCAGTTCTCTTTAAGATTTGCAAAAGCAAACAAAGCTGCCAGTGAACCCATTTCATTATTTGTGGATTCAATGTATTTCTAATCAATTATTGATAGGCATTCACGTGCCACCATCTACTTGCAGAGTGGAACACACTAAAAGGCACTAAGTCGTATATAAAATAATCGAATAAAAAATCTCTATATAAATATATATATGGCATTATCCTCCTCAATCAACTTTAATACGTTTTCCACTAACTATTTTTTAGGGTTCCATGCATGCATATGAAGATTAAAGAATGATATAATATTTTCATCACATTGTATAGTAGTTCAAGACAAAAAAATAGTTTGAATAGTGCTTCTTTGAAATGGTCTTATATCTGGGATTGTTAGTCAAAGTATGGGAAAACCATTGACTCAAATAGAGGTGGAACTATAGATCAATTCAGCTGAATTATTTTTATGTAATTTCTATTGAGAGAATGATTCAAAAATTTTTTGTTTCCATATCTCTTAATAGTGTCCTATATTATTAGGAAAGTTTTATCTTTATTAGTTTATTAAATTGTTTATGAGAGTCCATGTTTATTTAGAGTTTTTATCTAATGTGAAGTAATTGAGGAGGACAATGTGATGGAGAGTTAATTAGGTCAGGATTAGTTTTTATTTTTTATTTTATTTATCTCTTGTAAGCCTATTTTATGCATTACATCATTTACAAGAAAACAAGCAGAGATTTTTGTACTTTTTTTCTACTTCTATTTTGTTTCTTCTCTAATCTTCAAATTCTATCACTATATCAATGTCATAGGTCCTAAGGGTCTGTGAGTGATTCAAATAATTGTGAATATTTTCTGCTCTGCTCTACTCTTACACAGAGAAAATTACTGTGGATTATTCACAAATAAAGACTATAAAAGGTGGGGTTTATAGGAGGTTGCTTGAGAATGATCTTGCAGTATTACACTCTTTCATCAAATCCAACACTAATGCAATGAAGATGATTTGACAAAGGAATCAAAGACACTCACTTATATACATTTAATCGTATCAAATACAGTTTTCACAAGCATAATGACTTGTGAATCACCAATAAAAGCATGGGACAAAATCAAAAAAAGATTTTGAAGGTAACAATCAAACAAGGTTAATGCAAATCTCAAAAAGGAATTTGAGATTCAAAAAATGAAAGAATCTGAAAGTGTGAAGGAATATAGTAGCAAACTAATGTTCATTGTCAACAAGATCAAATTACTTAGTAAAGACTTTCCTACTCAAAGAATTGTGGAAAAGCTTCTTGTAAGCTTGCTTGAAAGGTATGCATCCAAAATTTCTTCTCTTGAAGACTCTAAGGTTATATCAAAAAGTTAGTTTTGACCAAAGAAGAACTATGAGGCAGGAAGCAATGAATGAGTGGTTAATGTAACATATTTAGCCAAAAAATCAAAGGGAAAAGGAAAAATTCCTTGGTGTGATCATTGCCAAAAAACTTGGTTTTGAAGAGAGAAGAATGGTAGCCTGAAAAGGAAAGCTTGATGCCAAAATTTAAAGATTTGGGCATCTAAAGTATTAATAGAACAAAGAATTAAACAAACAAATATACGGTGAAAGAGTTGAAGACAAACAAAATGTCCTATTGAAAGGAGTTGAAGAAACTAGCTTGCAGATAATTAGTCAAAAATAGTAAGAGGAATTTTAGAGAGAAGTTAATATTTAGTGAGTTGATGAAGAACATCAATGAGATGATGAGAAGTTTATCATGAGGTGAATAAAAGTGCTTCACAAATTTGAAACTATGGAGAGAAGTGTTCCATGAAAATTAAAAATTTATGTAACTTTTAATCAAGGGGAAGTGTTGAAGAATGATTAAAAAGTGCCCACATCTCCACATCTCTAAGCCAGTATCTATGTTTAAGGAAGACACATTTGGTATTTGTTGGCTAATTGTATTAGGAGAGTCCACTTTTTATTTGAGAGTTTTTAGCTAATGTGATAAATGGGGAGGGTTAGTGGTGAATGTGAGAGTTAATGGGTCAAGTTAATTTTTTATTTTTAATTTTATTTATTTCATGTAAGCCCATTTATATGCATTTTTAATGTTTGAAAATAATGAGAGAGTTTTTACATTTTTTTTCTATTTCAGTTTTGTTTCTTCTCTAATCTTCAGATTCCAAAAAGTTCTATGTTTAAGAAACATTATTGAAATTATCTTCCTTGAAAAATCTTGAACAATGGTTTTATAGCTTCAAAGGATTCTAGTTATCCTATGTTTGGGTTTGAAGAAAATGGAGAATAATGAAAAGAAGACAACCCTCTACTCAAAATAGAGCATAAATCCTGAGATTTCTTCCAATGATCTTCACTTTTTACATCCAATTGAATGATTCCAATTTGATTATACCCAACAAAAACTAGAGATTTCATTATCCAAGTACAATCCCAAAATCAAATTAGCATTACAAATTCAAAATAGTTTTCCACAACTACAATTCCAATTAACATTTTCATTTCAAACAAACAAAAACTACCACATGAAGTAAACTGATAATCTGAATATAACACCAATGCAATTCAATAAAAAATCAATGAATTACATTAAAAAATTGTGATCACATCAAACTTCAAAATTTTCAAACAAAAAACCAAAAATTAGAGAAAAGATTGATCGATAAATCAGACACATGAACATACAACACAAGAAACTTAGAGAGAACACATAATTGTTTAATCTAGTGTTTTCCAAAAAAAAAAAAAAATTAGACCACGAACAGCCATACGACACCATGATTTCTCAAATTTAATTTGGGATAAAGTGCCACAAACCCATGGGTTTTCCTAAATATCTCATTTGCACCTTGAACTTTTTTTGGGTAAAAATAGGCCTCTTACATTTATCATTGTATAAATGTAAACCAAATAATTTATGTCTGAAATAATGTGAGGCAAACTAAGTTGGCCCAATTAAGCCCAAGCTTACATAAACAATTTTTATTCATCATTTTTAGGTTCAATTTGGGGGGAAAATTTTTTTTTTAGGTCCAAAATATGTAGTGATCTTTACAAACTAAAAGTGGAGATGGACCTATAGTGAGGGAAGATGCGCAATAGGCCAAGCAAAAGATGTTCTTCTCGTTCTTATTAGTGCACTCATGTACGACACAAGCGTTAAAGAACCTTTCCCCCTAAAGAATTTCAAGCCAATGAGGAAGATCACATCCAAAACCAACTTGCAACCGATCTTCGCATTTTTACCCCAAATCAATTTACATAAGGTTAGGGCTTTTTTCTCCAAATTAAACCTCAAAATTATAAAGGTAAAAATTTTAGCCCACCTTGAGCTTCTTAACTAGTAACAGCCAATATAACATTGTTTTTCTATTTGGCATTATCTGGCTGGAAAAGGGGTTCAAGTGGGAAAGCAGATGCTTGTTGAGGACAGTGGATTACGAAAAATTATCAGTGAAAATACTAGGGGGTTTTTTGCACCTTATCCCAACTCAATTTATAAATAATCATATATGTGAAAGGACTTTAAACAGAAAAAGTAAGTAATATATGTTGAAACTTTTTGTAAAACCTTTATTACAGCAAAGAGTATATCTTAACTAAAATTGCTACTACCATCGAAGCGTGAAAGGTGGCTTCAGGTGGAGGATTAACGTCGGAGTGGGAGAGGAGAAATGGAAACTATGAAGCTACGGTGAGGAGGGCCCACAGGGGAGGTAGCTCTGTAAGATAAAAATAATGAAGATCTTATATATATCCATACGAAATGATGTTGTTTCAATGCAAAAGCGCAAAATGTTTTGTTTGGCATTCTTGATGTTTTTAAGATGAAATCAATGTTTGCTTCTTAAGAAAACCATGATTGTAGGATTCGGTGGAAACCGATTCAAGCAATACGCCATCGGTTTGAAGGAAAATAGTTTTTATTAAAAAAAAAAAGAGTTTTGTGCCGTCGGCGATCTAATTGATTGACCACAGTTGTTAGATTTTTAAAACATATATATATATATAACACCACTGCATATATATATATATATATATATATATATATATATATATATATATATATATATATATATATATATATATATATAATGTGGGCATGTTAATAGAAATATTGATGATTAATTTTTTTGAAAATCAATAAAAAAAAAAAAAAAAAGAAATTTATATAACCTTGAAAAAATGGTGTATGTGGATAGTTTATTTTATTATTTTGATTTAGGTGAAAGAGAATCTTAGTTGACTTTTCTAGAATTTTAATTTTCAAGAGTTCTTAGTTTGAGGTGAGAGAAATTAATGTAGTTTTTAAGGGTTAATGACATAAATTGTGTATCAACTTCTTCATTTTTTTATTTTGGTGTCTCAACTTTATTTTTTTTAATAAATATTAACTTTATTTTTATTCAATCAAGTGTCTAAACTTTTTAAATTTTTTTAATTTTGGTGTCTCAACTTTATTTTTGTTTAATCAAGTGTTTTTTTTACCAATTAAAGCTTATTAGAATATTTAAATAAGCAAAAATTTCATTCAAATATCATTTCATGTTATATAAAAATGATGAAATTACTTAAATGACCTTTAATAAGGTGAAAGGGCAACATTATCCTTTCAACATTAAGTTGTGTTATCCTCTCTTATCCTTACAAAGAAATTGATAAAATTAGTTTGCTGAGTTAGGACAAAATAAATATTTAATTATTTTAAAATAATTTTATCTCCTTGCCAAAACCCACTAAAATTCTAATTTTCTGAAAAAGAGTAAAACGGTAATTTCAGTTAAAAATCCAAAATTTTTCTAGGTCTCGAATGACAAAGCGGACTTCACCGTTGAAATCGTCTCACGAAATCTAGCTAAGTAGATTTCGTTTAAGACCAGAGATGATTGTACTTTCAGTCTTAGAAGGTAGTCTTGGGACATTTAGTTGCATTTGGAGTGGCTCAAGATGAAACACGTGTCAAGTGGAGAACTAGTCAAACAATGAGCTCAAGTGTGGGACCACATGAGACAAATGGCTGCCTTGCTGTGGTGGATGAAATGTAGCGAGATAAAGATAAGACGACAAGGGAAATCCTAAGAGCCAATGAGAATTGGACATGTGGCATGTGAGAGGACATCCCACTTGACCCCACCGGTTTGGGATGGAAAAAGAGAGAAAGAGAGAGAAAGAAAGAGATTTTAGAGAGAAAATCTCATTCTCTAGATACCTATAGATAAATGGTCTGATGAGATAAAAGGCAAAGTGGTATACTTCTGAAAACTCTAAGCTTGGGTATCGATGTGTGGGAGTTTGGAAACTCCAGGAGGGTAGAGTCTTCATCTTACTTGGGATTAATCTTTGGCTAGAGCAATTTAATAGTTAAGGATATTAGGGGCCTAAGTGGCTTGATAATTTGGTTCCAAAATTTGGACTGGGTGGTGAAATCCTAGAGTTACACTTTAGACCAGTCCTGAAGCGACTTGAGACTATTTGTATGGCTTTATGTGTTGATATATTGTGCTATGATTAGGTAACATCTTATGCTATGAAATGTTATCAATATATCTTTTATATGATATATTAACATGTATACCATATTTACTTATTATGCATATAAAGAAGAACGAACGAAGTTTGATTGATTCTAGATGAGTATAGACATATAGCATGTTGAGTATCTTTTATGTGTTATTACCTGTCAAAATAGCGCGGCCATTTCATATGCCGCTGGGGACAAATGAAATTTGGTGCAATGCATGACATATTTGAGAAAAATATATGGATGATTTATGACATATTTTGGTAAAATATATCGGGGTGAGCCAAAATTAATTATCAGAGTATGTCGATTATATATTCGGAGGGTTGTCCACTAAAAATTAATTATCGAGTATGTCCACTTATAGTCGGAGGTTTGTCCTAAACAAACAAATGGGTTGTTAGGAAACAATTTTATACATAGCACATATGTGTGGGAAAATCGGTGAGATGGGGCATGAGATTAGGCATGTAAGTCGAATAGGAATCATGGATTCACTTGAATGTGTGTGTGTTTACCATTGCATGAGCATGGGTGGGAGCTTTATTAGTGCAGGAAGATTCATCTGAGCATTGCTGTTGCTTTGATCATGGGATCCCCCAACACAGGTCTGAGGGAGTATTTAGGAAACGGCAATCACTGAGCCACACGAGAAGAAAGGCAACATGTAAGTTGATTGCCTATTTTTGTACAACATGTGAAACATTATGATTGATACATATTTGTATAAAGTTTAATTCACTCTTGAAACTATTATAATACCGTTTGATTATATTGCCATAGATATGATATATGGGCTTCTCGGCGTGTATTTATATGTTTGAATTTCGGTGAGGGCTGCATTTTATGTATAAGGCACTCAAAAATTACACATATTATGATTGAAGGTTGTCAATGGTATAGTTTGGGACTTCATATCTCTTTTCTTTTAATTAACTATATATGAATTACTTTTCACATAACACTTAAGACAAGTATAAATGTAGAATATTAAATTTTTATTTTATATTGTTATATTTTCATTTTTAAGAAATATTTTTTAAATTTTATCTCAATTCTATAGTAGCTATTTTATCAAATTCTTTTTTGTTGTAACTAACGATAGTATTAAAATGTTTTCTAATGGAAATAATAATATTGTCATTTTACACTCTTTAAGGTCATTTAGAGATAATTTCATTATTTTGATATGAAATATCTGTTGAATTCAATTTTGATTCAAATATCCTAATATCTTTGGTTATAGAAACTTTTAACTTGATTGAACAAAAATTATAATTTTAAACAATTAAACTAACAGGGCTTTAAGGCATATTGCTGACATATCATGTGTGAGTGAACCAAGCATGGGTCCTCCCCTTTCCTTTAAGTATTAGAGGTGCCATGGGGAGGCTGACCTTCTAAGGTAGGTGTATATATACAATTTAAAAGTTTCCCATCCGATCTTAGGACACAGAAGCGCTTTCCTGCAAACCTTATTTGGTTACCATTTGAAGGGTGATGTTTGGGGCAATTTCATTCACTCCTTAATGGTTTGAAGCGATAATATGTTTCCTTCTCCTCATGGAGGAGAACACATTCCATGTGGACCCACGAAAAGTTTGTGGGACCCATTATTTTGAATTACAAAGTAACTGTTTTATTATGCTCGTTGTTTTTTAGACAATCCCCACATGAACCATTGAGTGTTGCGAAATTAATGCAAATGACGTCTTTGAAACACTAAGAGAGTTAGATGGAAATTTTCTATAGAGGAAGGTAGCAGCTTGTGGCCTTGAACCTTCCTTTTGAAATGCCTATGAGTTCTTGAGTTGATGGGTGAACATGATCTATCTTGAAGCCCAATTCAGTCATTTGTGTAAACCAGACAATAGCATTCAGAATCTTTCTGCGGCTGCAGTTAGTTCTATATAGTGTGTTCCATTTTGGCCTGAACATTACTGTTTTTCATGGGCATAAAAATTTAGCCCTTTATCATTCTACTTGAGCCATTGAGTTCTCACTCCCATAGGTGACTTCTTTATGGAAGAATAATCCTATTCATACCCATTATATTCTTTGCTGAATACTAAGATCATTAAACGTGGCTTACTGCATTCATGGACATAACTATTAGATTATAGGAGCAGTGGAGATTTGTTCTCGTGGTGATCTTCAATGAGTCACAAATTTGGTTGTCCTTTGGAGACACAGATCTTAAGGATCTCTAGGGTCATTAGGGGGTTGCCATTAAATTGACTCTTTAGTGCTAACAAACTTTCAAACCATTCTTATAGATGATTTACTTATATCTTGTTATTGTAGTTGCCAGCAGATATGCAATGTTCTCTTTTGACCTTATATGTTGGTCATATGCATTGGAGGACCATACTAAGGCATTATCATCTTACCACGATGAATAGCCGAAACTTGCAACATTATCTGTATATGACTCGTATACCGTTGTTGATTGTATAGTAATGAATCAGAATGGCGACACAGTTATTACTCAATGGAATCTTCTAAAGAAAAGACCGGAAGCACTTTATTCTTCACGAAACATCTAGTGCAATAACGGTCACATGGCGGATCTGTGTGCTGCGATTTCGACCCAGAGATTTCCAGGCACCTCCACCCCTAAGATGATCGTCGATAAGCCACTTGGACTTCAAATCTTGTTGGATATTTTAGTAAATTACAATCCACTGGATTTTGGTGTATTTCAAATATAAAACTCGAACAATACTTCAACGGTAGGACACGGATTGCGCATGCATATCATAATTGGCGTATCAAAAATATGGATCTGGGCTGAGTCATGACATACATTAGAGCGCCAATTGCTTGTGCATATTCTTATTTGTGAAAGAGCATTTATATTATTTTTGGATAAATAGATTTACATCTGAGGTGTTCTATTGTTTTCTGTTTTTGTTTTAAATTTCTTGGTACCTAATGTAATGGACCAGAATATATGAATCCGTAGCCATAGATGTTTTGGAATCTTTATCAGAAGTCTGCAACCAACACTAGACTCTTTCCATATAAACTTTATTGTGGTGTTCTTGTAGTTTTAATAGATTTCATTATTGCTACCCATAAACGATCTCTCATATTATAGAGACAAATAATGATAAATCCACGTTAAATTGTTCAACCAATGCCTCTTACTTTATCTACCTCGTTTATTTTAAATCATTTGTGTGTCATTTTTATAAATTTCTCATACCACTACATTACAGGTACTTACTTTAATCAAGGATTATAAGCCGACAAACACCTCTTTTCTTATTTGGAATAAACCCTTAAGGTTGTTTAATAAATTTCTTCATCTAGTCACCAGTTAAAAATTTGTCTTTACATCCATTTGATGTATCTAAGTTATTAATATGATTGCAATAGCTATTAACATTTCGAATGGATGATATTCATTCTTGATGAATAAATTATCAAAATAGTCAAACTTACTTTGCATAACCTTGAGTAACCGATCGGCCTTATAACATAATAGATCCACCTTTGTTTTTTCTTCTTGAATCCATTTTATAATATACTAGAAGGAGGTTTTGAACAGTGGAAGTCATTAGTTCCATTATGATTTTGCTAGATGGTTCCCTTTGTTTATAGCCCTCTTTCAATGTAGACACGGGGCTAGACATGGCTGTATGAGCTTTGTTCATCTTCTAACAAATCAATTAGAAAATGTTGGACCAAAGATTTTGGTATTTTCTGGATTCTTCTTTGCGATAGGTTTTATCATCATCTTGTTGGCCTTGGCCCTCTTTGCCTATTGATCTCTATGATTCTTTAGCAGATTTGAATCCACATGTGTGGACACCTTAAGAAGCCATTTCAAAAAGATGCATTCGCGATTGGAAATAATAATGTTGTACATATGGTATTCGATTTATATGAGCTGAAACTTGATATCACTACCATCCTGTATATCTATTAAACACAATCAATTTTGTCTTTAACTTTTATAATGCATGAAGTACATACTTTGTAGAGACACCCCACACTTTAAGTATTTGTGAAGGTCTTGACCTTTCCACGACTCATAGGGGTTATTGGTTTTCTTGCGGTATTGGTTAAGTATGTTGAAAATTGCTTCCCACAGTTTGAGAGTAGTCGAGAACTTAATAGTAATGCATTCATCATTTCTTTTAAAAGTTCTTTTCTTATCGTCAACAACCCCATTTTGTTGAGGAGTGAATAAGTCGATGGTTTGGTGGCATATTATACCATGTTGTGAACAAAGTACTGAGTTGTGTATTCTACTAAAATCTTGTATTTTTTTGATTTTTCTAGTTCGGTTTCTCCACCTCATTCTTGAAGCTATTTGTTCATTTTTAATACCTCATCTTTAAACTCAATAGATGAAGCCATAACAGGTGTCTTATTACAATGTAATTAATATAAGAAAATATTTCTTACCACCTCTTATTGAATAATTTTAGATCTGAGGATATCATAATGTGGTAGGGGTTCCTACTTCTTTCAATTGTTGGAGAAAGTTCTTGTAATTAGATTCCACACAAGTCTCACATTTATGAGTTTGGATCTATTTGAAATTTAAGGAAAACATTCCATATTAATTAATCTACGTATCCTCATTAACATATGCGATCACCATACCACATTTGATTAAGCATATAAGAGAGGCGACAGTGTATTATTGATATTCTTAATAGGACCTACAACAGTCATTACATTCATTTTGAAAGAGCGTTCATCATGCACCCACCTTCCCCACATCCGGCTTTGGGCAGGGATGAAGTTGTCCTGGGAACGAAACTGACTGGAAGCCCTTCTTACTCGATAATGATCCGGACACTGCGTTCTTTGATTAAACACGTGTATGTTGAGAGTAAGTTCCTTGCTTGATGTCGTCTTGTCCTACCACATCCTTATTCAACTTGGAAGAAGAGGTGCCATAAGGATTTGCTCTTGCCTCTATGGTTTTTTTTGATATGATAAGAACATCTTCTTGTCTGAGCTATTGTGGCAGAGTAAACATGTGTCACACCCATTCCTTGGTATTGCTGCCAATGAAGTTCACCTGGAGCTCAGTTGAGAGGTTCATATCTGAACATCGTCTGCCAGTCATGGCTTGAGGCGTTTCTTCTTTGGATTCCCTTGTTCCTTGCAACTTCATGACAGTGTAGCGTTTGCCTTGCTTATTGTAACCACTTTCTTGGGACTTTTCATAGGACAGGACAAGTTCCACATTATTCCTCACTTCTTGTTGTTATTGTGGGAGGCTTGCCCTTGTTCCACAACATTGGCCTTGGATTCCATGATGGTCTTTCCTGCCTTCTTCTCATATGCACAGTTGTCTTCCTCTATTCTCAATCTCACGATCAAGTCTTCAAGTTTCATCTCCTTCCACTTATGCTTTAGGTAATTCTTGAATTCTTTCCATATTGGTGGCAATTTTTCAATAATTGCAGCCACTTGGAAGGATTCACTGAGAGACATCCCTTTTGCATGTTTGTGATGCAGAATCACTTGTAGATCTTGAACCCAGGTTGATGTTTAATATGGAATCCAAATCTTGTAGTCTGAGATTTTCCCACTACAAACTTCTTAATACACATCTGGAATATATACTTTTTGTCAGGATTCCATGTTCTCTTTATGAAGCGTGAAGGCGCAATACCATTATCTGAGTGTGTTGTCAATATTAAAGATGGATTCTGGTACTGAAGTGACATCTTCCATGCTTCCAGTGTGCTGCACCTATAAGTTTCATTTTCCTTCAATCTTGGGACATCATCTTGAAGAAGCCCCGCCATTAAGGTGACCGGGTAGAGCAACATCTTTTGTTTTGGTCTGTCCCATTAAACTTTTAGGCTTCTCTCCATGACTCACGGTCATTGTGACATGCTGGCGTTGGAGGAGGCCACGGTGAATCAATAAGCCATTCTCAAAGGCAGAATTACCACAGCTGTAAAAACAATGTAAAAATGATAACATCAAATTTTAAAATAAAACTAAACATTGATCAAGTGGCTGCGTTCACGAAACAACATCTTTAAAATAAAGTATGGCTCAGCTAAATTACGAGCAAAAATAAAATATATATTAAAACAAACAGTTATCGTTTTGCATAATGGGAGCAATGAAACAATCTTAGGCTCAAACGGGACACTAACACTTTGGTGAAGCGATAAAACAATATTAAAATTGATATATGCCGATGTCAGGCTTGAGAGCGAAAGCAGCCCAGAAGCCAGAAGCGTGTAATGTTAAAATAAATTAATCCGATTATTAGTAGTTACGTGTTCCGAAGCTGTAGTGATAGTTACTATTTAAAATCGTCAAATCTAGATGCGATCATTACGTATTCTAGGCACATAACGAAATCTATATTTAAAATAAAATGATATTTGTCTAAAGATTGTTAGTTAATAATTCTGTAAAAATAGTATGAACATAACATAAGAGACGAACAAATAACACGTTTATTCAAAACATTTTGTAGAACCTATATCAGTATGTCTATGAGGAATTGTTTGCAGGAAAACAATAAAAGTCAAAAATAGTTGGAACGTTTTGCGAGATCAATCTTGTGTTGGTTTAATCTTCACGGCAAAATGTGCCCTACATGGTGGTGCTTGAGTTGATAGCAGATCGTCTCCCGGGATAAAAATTATCTCCAATAGTAGAAAGCACTTCCTTATTTGTTGGCTACATAATTGGAAGCGCATGGAGCAATCTCTCAGCGAATGAATGAATGTTTAAAATGACTGATTGTGTGGCCCACATATATGAACCTGCTCATGATTGTGCGTGCGATCATGAAAGCAGGGATGGGATGGTGCGTATCACGATACGTTATGTGAGCCTGAACCGCGATCATCTGCATGGAGAAGGTGCCGGTCAATGGTAACTTTACGGCTTATATAACGACGGCGTTTTATTCTGAAAAATAGATTCGCGGTCAGAAGACCAAACTCACGAGGGCGGTTATGTACCACCCTTTAAAAGTCTTGACCATCCAATGTGTGAGGTTTGGCTTTTTCACCAACAAACCTTCCGTTGCAACAAAGGGTGATATTTGGAGGCAATTTCTAATTCACTCACTAATGGTTGACAATAATACTATGTTTTCTTCTGCTGGAAAGGCACATTCCATGGAACCAGAAAAAGAGTTTGTGGGACCTATTGTTATTTTAGTTCAAAGTTATTATTGTGTATCAAACGTTTGCTTACATAACAATTATTCGAGGTTGGACATTGTCAATGGGAATATAATTGAGGAATAATTGATTTGAACTACAACATATCTAAAGTTTAAGCAATGGTTGTTTATTTTAAGGCAATGTTTAGTTTCATGAATTGTTTTGCTATTGGCGCGAAAAGTGAACAGGAGTTGATGAGGATGGTTATAGAGGCATTAAACTTCGCACTTTATTCTTTTTCAATTCTTCTTTGTTTCTTTATTTACCACATTTGGCATTCAGCATTAGGTTTCAAGACTTTGTTTCATGCATGTTTTTCAAGCATCGAGCGGGCGCTCAGTTACAGGGATGGAGTATCGGGTTTGAGAAAATGGTTAACGTTTTGTTTTATATGCGGGTGCTACATAATATTTATTGATATTT
Source organism: Tetrastigma voinierianum (assembly GCA_016808115.1). Taxonomy (NCBI): domain Eukaryota; kingdom Viridiplantae; phylum Streptophyta; class Magnoliopsida; order Vitales; family Vitaceae; genus Tetrastigma; species Tetrastigma voinierianum. The sequence goes on along the minus strand of JAEQBH010002679.1, from coordinate 27,416 downwards.
GTCTTTGGTATTTTCTAATCATTTATCTTTGGTGTTTATTACTTATGCGTTAGTTTATTATTATTATTATTTTGCTTTCTAAACTCATATATCTATTAATTTTACATTGCAATGATATAATTTCATATGATATTTTCTTTACTTATTACTTTTGATTTATATATTAATCAAGTGTAATTTGTTACTGTAATTTCCTATAGTTCATATTCTTGTGTATTATTATTTGATACGTAACGAAGGTACCAATGCTTTTCTTTTAGTTATATTTGAAGCATCATGCAATACAAATCATGTTTTTCAATCTTGTAATATTCTCTTTGTACTTTAATTATTCAAATCAATTACAATTTCATTTAAATTTTAAAATATTTGCAAAGGATAATTAACATATGAACATATATCAAGTAAAACATCATTTAAGGGGCCCATCCTTTGTTTACAAATACATTTTGTTTATTCAGTATGACATTATATGCCAGTTTAGTCATTTCTCAACTTGATGCAATCGACATTATTAGCGTTTTCAATAAAACATTTACAAAAAAAAAAAAAAAATCGAGTTCACTTTTCAAATTATAGTTTCAATACAAAGGTGATCAAATCAAATTCATGGCAATGCATATATGTGAAGACTTTTCATCCTCCGTGTGTTTGTGATGACTGAAATCCTCGATGGCCTTGCCTTTGTACATGTTCTCTCATTTATGAGATGATAAAACAACACGCTAAACATTTTTAACAACTTACAAACAATTTCTATGATTCATTCAATACAAATAATAGAGCACCTAAAATATTGCTTTTTAACATTTTGGAATGATCAGTATTTATTATATATAGCTTTTATATAATTATAATTTACAATTTAGTGATCATTGATAAATATTACCTTTCATATCTGATAAATCATTCAAATAAAAGTATTTCACAATTTTCTTATCATTTTAATTTTGCCGCCAAAACAGTTTAACTTCCTGCTTTGGTGCCGGATCAGCGAATCATCAAACGATCATTTAGTTGGGCGACATCAGTCATTTTATTAAACGCGTCAGATTATGAGTGCTGTGGTTATTAAAAAATCAATTCGTGAACATTACCAACAACATCCCATTGAACTTAAGAAGTAATGACACATCGACGACGTTTACAGATCTTTTAATTGACATGTGGTATACCAATCTCTTAACTTTAAGATTTAACAATTAACATTATAATAAAGAGCATTCAAATTATTCACCGCCAAACCAAATATAGTATATACATCTATATACAAATAATTCATTTTCAATTCTGTGTTTACTCATATCACATCATTTCTGATTATTTCTCTCAAATCAATTAAAACATAATATCACAGTTTAATGAAAATCATTTCAATAATGAACAGCAGTCTTGAAACTTGAAATAAGAAGAATTGAATGGAGAACAAACTCAAAAAATGGAAACAAGAGGCCAAAATGACAGAAAAACTATTTGCACTTTGATTCAATCCTTGGAATCTCATAGTGAGGCTTTCCCTCTTTGTCGGCCTATTCAATATGATGCTGTAGTCATATTATTAGTTGGGTATTCTAGGAGTTTATTTAAGGGTTTACTTTTTAGACTCCTCTTTTATACATTGCCTTTCTTTTTCCCTAATTCCTCCTCTATTAAATCCTTAGCATTTGTTTTAGGCATTGTTGTGCCCCTTACAAACCTATTTGTGGGCTATGGACATCTACAGATTCATACACTTAGTGGGATTCGGAAAGAACAACTCAGCTTAACATCAACACAACCAAGCAATTAGTACACTTGGTGCTACAATCAAATTTTTAGCAAATATTTGAGAATTAATTGCCTTTCAATGGCATATGGTTAGATTCTAGACTCAAAGAGATTTCCATAGAGTCTAAGAATGTGCAAATTGGAGTTTGGACCCAGTTATGAGTAGATTTGAAGTTTGGTATCAACTGGAAACAAGGCTACAGCAATTTACATTTAGCGACCCTTACAAAAAAATATTCGTATTTCGCAGCCTTAAATTTTGCAAACTAAAATTTTTAGTTCTGTAAAATATCACTGCACATTCTCATTTTGTTTTCTTTTCCTCTTTTTTTGTGTTTTGTCCTCTTGAAAATAGATAGTCAACACTAAATGGAGTCCATTGCGATTCTTAATAGATTTTCATTAAATTTTTCATGAGTGATCATTAAAATCACTTTACACACTCAAAACATCTCATTTTGTTCCAAATAGACACACATTACGTATTCATACAGTGATATAGATTGTTTTGAACCTTTGTAAAACTGAAATGAGAAGGAAAGTAGAAACAACTAAAAGAGTGATTTAAAGTCACTTTTTCTTCTGATGCGATCTTAACTCACTTTGTCTTTACCGGGGCTCTCTTCGGCTAAACATAGCAACGAAATGTCAGTTGGCCATTCGGGGTTTCCGTTGGTTTCACCCAGCGCCGCCAGCTTTCCATGCATCGAACAAAGTTACTTACGCCTGCAGAAGGGCGAAAACCCTAGTTTTGCTGTTCGCGGCAGCTTCACCATTGATTAGCCTGCTGCATGGCAGGTTTAGGTGCGTGGGTTAGAGCAGATAGAAGATGAATGGCCTAGAAAAATGAGGCGATTTCACTAATTTTGGATTCTCAAAATGGAATGTGTGGAATGAAGGGTTGAAGAGGTTGATGTGCGAGAGTTGAATGTGAAGACTAAGGATGAATGAAATGTCTCTCAAAGCGATATTTAGTCTTTTAATCAATCCTTACTATTGTTTGGCTTTACACACTAATTCCGGCTTTTCTCATTTTCTCACTTTAAAACTTCATTTCACCTTCATTTCCTTTCATTTCATTCATTTATACTTTAGCACCATTGTCATTTATGACCTTAGGTCCTCATTTTGACATTTTATCAATTTATTTAGCTCTGTATAAAATTTTAAGTTTTATCATTTTTTTAGTTTTAGCTATTTGGTGTTAAGGAAAAAATATAATTTATTATTATTATACCTAAACATTTTATAGCGCAAGAAGATGACATTTTAGGGCGTTACAACTCCTCCTTAAGTAATTTGTCATAAAGTGCTTCCCGATGAAAAGTTAAGAGGTGTGTTTGCCACATAATTTCAAAACGCTCACGTGGCTTCCTCGGTCTTTGTGGTTTCCTCCACAGCACTCACCAGCCAGATTCTCAATTTTCGCAACTCTTTCACTTCTCTCATTGAATTTCTACGGCTCCTCTTCTCAATCAATCCCGATCAAAGCTCCAATCGTCTCAGAAAAACTATGATCGTGCGACTTGTACCTCCTCAACATTGACACATGGAAAACATTATGAATTTTTTCCAACTCTGGAGGTAAAGCTAATCTATATGCCATTAGACCCATTTTCTCTATCAACTCATATGGCCCAATGAACCTAAGGCTAAACTTTGCCATACGACCACTATTACCTTAACTGGCGAGTAAAGCACTTTCCGATCTCATATTGAATATCCTTTGCCATGTGGCGTGGATTTTTGTCCTATCAGTGGCCACTTTCAATCTTTCTCTAATGTTTCACTTTTTATTGGAGTTCTTGAATCAAATAGGGGCGTTATGCCTTTAACCAACTCGGTCCAACCTGATAATTCTGCATTTTCTTTATTATGTGGTATTAGGCGCCGTTCCATCACCGACTAGAAGCTATTATTATACAGGAAATTTGATTAGAGAGGATGTGTCCAGTAGCTCACCCTCATAATTGATCACCATAACCACAACATCTTCCAGCCGGATATCTTCGTTGTATTAGTAGGTGGGTGAACAATGTGCAGGCCAGTGTTGCTAAACATCTTGTTTGCAAATCTCGGCATGACTTGGATCTCTATCTAAAATGATCGATATTGGAATCCCATGTAACCGAACTATTTCCTTTATGTAAAGCTCTGCCATCTTGTCAAGTGAATAGTCGGTTCTCACTGGTAGGAAGTGAGCTTTCTTCGTCAATCGGTCTACTACGACCCAAGCTTGAATCATCTTTCACAACCAAGGTTTCCCAGGCCACACTAAAATCTATTGTAATTTGGTCCAATTTCCATTTTAGGATCTGATGAAGCTAATGACTCGAAGGAACTTGATGCTACGCAGCACTTTTTGACACACACCATACGCTCGGTCACAAATTCGATGCATTTCTTTTCTAGGATCACCGGTATGAAGTCTTTGATCTAGCCATTTTTGTGCTTCGCAGGATGCATAGCAAGATCCACTATGCGACTTTTAAGTATGGTTCTTATTTATCATCATTGAACACGAGCGGATCTCTATGATACGAGAATGTCATCTCTTCGTTGTAATGGTTTTCGCGCCCTCCGCCGCCATATACGGTTGATGCGGCAATTTTGTCATCATTCTTTTGTGCCTCTAGCACTCAATTCAACAAATTCGATTTTGCTATCAATTCTGCTACTATTGCACCATCGTATGACAATGAAAAATGAGCATTCAACGCTCGAAGCATTTTTACTGACTTTCTACTCAGAGCATCTGCTACTACATTGGCCTTCCTGGGATGAAAATCGATCACACAATCATAATCCTTGATCAATTCCATCCATCTACGTTGTCTGAGATTAGCTGCTTTGCAGGAGGGCAAATGCCCAAGACTTTGATCCATCGTAGATGAAACACTTTCTCCATAAAGATGAATATACCATATTTTCAATGCGAACACTTTGTAGCATTAATTCCAAATATCATGCATAGGGTAGTTCTTTTCATGACTGTTGCCTTGAAGCGTAAGCTACTGCACACCTCTTGCATCAAAGAGCACATCTAGAGAATCCATTTAATGACGTCACTAAAAATGCATATTCTTTACTTAGCTAAAGTCGGGTGACGAAGCCGGTGCCTCGATTAAGAATGCTTTCAACTTTAAGCTAATGGCGCTTTTCACTCCACTCAAATATCACATTCTTTGAACGATCTTGTCATCGAGGCACGTGTTTAAAAACACATATGAACCACATAGTAACTTGCAATCTGGAAACTACGCACTTTAAGTGATGTTCTAAATTGATTTCCTTCAATAATCCTCTATCTTCTTTGGGAACACAATTATTACCACGTGCATTGTGTCAAAAGGACACTTCTCTCAACAAAAATTCACATTTGCTCAATTTTGCATATAAACGTTATTTTCTCGAGTTTGGCACTGCGAAGGTCGCTGTGATCTTCGATCCTTTGGGAATACACAAGGATGTCATCAATGAAACACCATGACAAACCAGTTTACATATGATTTGGGAAAACACGGTTCATTAAGTCCATGAAGTCGTTTGGAGCATTTGTCCAACCCAAGCGGCATTACAGGAACTCATAATCGCCATCTTGTGTTCTAAAATGCATCTACATTGCACATTTGCATCCTTAATCCTTAATTGATGATACCTAGTTGCAAGTCAATCTTTGAAAAGACACATGCACCTTTAGTTAGTCGTTTGAATCATCAATCTTATGTGGGATATTTGTTCTTCCTTTGTCATTTTGTTCAGTTGCTATAATCAACCCCTTGGCAAGGCGTACCATCTTTCTTTTCAAAAGAGCACTAGAGCTCCATGGTGATACACTTGGGCGAATAAATCCTCTCTCTAACAATTCTTACAGCTGAACCTTAATTCTTTTAACTCACCGAACCATTGATCGTGTAATGGATGCCGAAGTGGCACCGCGACATGGCATCTGAATTGACTCAATCTCTATGTGTAGATGCAATCTTGGAAACTCTCCCGGAAACGTCCCTGGATAATCCCATAGCGTAAAGGATGTAAGGCAGTAAGCCTCTTGCCTTTTAGTATCATGCTGCCACTCCAAGTAGGCTTACCCTGTCAGGCTCAGCGTTCTGGTGGCGAATATCACATTAAGGAGGTGGTTGAAGCACTCTGTTTGATAAAGTCACTTCCTCCACGGTGGTATGCAGGATCACTCTCTTCATTCTACAATCAACTACATAGTGTGGGACCAGCTAAATCATCTCAGTATCATCAAACTCTTGAGTATTGACAAACTTCGATCCGAATCTCGAAGCTCATACTGCGTATTCTAATGGGACAATCTCTATAGACTTTATTCACAACAACGTGTGGGGCTTGAACTTTGAGCCTATTAAGATCGAGAAGATCCATATCAGAAGTCACATCATCTTTATAGTAAGAAAATGATGCAATGCATGTCATAAAGGCTTCAAATCATTAGCAGAAATTTCAAAACATTTATAGAACCTCTAATAGGGCTACGATATCAACTATATTATTGATGTACGTTCTTCTCAATACTTTTCTTTTCAAGATATTATATTCAAACACCAATACAAATACAAATATGTTTCACTAAAAACTCTAACTGCTGCGTAGCTGATACACCATTCAAATCAATTGCAATTTCTCATTTAAGACACATTTCAAATGCTCATTTTGTAAGGATAATTAACCTTATGACATACTATCGTAAACATCATTTTGATAAAAGACCATCATTTGTTCACAAATGTTTTCTCTGTATTTGATATGGCGTACCTGCATTTTAGTCCATTCCCACCTTGATATAATACGACATTGTGCATTTGTTTTCCAATATTGAAAACATTTACCAAATAAAATCGAGTTCCTTTTCAAATTATAATTTCAATACAAATAATTGATCGAAATGCATGTGAGCTGTAGCGAGACTTTACTTATCCTCGGTGTGAAACTTTGCGATGACTGGATCTGAGTGACCCTTGCCTTTGTACATGTTCTCTCGGTGCACGAGGATGATAAAACAACCAACGCTAAACATTTTCATGCTTAGTGGTTCTATATGACTCTCTTTTCATTTCGGTTTAATACAAAACATGTAATTTTTTCTAAACGATGCTTTTAACATTTTGAATGATCATTTGTAAATACATATATTGTTTTAATATACATTGATTTATTAGTATTCAAATACTTTCATATGCAGCAAATAAATTCAAAACACAAATCTGCCATTCTACATTTTCTTATGTTCGATTTGCTTTTCAGCAATTTAACCATGCTTTAGAGTTGCAGGATAGCGAATCACCAGCGAGTCTTATGGGCTATAAAAGCGGTGCAAAGCATTTGTTTTTATAACACAATAGAGGAGTCTCATGGGTTGCCTAACTGTTATTAAAAATGATGTGTTTATACCCGTCTTTATCTGGTAGACTCTGAGATCAGATGTACATCATTACGTTACGTTTGCGATACTACTAATTTGACTTTATTGGCATACCAATTATACTTAACTTTCGAATTGCCCGATTGCTTGCATTTGTATTAAGGCGTTAATCATTCATATCAAAATACAATATAGTATATACATCTATATACAAATAATTATTTTTCATACTCTTTCACATTTTCATAAATCATTTTCCACAATTAATTGCCTCAAATCAATTAAAACCTTCAGGTATGCGATTTATTGAAAATCTGTTTCAATAATAGAACAATGATAGTAAAACTTAAATAGAAAGATTGAATGGAGAACAAACTTCAAAATGGAAACAAAGAGAGAGTGAAGACAAACCAAAAGCATTGCCTTGATTCATCTCGAGATCACGATCAATTAGGGCTTTCACTCTCGTGAGCCTATTCAATACAATTAACAATCATATTATTCATGATTGGAGTGACTAGGAGTTCTATTTGGATTTACTTTCTGATCACATTTCATACATTCTTTCTTTCTTTTTCCCTAATTCCTCTCTTGAAAATCCTCAAGCATTTTTTTTTAGGCATTGTTATTCCCCATTTTTAATCCTATTTGTGGGCTATATGAGATTTTATAGTTCACTTTACATGGGGATTCGGAAAGAAGAAGCTAACAAACATCAACTGTAAACAATTAGTACTTGTTAATCAAATTTTAGAAAATATTTGAGAACCAATTGCCTTTCAATGGTATATGGTTAGATTTTAGACTCAAAGAGCTTTTCGTAGAGTCTAAGAAAGCTCGAATCAGAGTTCGGACGAAAAAGTTATGGCCGATTGAAGTTTGGTATCAACTTTGGAAATAAGGGGCTGCGAAATTTTGCAAGGGGCTGTGAAATTGCGAAATTTTTTTCGTAGGGGTTGTGAAATTCTTGTGAAAATTTTCGTAGGTTTGCGAAAATTTTCTACATTCTTTTTTTTTGTTTTCTTTTCCTCTTTTTACATGTTTAATCCTCTTGAAAATAGTTAGTCAACGCTCATTCAATCAATTTGCAGTTCTTAATAGAACAAACTTGCAATTTTCTTGATGATCCATTCGATCACTACCCTCAAAACATCTAATTTTGGTTCCAAAGCGAGCACGTTCATGTTTATCTGCAAGAACAATCAGATTGTTTTGGAACAACATAAAACGAAATGAGGAAGTAGAAGAACCGACTAGTTCTAGTCCACTTTTCCTTTGGTCTTAGATAACCCAACAACTTTATCTGCAGGCTCTCTTGCCTGAACATTGCAACGAGGAAATATCGGTCGGCCATTCTAGAGTTTGATTACGGTTTCTACTGCCTCTAGCTTTTCGCCATCTGTTCCAGTTACACTTACCTTGCATGAAGGACAAAAAACCTAGTTTTGTGACCTAAATGAAATGCTTCACCATAGATCGACCTCCCATTTGTGGTTTAGATTACCGTCGGTTAGAGACTGGGCAAAGAGAATGACATTGGAAGAATGAGATAATTTCCATTGATTTTTCAATTACAAAAATGGAATGTGGGAGATGAGGGTTTGAGAGGAGTTGTCACGTGAGAGATAGTTGAGATGAGAGAATGAGATGAATGAGAAATGTCTCTCAAAGAGCCAGATATTTGGCCTTTTTCAATCCCAGATCTTGCCCAGGCCTTGTTTGTCTACATTCCATTTTCATTTTCTCACTTCGAAACTGTTTCTTATCATTTCACTTCAACTGTTTCATTTATACTTTGACAATTACATTGTTCATTTATAGACATAGAATGTCTTCATTTGACATTTTACCAAATTTATTTGGCTCAACGCTAATAAAATTTTGGGGTTTATCATTTTTCATTTTTAGCAATTTTAAACTCGGAAAAATATAATATGAACATTTACACCTGAACATGTTATATAATTATTAGGGTATTTTCCAAGGCGTTACATGTTCTATGTAATTTCCTACGATCAATTTCTACGTAGTTACTAATATTTACAAATCCACCTCATGTTTGCTTGCTATGTAATTTTAATATAATTATTTTAAGGTATCATTCTACATGGTTTTAATTTTGGGTATGTAATTATTTTAATGTAACAATAGTTTCTTAAAAAGATTGATTCTATAGGATTATATGAAATTGAGGTGTTTGAGATCAGGGCCCATTTGGTTCTTTGATGAGGTCAGCATAACCACAAAGCCATGGAGTCATTCATTAGCCCAGACCATTATGTAAAAACTCGAGAGTATTCAAATTTTCTAAGAAAGTGAAATAATTTTGGTGATCTGGACTTTGCAGATCTTGGATAATGAGAAACCAAATCATCGTGAGATCCCCAAATCTCTCTGCATGGAATTTAGTTGAATTGAGATAGTTTAGGAACACTCACGTTTTCGAACACCAAGGTGGTATGGGACACTTGGCACATGATGGAAGTAGTATAGGGCGCATGTCAAACATGAGATAAATGTAAGAGTTCAGTGAGACCGTTGGAACGCTAATGACGACGCAGTTAGGTGGAAATCGAGGTGGATGGATAAGGAGATAGAGGTAATCAAAGACCAATAAGGTGATGACAGTGGCATGAGAGAGGACATCCCACTTAACCATCTTGAACCTACCAGTGGGATGGGGGGAGAGGAAAAGGAGAAGGAAAGGAAAATAAGAAGAGCTTAGAGAAAAGCTGCCTTATCTAATTTTCCTTCTCGGCGATTGAATCGGTGGTTTACGGCGGAGCAAGAGGAATGGTTCATCCTCATGGAAGAGTTTCGTGAGGCCCCGGAATCGGGAGTTTTGACAGCTCCAAGAGGTAGGGGTTTTTCTCCTACTGGTTTTAATCATGTTTAAAATGGCATTTGTTATTGGGATGTTTGAGACTTGAATAGTCGTACATTTCGGTCAGTTTGGGAGCGAATGTTGGAATTTAAGGGTTGTTTTTTGGACCAGTCAGGTTGCGGGTTTATGGACTGTCTTTGGAAGCGGTAGACTAAGCTCTGTGTTTGTTTTGAAGAGGATTTCAGGGAGGCAGAAATCTTGCAGGATTTGATGATTGGCCCATGTATTGCTATTTTTTGTATTATTGCTAAAGATGAATAACATGCTAGGTTGTGTGTATTGAATTATGTTAGTATATGCATGTATGATATATTAACATGATTGGTAAATGGCATATCGCATTTCATATGCACGAGGACATCTGTGGGATCATTAGGTGTAGTGCATGACATGGGTTTTGGAAGTTTTTATATTGGAGGGTTGACTAGTATTATCAAGTATGCCGTATCTCTCGAGGGTTGCATCCACAAAGCTATTTATCGGATATGTCATTAATTTATATCGAATTATGTCCATTAATTTACCATGGAGGGTTGTCCACAAAACTGTATGGGTGTAATCCATTAAAATTTATATGGGAGGTTCCACAAAAACAAATATCTTTGTTTTGAAAGCAGTTTCCATACGGAGAAAATGTCTTCTGTGTGAAGTATGGTGAGGACTGCAGAGGCATAGGGCATAAATGTGAACATTAAGTAGGAATATTGCATAATTTTGGATGTGAGTGTGTTTGCCTTTGCATGAGCATAGGTGGGAAGGTAAATCATGTAGGAAAAATTCAACTCTTTGGGCATTGCTCACCTATGGAAAAAATTTCAAATCTTGGAGGTATGTGGGGGATGAAGCTCATGCAGGGATCTTAGTGAGAAGAAGAGAAGGCGGATTGTGGCTTTGTTTTATGTTTGTAGGAATATGGGTAGAAAACCGGGTTTTTATATTATATAAGGAACAAGGTTGTAATTAAACGTTTTGATATTTGTTGGCAAGTTTTCTGAGTTCAGTGGCCTTGTAGTAATAAGGCAAATTTATGTTGATTTTATAATGTGAACGAGAAAAAGAAAAGTTCAGGGATCGAAATGGGGTGTTTCTTGCTGTTCCCCGCTGTCGCGACTTTGCAATAGTGTCGCGAAAAGGCGTGGTATGCGGCGTGTATCTGCCACGACCAGGACACCGCGGCGTCCAACGCCTGCCGGGGAGGCCGTGGCGACAAACCTCCTTGGAGTTCTGTCAGCGATAGGGGATTGGCTCGCGCCGTGGCCGTGACGGGTTTTTAAGGTTGCAATAAGGTTTTGGGTAGCTGGGGTTTTGGTGTCGTGACACAGTTTTGGTGTCGCGACAGCGTGATCTTTGTGTGGTGGGTTGATTTCTTATGCGCGGCGCGCTGACTTTTGTGTGTGGCGCTTCTTGGTGGACTAAGTCATCGCGATGAAATTTTCTCATTACCAGCGAGTTAGCTCGATTGGTGTCCTTGACTCCTGATGTGCAGTGTCGCGACAATGGTGCGATTAGGTGAATTATACGCCGGCAAATCACAGCGCCCATGACCGACAACTCGCTTTGATCATACTGGCCTGGCTCTGGCGCTCGCGCCACTGCAGCGATATGGCCAGTGGATACGTCTTGTGCCACACTACACTAGGCTGTGCAGCTGCTTGAACTACAGTGCTCTTGCATTGTTCATGAGCACTATTCACGAATATTGTTCATGGGCACTGTTCCAAAAAAAAAAAAAAAATCTGAAAATGAGCCTTGAGACTTTGGGGCGTCTCATTGGACTGCTGACCCGCCCATTAGGCGCTGACTAGGTCAGCTAACCGAAACCCATGGGTCATTTGACCGACATTGTTAATTAACCTTGACCCGTTGGTACCATTACAGTCGACCCATTTAGGCCTTTTGACTAGGTCCTTTGACTAAGCCCTTTGACTGAGTCCATTAAGTCCTTTGACCCAACCATTCGCGAACATACAGATCTCTTGACGGTCGTTACGCTCTTTGGTCTTGCCTTTACCAACCTTTAGGCCCTTGAACTAGGCTCTTAGACAACCCATGCACTCGTCGACCATGCCCTTTAACTGGGTATACGATCAATTAGCGAACTTGCATTTTCCTTAGTTTGTTTAGTAGGGCAGGCTTTGGGGCTTGAGGATTCTAGTTACTATAAATACCTTCGATGACTAACTTGACCCTTGAACCTAGACGTTTTTCTGATTCTACTTTTTGTAAGGAATCACATTTAGGTTTCTTCTTATTTTGTTTTGCCCCAAATAAAACTTAAAAGCAGTGGGCAACTCAATCATTTTTAAAATGGTTTTCAAAAACTAAAAATGAATATATAGCATCTTTTTGAAGCGCATAATAGCAAAAAATACAAGGTCCATAAAATGGCAGCTTCCACACGGGGATAGTAGTGAGCCTTGAACACAAATTAAGAATACGAAGTTTGATTCGTTCTGAAGTGATGGATACCAACTAACAACGCTATTTGCATGCTAGACTATCAATACCATACTTAGAGATTTGATTATATATGATTATACGTGCTTGATTATTATATTATTTGAGATATTGGTTCTTGAAGCTGTAGTTTGATTACACACATAATCTTGTTGCATCACTTATTCTTATGATATTTTAATTCCCATCATCTTGACATCCATGTCTCCATTGTTGTACGTTCACTTTATCATGACATGTTGATTGTTTCAGCAGTAGTTCTTATAACATGCTTATATGTGGCCCTTGATATTTTATCTGCTTCTTCAGCACTTTTATTTTATTGGTACATATTTCATCCATTTTGATATTTTTGATTATGGGTTGATTGCCTTACTTCTTATATTTGTTAGTTTATACTTGTTGTATGTTATCCCATTTCATCTTTGCATGTTGTCTATTGTTTATTGCCTCATTCATCTGACATGTTAGATCTCTATTTGCCTGTTGTCTTAATCAATCTTTTAATATTTATATGTACTATATACTCATTTGCTTATCTTGTATTTCACTTAATTTGTGTCTTTGGATGATATATACCTGCTCTTTCTTGATTGTTTGTTGGCATGACCACTCTTAATTTTAATTTCATGTCTTGCCTATTTGTGTGGGACAAGCATCTATTCCCTTATCTCCAACTCCCTAGTCTCGGTCGACCTTTTCTTTCTTTTGTTCTTGTGTTTGGTGTTTTGTTGGAGACTTGTTGCTCCTTTCTTGTTGGTCGACCGAGCTAGTGATTAGGAGTAAGGTCTAGTGATGGGCTATATATGTTTTGGAGCATTCTGGAGGTGGTCAACATATTGATGTTGATAGGAGCCCAATCTTTGAAGACTTGTATAACCTAAAGCTAGATTTTATGATATTTATGTGACCAGTGTGCTTTCTTAGTGCTTAGTTTGCTAGGTTTTTGGATGCACCCACATCCCATTGTGCACCTTAGATCATCTTCAAGTGTTTGAGAGTTGTGGCTCACTTCACCCAAATTTGATAGCCTTCGCAACTAGGACCCATAACTTGGATCCTCCTATTTTCTAAAGCCGCCTTAACCATACAGGTTGAGCTTGGATCCTTTTTCTAAGATTGCTTCTTTTACACGTCAGTGCATCAATGAGCCTCTAGGGCTACTTTAGTCACATTTGGGTCAAGTATTCCCTCCTCCAGTTTGTAATGAGCACTGCTTAGAGATTGATATGAGTTCAAGTTCTAGTTGGATCATCTTTCATAGTTGTGTCAATACTTATCCCTTTTGTACAACTCCACAGAGTGTTCACTTGGTGCCTTCACATAATGCTTCTTATCCTTCCCCTTACGCATTTTCTCAAGATTCTTTTTCCGCTTCGCTTGGGGCTTTTCACTTAGAGTTAGAGGCTATTGCATGCTTGCTCGCTTGAGCACTTAGATCGAGTGACATGGAATCGTGAGATACTCACCATGGATCGCTCACTATAGTTATAGATTTAGTTCTTAAGAGCATATCTAGCCTTAGATAAATGATGGATGAGCAGTTGGTTCGAAAGGCCGGGACATAGGAGGTTATACTATTTGATCAGACACCACCACAACCTTATGTGCCCATGCCTATCTCGACTTCAGTGGACTTACGCATCCACTTAGATAGACTTGAGCATAGGTTGGGATAGATGAGGGTACTTGACAAGACCATTATTTGGGATGACAATGACAGATCACCTATGAAAAATAACTTTGTATGCTTGATATCAGAGATTCATCGGGTATTAGATGTCTTGATCACATCTGGGGATTTTGGCAAAGCTTTAGTCATGAGAGCTCGTGGAGACGACACAACAATGAAGTTTTTAGGTATTGTATATGAGCTTTTCATGGAGGAGAGAGGAACCATCGAGGACATGACTTTTCGTCTATCGAGATCGATAGATATGATTATTTGAACCTTGGACTTACAGAGGTGTTGATGATAATGAGATGGTCAATCGCTCATATACGGTTGAGCATTCCAAGTATTTGTTTGACTCTATGAGGTGGCAAGCCCATTATGCGTCCTGATCCATCAGGGCACATGCAAACTGCTGAACAGAGATGCACCCAGTGCCATCAGATTTACTCCATGTCATCAGAGTCAGATTTTAGTTATGGAATGATTTATCGATCTATTTAGCTTCCTAGATCACCAGCACAGATCATCATAAAAGTGCAAAAATTCCAGATCATGGCCTGACGTGTGGTCACTCGTGTTGCCAGCCCCATGCCCCAGTCACCATTTTGTGGACATTTACACCGTTGCTAGCCCCTTGAACCTCACATGAGCATTATAGCTTTTCATTTCTTATAGCCTTGCTTACTTTCTACATTAGGATAAGGGCCCTCTATTGTATATGTGTTGTTTTCAGGAGTTTCATGAGCCATGTAATTTATCAGACCCGCCTCTTTCTCCCTTATTATGTGGTCATATCAATATCATCCACTATCAAACCTCATTGCTTTATATTCTCACATAATCTTTTTTTCTTGCTCTCATGTCTTTACTCATCATAAGTGATGATCTTTCACATCTCATTGCATAGGGGATGGTCATATCATTTCTCCATTCTCATCTTATATACATTGAATTGGAGATCATTAGTTGAGAGGGTTATCCTATCAAAGAGAGTTTCTTTATACATCATTTTTTGAGAGTATATCTATCTATGAATGATAAAATAAAATAAAATAAAATAAAAAAGGAAAAGAAAAAAAAAAGAAAGAAAATAAGTGTTTGCACTTGTATATAGTATGTTTCTCAAGTAAACATGTATTGACCATTGATGGTTGTTCTTTGAAATTTATTTGATCTTGAGAGTTTGTATGTAAAAGAGCTTTCTAGACCCCCCATATCTTTTGGGTCTATTTTGTATATATTTTGCGAGTGAGAGATAAATGACTTTCTCCTTTTGACTCAAGGTTGCTATCTCTTTCCATCATCCCATCCATTAATGATTTGACCATTCTCTATGTTTTGATTTTAGGCGATTGTTGCTTATTTTTCTTTCCTTTTGATCTCATTGTTTTTCATTTTTTTTATCATATCCGTCTTTGCCTACATCACTCTTATTTCTATTGATCCAAATTTCCATGTCAGGTACTTCCTCCCCACCGTTCATATATATCATATATAGATCAAAATTATACTATTCCCTCACTCTACCATCATCGATACATTCATGCTATTCCCGATTTCATCGATGTGTTTACATTAGACGTCCTTTAGGCCATGGCTTATGAGATCTTTTTGATATTATGCATATTACACATGAGGGCAAGGGATTTGATCATTGGATATTTAAGCCTAGTTTTCCTTTGATCCTATTACTCAATTACCCTAAGCCTACATTACGATCCAATAGTAGCAAAGATTCATCAATAAGAGATCAAATGTTATCTTCACAGCCTATACTTGCAGTGCTTGAGATCCGACAGATATATGGTGTCATAATGTCTTTCCTAGAAGATACTTCTTTAATGATTAGGTTCATTCAAGAGGTCGATGCAGATGATTAGTAGATTTGATGATCATTTGATGTTGCTCGACCTTCACTTTGAGGTATACTAGATTTCAGATATGTTCACTCTATGGAGGTTGTAGACTTATGATAGCCCACAGGGTCACCTGGTTGATGATGGACATTGATTTAGTGGTATGGTGTTACTATATCTCATTCAACACAATCTTTCCTGGTTCATGGATCTGGTTCTATAGTTTTGGATATTAACATATGATTCTCGATAGATTTACCTTAGTGATGATTGTTTTCATCCATACTTTCAGTGGGCAGAGCTTTTTTGAGGCTACACATCAGTTGCTATACTAAGGCATATCCATTTTTCTTTGGATTGAAATGAGACACTAGTGGGGAAATTCTCTGTTTGATTGCTCATTTGACTGATTGCTCTATTGGATTTTGAGATAGCATCATTTTGGGGTAGAGCATATTTTGAGTTTGTGATAGTCGTTGCTATCATGTTCCCTCTTGGCAACATGTTATCAAGATTTGATTATACACTCCACCTTCTCGGGGGAGCACATTATGATACATGGACAATCCCTAGTAAGGTACCTACGAGATAGTCATATGTCTTCTTGGATCAATGGATTATTATCGAGACAGATTGGATGATTGTTGTTAAGTATGAGATAGTCCCTACAATAGTTCGTAGACCTTGCATATTAGAGCATATTCCCCCATTTTGAGATTATCATATTTATATCAGTTTTGATTAATTGTATCAGACATAAGCTCTACTTCTTAGATCTTGATGACGCTTTTATCACTGGATTATTCATATGAGATATGATCTAGTGTAATTTCTTCGAGGTTAGTAGATTCCTTATAAGACTTCTTTGGGTGGTTTATGTTCATAGTGTCATATGTTGATTTACAGTTTGGGGGTATTTCCTCATTTCGAGATTTTCAAATTTATGAGATTCAGTTGATTTTCACAAGAGACATGATTCAACCCTCAAGATCATCAAGTTCCTTGATGTTTTGGTTGTATTTTATTAGTTGATTACGAGCACTATGCACATTGTTACAACTCCGGGTGAATTTCCGGATTACTACGTTTCAATATGTGTTTCGAGTCATTCAATGATCAATGATTTGGTTTCATCAATAGTATGTAGGATTCGGTGATATTAGCTTACTACTAGACCTTTTGGAGCAACATAGAGATATTTCATAAGATTTTGAGCCTGATGTTCTTCTAGAGAGGAGCACTTGATTAGCATCTCACTATCCTCAATAGCACATTCAAATGCTAGGGTTGTGGTCATAGATTTGAGTCGAGTAGAGTTATGATGCATGTCTTGTTTTCTAATAGAGTATTTAATGACAGATTGACTTTTTAGTATTAGGGTTTCATTTTTTTTTTTTTTTTTGGATTTTCCATCAGATCAATATTATGATATGCAAGTTTTGCCATTATCAAGGATTGGCATTTACTATAGCCTCAGGCTTATATGAAGTCAGATAGATTTGATAGTATGCTTTATCATCATTTGACATCAAGTATACTCCCTTCATCAAGATTATCATACTTCGCTGATTTACAGTTGCTTGACCCATTCATTGCTATCAGGAGTTATTATACTAAGGCATACCTTCTTGGTAGAGGTTATTGAGTACTTCGATTGTCATTGCTTAAGGTTTTCTTCTTATCGAGCTTTTCTACAAGGGCATCCCCTTACATCTATTTTAGTTCATCTTATACCGCTTTCATTTAATTTCCTTTAAGCCTTTTTGTATTTTATATCACTCTCCTTTGTCTAGGTTTAATTTTAGGAATTTTCATCGATAGATTGTTTACTTCCATTTGATTAGTTGTTTAGAGTGTCCCTCTCTTTACATGTTTGTTTATGGCATTCCCCTACTAGAGGATTTTTTTTATAAGGCATTCCCCTTCATTTAGAGATCATCGGGAGCATCCCTTCCTTATATATTATCTTATATCCTCTTTCAGAGATTCGATCTTTATTTTAGGTGTCCCCTTCGTTGTTCTTTTGGGTGTATAGTGACCTCATCCTTTAGTATTTTTTAAGCTAGTACAATGCCCCAACTTTTAGTAGTTTTTTTTAGGGCGTACAATACCCTCATCTTTCAATAGTTCTTTTCCAGGTGTACAGTGCCCCCATCTTTCAATATTTTATATTTTAGGGCATATAGTGCTCTCATCTTTGAGCATTTCTGGGGCGCACAAAGGCTCCATCTTTTAGTATTTTTGTTTAAGGGCATACAATGCCCTCATCTTTTAGTATTTCTTGTTTTCAACATGCAGTGCCCAACTTTTAGTATTTCTTTTTTTTGGGCGTATAGTGCCATCATCTTTCAGTATTTCTTTTTCAAGCGTACAATGCCTCTATCTTGTAGTATTTTTTTTCTTTCAAGGCTTACAAAGGCTCCTATCTTTAGTATTTATTTTTTAGGGCATACAAGGCCCTCATCTTTCAAGAGTTTTGGCGCATTGTAGTTCCCATCTTCAATATTTCTTTTAGGCATATAGTGCCCTCATCTTGACCATTTCTTGCTTTTGGGCGCGAAGTGCCCCCATCTTTAAAGATTTTGCTTGTATGCATAATGCCGCCCATCTTCAACATTTCTATTTAGTCGCACAAAGGCCCTAATCTAGAGTATTTCATTTTCTATCTTAGCCTCTCTGAAGTTATTCATGTCATTTTAGATTAGATTTTATATCATCATTCTTGTCATTGCGATTATGACCTTTCTTCTCCCATATATCTAATTTTCTTTAGAGTTTCTTTTATTAGCTTGACTTCACCCCACTTCTCTTTCATATCCTGAGTTTAGTTGAGTTACTTATATTTTTTTCTCCCCGCTAGTGTAGCTCGACTGATGTGGACATCTTTGAAGCTTTTGGATTAGCTTGAGCTCTTTAAGTATCGTGGGAAGTTGTCTTGTTCGCCTCAGGCCTTCGTGATAGCAAGCGAGGTTCTCCTTATATGTTGCGCGGACCTCTTTCCACTTCGATCCGCTTTAATGGACCGAACCGAGTCCGGATGCTCATATCACTCAATCATTCAAAATCAAATCTTTGCGAAGCGATGAATTAGGCAAGCCTATAAACATTTACATTTTAACAAAATGCATTTACAGCAGCGCATTCTATACCTTTTCAAATTAATTTACAAAATAGATATTCGTGAGTTCAAAATGCTTGCAAAATATCAAAGTTCAAAAGAAAAAACATGGAATGAATGCACATGCTCTGAGCATACCCAAAATTTCCTTCTTTATGACTAAGCCTCGGATCTTGGGTCCGCTGAATACTATCTATCACTTCGCACCAAGACGATAAAACAATACGCTAAGAATTTTCATGCTTAGTGGTTCTATACAAATCCATTCTTCAGTTTCAGTTTAAATCAAATCATGCAATTTAACAATTCAAAACTTTCAAATCTTTATGGATGATTAATGTAAATACAATACATATACTTGTTTTATATACAATCAGTTGTGGTTCATTGATCATCCTAAAATACACTTTCATTCAATATTTCACAATCTCAAATCAATTCAATTATGCCTACAAATTTATTCCACCCTGCAATTCAATCTAATCAGAATTCAATTCGGGCCGCTCTTAACGAATTCTAACCTATGCCTTCGAGACACAGATATCGTAGTCCCCTGTTACACCCACGCCGGCCGTAGGGCTCAGATAAAACGCTTTATAACACAAAGCATTCCGGCCCCGCTGGCCGATGCGACGAAGATACAAAAAATCAATTAGTGAACACTACTGATACTTGCCCCGCCTCGGGTCACGATCGAGGATGTTATCATCATAAATCGCTCGCAAAGATCGCTATTTCGAATTTCCTATCGTATACTAACCTATCCTTAATAATGAATCAACTTAAAATTTATTATGCGTTTCACCTTTATAGCAAAGTACAAGACAATATGTATATTTGTATAAGTAGTTCACTTTCAATAGTCATGCACTTTCTATATGCAACATTTTACAATCAATTTCTTCCAAATCATTTAAAACAAATCGATATGTTTTTTCTAGCATTTAGAACAATATCAAATATTGAAACGAATAGGAAAAAATAGAACAAACATGGAAAAAAAACGTGGAATAGAAGTCAAGAGAACAAACCCAAATAGCTTTGCACTTTGATTCCACTCGGAATTCAATCTCTGGCTTTTGGCTTTTCTCCGTTGCCTACTATTCCAAAACCATTAAAAGAACAATATTATTCGCAAGGCATGGTTTTGGTTAGGATTGATTTTTTGGAGTTTAATTTGAGTTTCAATTCTTAACAAGCTATATATAAGATGATTCGACCATAGCTCATAGAGTCCAAGAACAGTTGAAACGAGTTCGATGAAGAAGTTATGACCTTTCCGGGAAGTTGAGGTCACACGTAATCAATCCCAACCAAGCTGACCTGACTTGGCCGAGGTGTCCTGACCTGTCATAGTCTGCCTTGACACCCACTCATCCTCCATTGCAGATATTAAATGGAATCTTCGATCAATGGACTTTCCATGGGAAACAAGAACACTCAAAACGGAGGTCGGATGAAGAAGTTATGACTTTCCAAAGTTGGAGGTCACACATAGTCAAACCCAAATGAGCGATTCCTCGATTTCCTGGTCAGCTCAACCGACTGCCTGAAAGCTCACCTATCGGGCTCTCCATGAGTATGACGACTATCAATGGCTTCCAGAGTCCAAGAACACCCCTAAACGGAGGCCGGACGAAGAAGTAAGACTCTTTCTCAAGTCAAGGTCGCATCGCATTCAAACCGTAAAATGGAAATTCGACGTGACTGGCCGACCCGACCCGACCGGGTCGAGCCAGACCGGTCGATACAGACCGGCCGGAGCCAGACAAGCCAAGATGCACTCGTCCAAGGTAAAAGGGTCATAACTTCTAGGCTGGCAGAGGTTCTAATTGAGAATTAAAGCCTAACATCGTTTATTGATGTGACTACACTTATCGTATGAGACTCATCATCAAATTCCCTTTATTTCTCATCCAAAATCAGTTTCAAGGTCCGCCAGTCGACTTGAACTAGCCGAGCCGAATTCGAGCCTGCCGAGCTGAGCCACTCCTGAGCCACCATAACTTCGTCTAAAGAGGTCTAAATTGAGAATTGAAAGCCTAACACTAACTCACTGACATGCTACAATTTAATAAGGACTCACCATCACCTCCCTTTATTTCCTTACCCAAAATCACTCAAGGTCCAAATGACGCACCACACGCACAGCCACGCTTAAAAATACAACCAAACATTCCCACAAAGAAAGAATCACTTCACACAACCCTCAGCAGAAAAATAACCCAAAGTTATATAAGACCTACCTCTCTTGAAATATTTGAACCCCAATTCCTGGGCCTCTACGTGCCTGTCACGGCGGGGCGACTTTCTTCCTCTGTCACGGAAACCACCTGGCCCGACCGCCGAAAATCTAGAGCAGGCTGCAGGTTCTCTCTAACTCTTCCTTTCAAAAATGGCTTGCCTTACTTCTCTCTCTTCTTTTTCCTTTCTACTGATCACCTTTTAATCTGCATTTCAAAAAGAGGAACCTCCCTACTCTTTCCTACTGACGCTACATGCCATTTCCGATTTTTCTTCTTTTCTATTTCTTTTATTTGGTGCCCTCCATTTTCTATTATTCTTCATATTTAAGTCTCCTATTATTTTTCTCGATCATTTATTTCTCCTAATTTTCACTTGTATTATAAACTTATTTACACCGACCCCAGTCCCCATTTTACAATTTTACATTTTTTTTCATCATATTATCTTAATTCACTAAATTCTCATTTTAGTATATAATTATTTAAATCAATATTCATTTAAGAATTTTTAAAAATACCTGTTGGCTCAATTATACCCTAATATATATAATAATTTAATTATGTACTTTACATATTTTTGGGATGCTATATGTTCATTATTTCATTCCTTAATCCAACCATTTTTGTTCTTGACATCATTCTAGGCTACTTGAGACTATTTGAGGGAGTCTGATCACATTTCACATCTCTGGAGCAGATCTAACTCATGTTGCTTAGTGTTTTAGAGTACTTTGCTTAGTCACTGAAACAGGTTTCAAGATTCTCATTTGGTTTCTTTGACGGCGAGCTGTCCCGCCTCTGAACCTCGGATTACTCACTCTGATTTGTAGTTCACACACGAATTTGTCAAGCCGAAGATATCAAACCCATTCGAGAACATCTTTTCTCTGACTTTTCGGAGATTTTTTTTTTTTTTTTTTTTTTTTTGGAAGCCAACATTAAGTAGAGAGGTACACGTGAAGAGTGATGATGGCCTTAGTAGTTTGGTCTTAGGCATAAAGGAATAGTGTTTTAACCTAACTTCTTCTTAGGCACCATCAGGAGACCTAGGGATTACTTCCATGAAGAGAGTCAGATTTCTGGAGAGATGCATTGTTCCTAATATAGATCAAGCTTTTAGAATAAATAGTGGAAAGAAAATTTTTTTTTTTTTTTTTTTTTTTTTTTTTTTTTTTTTTTTTTTTTTTTTTTTTTTTTAAAAGGAATGAGTATATCATTTTTAGAGATAGCTGTCAAAAGAAGGAGGAGTCAACACATGAAGAGAGGAATTTCTGGGGAGCAGAGAGCTAATTTTTTGGAGAATTTCTTAGGAGATGCTCCTTTCCTAATTCATGTCCTACTTCTGAATACTGTTTTTCTACGTTATCATTTTATGGTTTGCATTATCTAGACAATATACTTTTATTTTTTATGAGTAACTTGCATTGTTTGATTTGATTGTGTTCTTTGCTCGCAAAGTGAGTCTCATAGCACATTGAACTGCACACTGTCATTATTATTATTTTTTCTTATCTGTACATATGTTTCTAAATATCAATTTTAGCTTTGAAAATATCGAAAATGCTTGGTGGGTATTGCAGAGATACATGCCTTGGTGGATTATTTTACCAATTTATTAGGGATTGTGGGTCACTATCACATTTGGGAATTCGTGAAAAAGGAATGATGCAAGGGAGGTTGGTGAATTGTTTTCTATTAACATGAAAAGGTAGGTGAGGATGATTGAAGACATTCAAGACTTTTCTTTTTATTATTTTTTCAAATTTTCTTTATTCTTCATCTACTCGCATTGGCATTTAAGCATTAAAGTTTCAAACTTATTCTCTGTGTTTTTCACACTGTTTGGGCTTGATTTTTAAACATTTGAGGTTTTAGTTTAGGTATGGTGGTAGTGTTAGATTTGGTGTAAGAGTGGTGGCTCTATCGATTTTGGAGATAGGTTTCATGATTTTGAGGATGGGTATTAGTTCGGGAAATGGGTCCCATTTATGTCTAGTGCTTCATGGTAAAAACACTAATTCTTATTGATGTTTTTGTAAACATTAACTTTATGACTAATTTATCTTTGGTGTTTATTGCCTATAGCCCATTATTCCCTATTTTATTATTATTATTATTGCCTTTTGCTTTCTAAACTCCATATATCTATTCAGTGTAATTTAATGTTCATAATTTTCATGCAATTATTTTCTTTCTTTATTGCTTTTAGATTTCATGTATTTATTAAGTGTAATTTATTGCCTGTACTCTCATAGTTCTGATTCTGTAATGTATTTATTCTATAATTTCCACCACTGTATTATCTCTGATTAATTAATGTTTATGAGTCTCATGTTTGTATGTTATGTTTTAGTTTTAATGTTATTATTTTCAGGTACTACATATGGTTTTAATTTTGGGTTTGTAATTATTTTAATGTAACCAATAGTTTATTACAAAGTTGGTTCTTGAATTATATGAAATTGAGGTGTTGGAGCCGAGGCCCATTAGCTGCTTTGACTAGGTCCTTTAACCGTCCTTTGACTAGGTCCTTTAACCAAGCCCATGAGTCATTTGACCAACCCATTAAAACTTTTAACCCAACCCATTAGACCCTTTGACTCGGTCCTTTAACCAAACCCATGGGTCCTTTGAGCAACTTATTATGACTTATGACCCAATCCATTAGGTCTCAACTCCAACCCATTATGCCCCTTGACTAGGTCCTCAACCGGGGCTACTATGCCCTTCGACCAAAGCTCTCAATGCCAATTCCATTGTGCCCTTCACTAACCCATTTTACTGTATCATAGTCTTTCTGACCAAACCCATTGACCTATCCAATATGTCCTTGACCATGCCTTTTGGACCAACATTTTAGGCTCCTTTCTGACAGGCTCTTGACTTCAACCCATGCCGTCAAACTTTCAATCTTAATTTATTCCTAATTTATTGCACTTCAAATTCCTAATTTTCATATTTTAAAATTCAAGTCCCCAAATTTCACTTTCAAATTTTCAAGTTTTTAATTTAAAAATTACAATTTCTAATTTCAAAATTCAAGCTTTCTAATTTTTAATTTCAAATTTCTAAAATTCGCCCCACTTCAAAATCTCAATTCAAAAATTTCAAATTCCAAAATTTATTCAAAATTCCCAATTTAAAAGTTTCAATTTACTTTGATTTAAACTTAAATCTTTAAATCGGCCTTTCAAAAAATTCTTAACACTTGATTAATTATACAATTCATAAAACACCATAGTTAATTCTATGAATATGAAATTGGTTTAAAGGTTAATTTCATGTCTACGATTATTCAATAACACTACATCTAAATATATAATCTAATTCTCTAATTGTTTGTGAATATTTCAGATTTATTATTAAATTAACATTGTCTTTTACTGATAAACATTGACAGCCCCAAGTAGTCATTTTTCTCATCTAACTTTTGCTTGTTTATTTATTTATTTATGCATTCCATTTGTTTATATGTCTCGCTATATTGTTGTATTATTATTAATTTTCTCAGTATTTGTTGATCGATTAGCCAAAAACAGCATTTTTTTTAGTTTGTTTAGTAGAGACCCGACTTAAAATGTTTGGAGGAAAGTGTTACGACTGCACGTATCTTCCGATAAGTAAGTACTCTTGACCCTATAAACCTAGATTGACTTTTTCCTGCACTGCTTCATCATGAGTTAAATTTCTGTGCTTTTTTTCTTTCTTATTTTGTTTCATTTTAAATAAAACAAAATAAGATTTACTCCAAACCGTTTTAAACTATTTTAAAAATAAAAACAGCCTCACTTTATAATGAACGCATAATAGCCAAAAAGCTTAGGTCCACAATTGATCCATTAATCGTATTACTGTACTTTAGATTCATCATTCATCTGTTGATTCATTTTCTTATTCGAAGTAATGCGAGGTGATGATAGGCTGAATAATAATAGACTGATCTAAATTTATGTTGGATTTTGAACTATTAAGTTCATGATTATATGGATTGTTTGTTTTTGAAACTTATTTGAGTGTTGCAATTTAGTGAATTAAACATTTTATATCATTTAATTTCTTATTTATGGTAGAAGCTTGATGAGTATCTTATATAATCATTTTATCTCCATATTTTGCTTAGTTTTTAATAGTTTTATGGAGGTGTTATACTTGAATTCATTAATAAGCTCCATTTTATGTTTAGTTTCAACCGCTGATCAAGAAATAAAAGAAACTAAGAGAAATATATACAGTCATCAGCCTAATCAAACGATGCATCGTCCGTCAGATGTTTTTCCATGGCCCTCACAAGGCTAAAACACCCAGACCGAAAGGTCCTTAAATACACCAAAATTCATGCAATTCGTAGTCCCGATGTGTGTTACTAAGAATTTGAAGTGAAGGGAGGTAAAAATAAAAAGTCAGAGCTTTGAGGTTGTACACCACGCTGTACATGAGTGTGCTCACGCTGTAGTGTGCTACACCACCTTGTAGCATGGTTAACCCTATAACTTTCCACACAATTCCATTTCCACGCCTACAAGCAGATCTACCACGCCAGCTTGCCTGAGCCCAAAGCAAAGCCCATTTTTTTTCATGCCCTTTCTTTGATCAAGATAAATACAACGTGATAAGGGCTAGAAAAGTCCTTGGGTGGAACACCATGTACAGTTTTTGGGAGCAAGATAGGATTAGTTAGCTTAAGAAGATCAAGAGAGACTGGGCTTCCAACTAGTTTATTTCTTCACTCTTCATAGTTTTCCTCTCTTTTCTATGGTTGTATTTTTCCCCTTTCGATTTGAACTAAATTTATTTTCAGTGGTTTTAGATGTAGTTTAGTTGCGATTTATGTATTCGATTTGATTTAATTTCATTTGATGTTCGATTATAGTTCTATTAAATGTTCTGTTTATTTTCATGTTTATTATTTAATGATCACCATTAACATGTTTTGTGGTTCAATCCTCCGATATCTCGAAAGTGAGAGTTGAATGACAATGATTAGAACATCACAATTCACCATAGACTAGAGATATTCTCAATGGTTCAGGTAATTAAGGTCTAGTTTATTACGCTTAGACTGGGTTATAGAGATGCAAATACCATGAGTTCAAGAGTAGATTGTGGGTTGTTGTGAGAGATTTTGATACAAGAGCGAGATTCTACCATTACTAGTGATTCAATGTTAATTGGGACAAATTAGACCAATGCATACGATTAGCTAATGAATTCTAACCTAGGCTTTCTACTTTATTTCACATCCTCAGATTAGCTAGATTTTAGTTTATTAGTTGTTTATTCTCATTTCACCTCATTCCATCATTCGATAAAGATGTGACTTACCCAATTCTCAAGACTAGTAACCCTTTCTCCCATGAATAGATACTTTAGTTTTCATCACTATATTATCAGTGAACACGCGCACTCAGACATAAGCACACTTTCAAACCTATCAAGTTTTTGGTGCCGTTGCCGGGGATTAGGTGCTTTTACTAATATTGATACCAAGTAGTCATTTTTTACTTTGGATATTTCTTTTGTTTTTCTTGTTTGTGCCTATCTTTTTCTCTTTGCTTTCTTTTCTTTGAAATTTGTTTTTTTATTTGTTCATAGATTCGATCACTGGATCCTTTCATGGAATTGACAACCTAAAATATCCCTCCTTACTAACAACTAAGATTAAGGCAAATGACCAATGAACATCATCGAAAGTGATAAATCAAGTGAGGATTTATGTAAGTGAACATATGTGTGTTGATTTGGATTATGTTCAATACAGGAGGTACCTATATTTCGAACAATCATAATTTTGGATGGGACCATCACCAAAGACCTCATGCACACAAGTCATAACACTAACACTTTTCAATCTCCACAAGTCCAAAAGGCTGCTTCCAGCTGGGGCTATGGATGAATTAAGAAGAACTCAAGGAATCTACCATCGACAACTTGAATTCTCAAGATCAATATCAATTGATTTATTCAAGTCATGCTTAGGTTTATTAAAATGAGGTGAGCCAACCTCCACAAGAGGAAATGTCAAAC